>CM031235.1:367420133-368020133 GCA_018340775.1 Taxus wallichiana var. yunnanensis | reverse complement strand
GCCATTGCTCCTAAGATGAAATATTATGAGCACACTACATATGCCAGAATATTGGTTGATATGGATACTTTGGTTGATTTTCCAACCAATATTGAACTTAAAGTTGAGGATAGAATTTGGTCACAACATCTATGGACTATGAAGGGTTTCCTTCGGTGTTAAACCTATTTTTCTATTGGAAACTTAGCTTCTGAATGTTATATGGGGAGAGTTAAAATTAGAAGTTCTTGGTGGAAGAATTCTAATCCCGTTCACTTGGTTGTAAATGAACCATTAGATAGTGACACAGATATTGAGTCTAAGAAAGAAGCTGATGTTGATTATGTGAATGAGGAAGAACTTCCTCCTTTACAGAAGGATCTAATGCAACTAGTCCCTCAGAGTTCTGTGGATGTGGTGGTTTTGGATAAAGGAATGGAACCCCCTCCTCTTGCTTAAATAGTTTCCAAGGAGCATATAGAAGTAGTGATTCCAATCCATGATATTGAAAATGAAAATCCAAACATGGAAAAGGATTGGAAGGTTGTGAATAGGTATAATCCTCCCCTTAAGATGCACTTACGTTCCAATGGGAAGGGGTCTAAGGGATGAGGTTTGTATGGGCTGTTATATGGATGGGTTGTTGTTCTAGATGTGTTGTTTGTTTCGTCTCACTTTGCTAATAGTAGAGGTTGTCTCAATTTTCCTCATTGATATATCTTTGTCTCCACTTTTGTACGGGGTAGGGTCATGTATGGATGAAAATTTACATGCAACCTTTAACCGCACTTGACCCCGAGGTCATGCCAAAGTAGCTGATGTTGAATGTGTGGATAGCTAATTATAGGTGGATCACCGACTAAGATCTAGTAGTGTGATCTCCTGGTAGCATTTGAATTGGTAAAGGGGAGATTTAGAGGCTATGAATGGGTAACGTAAATTCTTTATGGTTTGTTTGTCTAACTTGGATATAAGTGTTGATCTAGTTTGAAGTGTATAAATTAACTAAGTTGAAACTAACAATCTATGCTAATGCTTTGAAAGGAAACTAATCTAAACAAATCACAAAAATTGAAATATTACAATCACGAACATCAATTTGCTTCTATTCTAAATAATTAAAATATCTCTACACTAAAACTAAACAAACAAAATAACTTTGGTGTGGTGATTCACCTGTGTTGAGTGTATTAAAACTAAAATAACTTAAAACAAGAACTTTTCCAAATGATCTATATGATGTGTAGACAACCTCCTATAGATATTCTCTCCTTTGAGATCCACACAGATGGGAAGAAGAGGATCCGTCATTGGGAGCTGCTATTAATGATTTAAACCCTCATAGAAATCAACTAATTACTTGCAAATGAAAGAAAATTGATTTCTAATCTATTTGATATGATGTAATAATGATAAATTGCAGGAATGAAGGAAATAAAACAATAAATCCAACTTGGAATTCATAGAATAGAGGTAAATCTAGATGTGTAGTAATTTTCCCCCTTATTTTATCCTTTCTTTCTCTGTGTGTCCATATGAGTCCAAGGAATTGGGAATGCAAAGACAACAAAGAAGAGAAGGTGCTTGAGTAATGACAACTTGAAGGCAGTCTAGTTACAATGCAGTGGAAGAGAGATAACACAAGTGAACAAAGCTTGGCTATGCAATTTCCAGTAGGATTGTGGCAACAATACTATGCAAGATACACAAAATTCTCAGGCCATTTGCTTGAATACAAGCATTGATTATATAGGAATTGGCTGGGATTTTCCTTCATGCATAAGGAAACCTTGGAGTGCTAAATCATTAGGTGAAGAGGCAATTCAAACTAATTAAATCTATTTAAAAATGGAAGAGGGAAGGAATAACAAGCAATTAAGACTATTTTTAGGCAATTTGGTTCACAAACGCACCCTAAAATTTAATTTTAGTGAAATAACACATGCCAAAATCACACATGAAGACTTGGAAAAAGTGCGCAGGACCGCCGCCTAGGAAGGGTAGCAGTTCTAACACTAAAGGCCAAAACATGCACACAAATGAGTGGGAAGCTGGAAGAAAGCATGGAAAAGCTAAGTAAGGATGTATATGCTACAAATATACATTGCGAATGGGTTTAGGAACTCAAACACCTTCTAAAAGGACATGAATCATCATTGGGGACTTTTGTAACTATTTTTCGACAATGTAGCACATGTAAAATCAGGTGCATACATATTTACCCTTGGAGAAGCATCTTAGAAATGAAGAGGCGTAAAATGTAGAGATCGAGTATGGCGTTCCCGAAATGGGGAGTTAGAGGTTTATACTTGACATGCCCATGTGTTGGAATGTCGCCATCCAAACTCCGCTACTGCAAAATGAAAAGAAGACTCCAGTGTAAATAGATGAAATATCAAAAAATACATAATTAATTAAAACAAAAAGAGGACTTACCATTTATGCGGGGATATAGAAATATACCTACGCCAATGCTCCAACCCTACAAACATATGCACTCAAATGAAGCTAAAAAACTACACACACACACACATACATATATATATATATAAACAAACTCATTTTCCAATTCATTTGTGCATATTGACTTGGTGATTTTTGAGCTCTGGGCCTACGGTGACCGTTTCGTTTGTGAGTATGGTTGAATTGGAATGGATTTATGAATGGTATTTTGTGTTAGACTTGGACCTTTCTTGTTTGAATGCTTTTGAGAAGAACTCCCAAGAAATTCGTAAGTAGAAACGGTCATAAGGGGCCACAAGAGGCGGATAGGCAAAGTGCCTTTATTTCTTAGTTGTCGTGTTGTTGGGTGTTTATATGATTTTTTTTTTTGTATATTTCGGGCTCATTGCGAAGTGTTTTGACCATGCCTAGTGCATGATGGCATTGTATACAAAATTGATTTATTATGAGATATACATAATCTTCTTTTTGGTTCGGTAATTCATTGTATATGAGTTGACTTCCTCTTGGCTCACTTCATATATGTACTCTAGATGTTTAGAACTTCCTATTTTATATGCTTTTCAGAATGTATGTAGTGGATATGAATGCTAATAGAATTATCTTTTTTTTTGTAATGTTGATATATGATAATGCAATCACATTGTAATGCTGAACTTTAGTTTCTCTAAGCAATTTTCGATACTTCATATTTTTTTGGCAAAACGTGGTGAAAGAGTGATATGATAAGTGAATGAACTTGCCCCACTCCTAACTCCACGTAACCAGTAAGATGCAAGGGCTCAACACCAAGAGCCGAAGGGGCACAAGTTATAGAAATTTGTTGAATGGTAATGATGAGAGAAAGACAAGGATTTGGCAAAAACCAAATTGAGACCCTACAACCTCATTCTACTCAAGTTTGCTTCATAGTTTAAAATGTGAATTTCTTTCCAATTTATCTAGACTTAGATCCATAGATGGCCACTTGGTTGACAAAATCTGGTTTTGAGGTTTTAAACTCTTTTTGGAATTTTGGACATCTAAATCACTTTGTTTTGATTTATGATTTCACAACATTTGAATGAACTGTTTCTAGTTTTCAAGTTTTTCAAAGAGACCCCCCACACCTTTCCCCATGCTACCAGTAGGAAGTATGGGCTCATCACCATGGACAAGGCATAGGTGAGTAAGGGCACTTCTCTCCTTTCCCAACCCTATGCCACTAGTAAGAGATGCAGCTCAACACCGAAGGTTGGTAGGGAAAAGAAATGTGTAAAATAAAATTTTTCATGGATTTGCATTTGACTTATTTATCTAGGAAAAATGTCTAGAATGTTCTTATTTCCAAAGAGATGTATATGGGATAGATGTGACACCATGAAGCTTCTAGAACAAACCATAGGCAAAGACACCTAATCTAGAAGAAACTATGAGTAGAACCAAGTATGTAGGCCTTGGTATGGTTAATGTCAAAGCTTGTCTTTTCTTGTTTGAACTGATGAGATGATTTGGAAACAATTGGTGATACCATGAAGACTTGAAGAGATATGATTTGAAATGTTTTGCCAATATTTTTAGAAGTTTTAGGAATTGCTATGAGAATAAGTCCCTTGATTACACATTTTACGAAATGAACTGGCAGATGAAAATACAATGCAGATGTAATAATATACATATGGAAATGCAGGTGAAACTACATGTCATGATGTCTAAGGTGAATAAATTTGATGAATATCAAATTCTTCACCCCTAAAAGTACACAACAGAGAACCATGATCCTCAAAATTTTCGTTCTCTTGCCAAGGGCCTACCATTTTGGGTTTAAAATTACAACCCTTTCCCAAAGCATATATCTCCAATCATTAAAATAATTTGTTTGAAAGAGGCGTTCATGTACCTCTTTGTCACATTCTTGAGACATGGTGTGTGGGTGAGGATGACTATGTTACTTAACCTTGTTTCCAATGTAGAGTGTTATGTTTACTTGTGACACTTGTTGAATGATGAGGCCTTGCCCCATGGATATGACAAGCTTAGTTTCAAATGCACATGGGTTGAAACTAGGGTTTAGAATAGAACAAACCTCAAAGATGGTTTTGATGGGCATTGTTTCAATCTCAAATTTCCTTCTTTGTTTGTTAATTCTATCATGTTTACACGTAGACCTAGGCCGTTGGAGGGAAGAGATGCTAAATCGAGAAGACTAACCATCCTCTGTGGTTCAAATGAGAGGAAGATTAGATCGTCACTCTCTAAGAGTTTCATAATTTCTGTTGTGGTTTTAGTGGACACTATTTCCATAGATATTGATTTACCCTTATCTGTTTTTGCCATCACAAATGTTTTTAGGTCAACAACTTTAGCCTTTGGCATACCCGGGGTGATCAGGACTAGATATTTTGATGAAGGTGGTTTGTTCAATTGATTTGCATGAAGTTCATACTCTGTATGGAATCCTATTTTCTTCTTGAGGTTTTCTAAGTGTATATCGAAGGGTTTAAGATCCCATTGAGTGATGAAGACCTCCCCAAATGGAGGATTCTAATCTCCTCGAACAAGGTAGAAGGGATATCCTTCATTCGATGAATCTAGGGTCTCCCAAGGATCATACTATAACTTATTTCCCTATCGATAATGTAAAACTTCGTTAATATGGTTTTGGATCAAGCATGACCTGGAAGAACTATGGTTCCAATCGAGGTCACTTTAATACCGATGTACCCCCGTAACATGTTTCTTGTAGAGGAACAATTTGTCTCTTCATATCCCAAATTCTCGTAAGAAAGATAAGGGAACCACATTTACAATAGCCCCATCATTACAATCATGGCTCTCTTAATGCAATTATTATAAACCTAGACTTGTAAAAATAAGGTAGGATCACCTCTTCGGGAAATTTCAGCGTCAGATGACATCTTGTCTATATTGAAAAGAAACCCAGTATCCTATCATTCATTCCGGTGGATGTATGTCAAAGTCAATATGATTTATTTTAAGCGCTAAGAGGTGACATAACATGTATTGGATGGCCAAGACCTAGTGCATTGAGTAATGCAAAACAATGCGTAGGTGAATTCTTCAACAAATCTAGAAATGAAATGTGAGAAAAGGTCTTGTTCAAATATGATATTAAATCATAGGCTCCTACTGGTTTTGTGATTGTAGGAACGTCATCTTGTGGGAAGGAAAGAGTGAGTAGGGGTTATAAAATGTAATCCCTTGTCTGAGTTGTTTTTATTAATTTCTGGCTCGACCTCTAGCTCGACTAATCCTAAGATTTTTGTATTATCGTTTGAACCAAGGTTAGGAGCAACCTGAGAGTTGTCAAAAGTTAAGGCTTCATGATCGTTGGTTCTTATAGAAATACGCTTGTTTATATTTATAGGATTCACTTGGGAATCCCCAGGATGTTTAGGGTTCAAATTTTGAGGTGTGATAGGTCTGGTATGACTAGGTTGTGGGTTTGTTTCAGGATTTTCTAGGAACATGTCTACAAAGAGTTGCCTTTGGTTTTTAGGAAGTCTTTGCAGAAACTTGTTGTAATCATAGAAAGTCCTATCATCATGACCTCAAACCTTATGGAAACCATAATATAGGTTAGGGTCATAATCTCTTGGCCTTTGATAAGTGTCTTGTTGTTGTTGATTATAACCTTGGTTATAATTTTGAAATTGGTTGTTATAACCATGATTTGTTTCCTTGCCGAGTTTTGATACTAGTTTGGACCTTGGGTTTGATTTTATCTTTGAGAGGGATAGTTTACGTCAACTATGTTGACATATGACATAGTGTTAGGGCCTCTTTGATTACACGAGTTGTTGTTATATTTATTGTTCTTTGTTGTTTGGAAAACCAACGCGTTCTTGGCTTGACTAGTAACACTATTCATGGTAGCACCATGCTTGCGATTCATACCCTTAGGTCCTTGGTTGTTGGCACCATTGTTTTGATAATTTGAATTATTTTGATTTTGGGATACCAATTTTCCATTGGAACCATAGATATTACACCCACCGCCTATAGTGGGCTTGGTCAATCTGAAGCACACCTTCCAATACTTCCTCGTAACTATGGAAAGGAAAATTTTGGACTTCCTCCCTTTTCTTTTGATTGAGAAAGTGAAGGAAAAGATCGCAAAGTTCCATCTAGTCCATGTTGAGTGCACTTGCAGAGGAATAGAAACTTGGCACCATCTCTGGATGAAATGGGCGGCAGATTCATTTTACTCCTGTCTAATATATAGGAAATCCCTAATCCTTGTACGCAACAACTTGTTCATGTCAAATTATTCAATGAACTCAGAAACAAGATGTTTAAAAGAATGTATAGAAGCTTATGGAATACAATAATACCAATCTAATGTGATTCCTTTGAGATTCTTTGGAAAGATCTTAGCCACTATAACATCCCAAGGAAGCAATTCCCTGATAGTAGTAGCATAGGCCTTGATATGAGCATTCGGGTATCCTTCTCCCTTAAATTTTGGAATATCTGGAAATGGGTGTGGAAGCATGACACCACATATGGTGAATTCAAGAGGCTCCTTTAAGTACTCAATGTATGTACCCATTGCGTAAGTTTCTACCATTGAAGATCCTTGATGAGGAGGTGGAGGAAGAGGAGTTAGATAAGCTGCATTATAAGTGTTGATGGGAATGTATGGGGTCCCTTGATATGGCATGTAGGGAGTGGGAATGGTATATGGGTCCATCTGGGGAGTTTTTGAATACATGTGCATGTAAGGTGGGATAGTACCAAGATATGGAATAACATGCGTAAAACCAAGGAACGTCACATTGCCTATTATGGTGGCATTCAAGAACACACTTCTGGCCAACCCTTGCATAGGATAAGTTTGTGAAGGATGAGGACCCATCCCTAATGTGTCTAACCCTGTGAGAAGATCACCTGGATTTGAATGAACCGGATAACCTTTTCGCATACAAGATATTACGTTGGTTTCTCATTGGAAGGGATGTATCCTTTGCTATCAACTAGATACCCCATGTTTTTCCTTACTACATGTGTTGGTTGTGAAGTATGGGAACTTTCTAGTTCTCTAATCCTCCCTACTAAAGTAGAAATAAGATCGTTGGGAGAGGATTGAGTCCCTTGTTAGGGTGCTTGTGGTGTAGGGTTTGATTGAGTAGGCTCATGATACCTGTCATGAATTTTTCAATGTTATAATTCTTTTCTTCCTCAGAAGTAAGAATATTAGGATAGGAATTTGAAATCTCAGAGGCTATAGCCTTCATTTTATCCAAAGACTCATCTATCTAATGAAGAGGATTTTCTATTCATGCGAATGTATCATCTTTTTTGATTGCATGACAATGTGAGGTCTTGACAAGACTATATGGTAAGAACCTATTCCATTTGTGATAACAACGTGGTTTGCATTGGGTTGACCGTATTACATGTTTAACGATTGATCAACCTCCTCCATCATTACATAGCTAATGGGGTTTGAAGTGTAACTAGGGGAGGTTTGGAAGTTGCTTGTGTAATTTTTGCCCCACCTCGAAAGAGAAGGGAAATTTGTTGTGGTCGAAGTTGGTGTAATATCTATCAGAGCCAAATGGGCCACCAAACTCTCTTCGAGACATATTTTAGAAAGTATAAAATACGTACCAAAATAGGGAAGAAATGGAGAGGTGAGGTAATAACAATGAAAGAAAAGGAAATAAGAAGGAATTAATCCTTCACATCGGGTTCACCAATTTATACGGATGAAAATTGACATGCAACCTTCAACTGCACTTGACCCCCCGAGGTCGTCTTTGGCGGAGAAACCAATGTTGAATGTGTGGATAGCTAACTATATGAGGATCAATGACTAAGATTTGGTAGTGTGATCTCCTGGTAGCTGATATTCCCTATGGTTTGTTTTCCTAACTTGGATCTATGTGTTGATCTAGTTTGAAGAGTCCAAATTAACTAAGTTGAAACTAACAATGTATGTTATTTTTTAAAGGAAAATAATCTAAACAAATCACAAAAACTGAAATATTACAATCACAAACAACAATTTTCTTCTATTCTAAATAATTAAAATATCTCTACACTAAAACTAAATAAGCAAAATAACCCGGTGTGGTTATTCACCTCTGCTTGAGTGTATGAAACTAAACTAACTTAAAATAATTTTTTTCCAAATGATCTATGATGTATAGACAACCTCTAAAGATATTCTCTCATTTAGATCCACGGGGATGGGAAGAAGAGGATCTGTCATCGGGAGTTGCTATTAATGATTTAAACCCTCTTGGAAATCAACTAATTACTTGCAAATGAAAGGAAATTGATTTCTACTCTATTTGATATGATGTAACAATGATAAATTGTAGGAATGAAGGAAATCAAACAAAAAATCCAATATAGAATTCACAAAAAAAAAAGGTAAATCTAGTCATGCAGTAATTTTCCCCCTCAGTTTATCCTTTCTTTCTCTGTTTGTCCATATGAGTCCAAGGAATTGGGAATGCAAAGGCAAAAACAGGAGAATGCAATTGATTGAGCAATGGCATCTGGAAGGTAGTCTTGTTGTAATGTAGGTGGAAGAGTGATAACACAAGTGAACAGAGGTTGGATATGTAATTTCTAGCACGATTGTGGCAATAATACTATGCAAGATACACAAAATTCTCATGCCATTTGCTTGAATACAAGCATTGATTATATAGAATTGGATGGGATGTGCCTCACAAGCGCACTAAAAATAGAGTAAAGTGAAATAAGGCAGCCTGAAGAGTGCCAAATCATTGGGTGAAGATGTAGTTCAAACTAGTTAAATCTATTTAAAAATAGAGTAGGGAAGGAATACCAAGAAATCAAGACTATTTTTAGGCAATTTGGTTCACAAACGCACCCTTTTACCTCTAAAAAATAAGTAAAGTGAAATAATGCATGTCAAAATCACGCATGAAGAGTTTTGGAAAAAGTGCACACAATATGGGACCAGTCACCCTACACAGGGCAATGGTCATGGGACCACCGCCTGCCTAGGTGGCGATTTTTTTTTTTAGAACCACCGCCACCAATATGGAAAAAATGTACTTTAAGGTAGGGTGGTGGTCCTAACACTAAATGCCAAAACATGCACAAAAATGAGGGGGAAGTAGGAAGAAAGCGTTGAAAAGCTAAGTAAGGATGTCTAGGCTACAAATATACACTACGAATGGGTTTAGGAACTCAAAACCTTGGCAAAGGACATGAATCATCATTGGGAATTTTGTAACCATTTTTCGACAATGTAGCATGTGCAAAATTGGGTGCATACGGTCCGCTTAACCCTCTTTTACCTCTAATAAAAAAAATGTGGTCATTTTTCAATCTAGTATTTTCATCGCGCGTCCAATCAAAGGAGTCATGGAGATTTTTTTTCTTAAATTTCCTCATAGACACTTTTTAGTGTGACTCGATGTACCTATGAAATAATGTGTTTCATATTGTGAGGGGGAAGAAAAGAATAATCACAATATGGAAAAAAATGTACTTTAAGGTAACATTTTCCGAGTAAATGGAAAAATCAATCAAAGGATAGAGGCAACAAAGGAAGGAGGAAAATTAACATCCTCTCACCAACCACAAGCGATGGGGCCACATAATGAAGTTGTGGTGGGTGGGTTTTTTTTTAGAGTTTTATTTTCCATTGTGGTAATTTGTTGATACTTGAGGTATTTACCCGATATGTTTTTTTTTCAAATGAAGGCGAAGCCGAAAGAAAAATACCTATTTTTTCGTGTTCAATTTGTAATATGTTTTTAAAATGAAAGTTTGAGTGTTGTATGGTTGTAATAAGAACAAAAATACGAGTCTTGTTTAAATTTGTTAAAAGTGAGCATAATTTCCTATAGAATCTTGTGGTGTGAAAATGTAGTTGAAAGATAAAAAGAATAAGGATAAAATCAACATCATGCTACTTGAAGAGGGTGAACTAGGGTTCATACTTGGGTTTGTGGTTAACCTTTGGAAAACTATGAAAGGTCATATAGATGGTTCTTGCTTGAGTTATGACACGACTAGGTCGATTAGTTCCCCTGACAAATAGTTAATAAGCAAATAGTTCATATTCATAGTTGCCACACCGATTCGGTCATATTAGTTCCCTAGCGTGCATGGTCGATGATAATTTGATAAATTTCTTCTCTACCTTGATTTTGACTTATGTGCAAGATTGTGAGCATCTTTGGGCGACTACTACTTGTAGATGGAAGTGTGATTGTTTTTCTACCATGTTTGGACTAAGGGTGGGAATGTTAAGAATTATTAATAAATCTTGACATGGTTTATTTTTAGGTTGTTAATGTATGGGCTAATATATTTGTTAGTGATTGGTTAGAACCTATTATGTATAATAGTTCTTGTGAGATATTCTAGGTTGTTGAGATATTTGTGAAGATATGTTGGGTAGGTGAATTTCCTTATTTATAGGAGAGACATTCCTATATAATTGTAATAATTGTATTGAATAATTAACAACATAATATAATTGTTTATTGTGTCAAGTTTGATGCAAATTATTAAAATTTACAAGGTGAAGTGCAAGTGGTGTGAGAAAAAAAGATGAATATGAGGGAGAAGGAATATAAATCCCCTACTTCAAAATAAATAGGTAAGTTAATTAAGATTTTTGTGATGATGAAGTAGGAGTCTTGCCTTTATTGAATACCTAGCTTTAACTAAATTTGGGTATGGCATAAGAAGATGTCATTCTTATCTTGAAATAATTATCTATCACGAATCAAATAGGTTATGATAAGGAGTTATTGTTAGAGGAAAAAATCAATTGATGGGATATGAAGAATGTGTTGACAAACATTAGTGTCAAAGAGAATGTCTTGACAAAAGATTTACTAAGAAAATTGGGAAGTCCTCTGTTAGACCCAACATCAAGTTTGCTAATAATGGAAAATTAGATGAAGGCTAGGCCAATTTTAATTTTGTATGGAGGTGAGCTAGACATAATGTGTGTTATGTTTGAAATAGATATTGAGGTCATGGAGATAAGGGAGAAAGATAACTATCTTGTGTTACTAGGAAAATCATGGTGTTATGTTAATCATATGAACATGAGGTTTAGGAAGAGGATCATGAATTTTGAGAGGGATAAATCAAGGCTCATTAATATATTAGATGATTTTAGGTAATTCCTTACGCATGGAGTGTATATATGGAGGAGGAGATAAGAAATATTTACAAAGTGACCGTGCAATATAAGGAGTACATTGACCCATAAGAAGATGAAAATATTTAATATAAGAGTAGTAAATCAACATTCGATGATATGAGTGTTTCTTGTGAGAAATGGGTTATGGAAAATATTGAGTCAATACAAAGAAATACATGGGAGAAATGAAATGATGTTAAAAACCTGAAAGGCTATATTCATTATGTTCCACTTGATGATTGAAGTCTATATTGTATGAATTTTATATTTACTCCCTATCCATTATTATACCTTTCTAGTATTAATAATTGATATATTTTCCTACAAACATAATATTAATCCTTTATTTATTATACAAGACCTTGACTTGAGGGGATTCCTTTATAGGTACCTCATCCTATGTTATTTCTTTTACCAAAGCATATTGCTCACTTGTTTAGGTATGTTACTTTCCTATTTAGGTATGTTGCATATTTGCTTAGGTAATTTATTATGCTTATGACATAACCTAGATGCTTTTAGTTTCCAATCCTCTATTACAATGGTACCATCATGAATTATGTTCTTAATAGATTCACCTATGGTAAAAATTGTCAATTCCATGCATGTCCATTAATTTGATGATAGGAACAAAATTACTTTATCTTATGTTAATGAGACGATGTTAAGGTCGATACCAAGTGGTAGGTAGATTGACTAGATATTTTTCAATAAACTTATGTATTATTTTGCTTGGTTGACCCTTATTATGATGTAATTTTATATATTTTTATGGCATGAAAAAACCTTGATAGTATATTGTTATGTTTGGTTGTGGGTCACTTTGTATTGGAAGTATCACTACTTATAATTGATATAGTAGAGTCATTATAAGAGGTAGTTGAAGCATGAGTACCATGTGCACATGAATGTGTATACCAAAAATATGGAGTAGACTCAAACGCATGAGTCTCATTTGGATTGGAATGATATTACACCTTTCTTCATGAGCCATAAACTAGATATAACATGAGCAAGAAATTCATGCTTTTACTAAGTATTGTGTCAAGAAAAGGAAGTATCAAACCCTTACAAAACATTTTTTGTTTCTCCTCAATAGTTGGCTAGAATATTAATTGGTAAAAGTGAGTGATATAATCTTAGATGGGATCATTAAGGTGTTTTCATATAACCTCTAAGTTATCAAGAGTGTCATTGTGATTGTCAAGTAACTCAAAGTGTAAGAGAAAATGATCTTGTAAATTTACAAAATTCTTGATAGACTTGTTAGGTAAGGTGCGAAACCAAGTTAAGACATGGCCTCTCATATTTGACAAGAATTGTTTGAGAATGATATGATCATTATTAATGTATGTATTTAGACATATGAGAAAATAAACTATATGTTGTGAAGAAATATCATATTTGGTGAACAAGATAAACTTAGGCATGAGAAATTGTGATGGATAAGGAAAAGTTTAAACTTTACGTGTAATTAGTTGGTCATGTACACTATTACGATCAATCTAATTATTAAGCTCGAGTGGAGAATAGTCATAAGGTTTTAACCTCTATTATATTTCACTTATGACTTACATCATGTATTGTAGTTTATGGTTATAAGAAATAACACATTGATAAGATGTCTCTAATGGTTTCAATTTCTTAGTATTATAAAAATATATATAGATGTTGTGTTGAGAGTAGGACAAGCATTGCATGACCAAGATATGACACTAGAGGAATCTTTTCTAACATATGATCTATAAGTGTGGACAAAAATGGATATACATCGTCTACATAAACATCAAAAGAAAAATCATTATGATTTGTCAAAAAATCATCCATACAAATAACATTCGAAGAAAGATTTCCGCATTATCAAAACAAGTAACTTTATTTGTAAGCACTAATGATACATACATATGTTTTATTACAAAATTTTCCCTTGGAAGAAAAGGAAGAGAATTACAAGGGCTACCGTAACATGCCAAGTCAACACCACTTTTTCTTATATTTTTATTTTTTTCCTATCAATTTTTGTATCAAGACAATCCATCATTTCATTAAATTTTTCACAATCAAGAGTAGGGTTCGATAAGATTAGGAATATACGGCTATTTTAATCCAATAACACCAAAAAAACTAATATGGTAAAGGAAATAAATAGAAGATCAAATCTAAAATGGAAACCCTAAGGGTGGGAGTTGAAATCTCAAATCACATGATTTGAATAATAAAATGGGTTCACCAAAATGTAATATCAAAATTAGGTTTAATTTCCTTATTAGATATTTTAATTATATAATATAATTTATAATTTTGTGTGTGATAGAGTGTGTGTGAGCGTGTTTGCATACGCGTGTCGAGGCAATATTATATGTAGTAATATTAAGTTGAATTAAGTTGGCTTAACTATACTAGGTTTCCTTTGTGCATACCTCATATACTTGGAATATGATAAATGGCGTTGCTAATTACTTTCCACTACTTCCCACATGTGTTCATCACTTTAGACATGTGTTGATTACTTAGTCAAAAACATATTTGGTTCATAACTCTTGCTTTACTTAGTCAAAAGCAAAGTTGGAACCAAACTCTTACTTTTTGCTATATATTGACCACCTCTATTTATATATTGTGACCGATTGTGAGAATAATATGTTATTCATATTATTTATGTATGTGTTATTTTTGTAGCATATTATCAATTTTCCATGGTGGTGTGAGTCCACATTGAGGATTTTCTTGGGTTTCAACAATTCTTACATGGTACTAAAGTCTTTCTCCATCAAGTGAAATTTATGTATTTATGAATAATTATGAGTTTTTATCTCTTCCCACATACTTCTTTAGTTGTCATACATGTTTTTTGGCACAAGCAACATTTTGGGTTCCCAAAACCATCTCGAGTGTTTTTATTTTGCCAAAAAAGACTTTTTATGCATGTTTTTAAAAAGTTTTTTTCATTTCCAAAAATATTAGTAATTTTCAAAAATTTAAATGTATTTTAATTGAAGATACATGAAAAAATACATTATAAGAAGGATTATTTTCACTTCACGAATGTTTTTCTCGTAAATTTTTTAAGTTTCATATTTATATGTAAATAAGGAGCAACTGCATGTACAACACATTTTTAAAAATTATTTTACAAATTGAAGGCTCAAAACTTTAATTTCTATATTTTTCCTTTTTAGAGCTTTATGGAAAGCCTTGGTTTGAAAAAATAGATATTGTGAGCATTAGTGGTCTCCAGGTTGAAATTCTAGGTTTCAAGAAAAACACGGGACAACAAACTCTACAACACATTTTTACATTTTTTTGCAAATTGGGATATCAAGATATAGTTTTTAAGATTTTCTCTTCAAAAATTTCTAGAAAGTCCAATGTGTTGAAATTTAGACTTACAATGCTTAGGGGCATCAATTTAAAGTTTTCAAATGATTGACATGTTCTTAATGATAAAGGCTCAAACATAAATGCTTGAATAAAATTTATGTTTTTCACATTAATTATAGTGTATATTTCTTGGTGCATTGGCTATAAGTGCATGCTCAAGGCAATTGATTGTAATAGGTCTCAATGTCAAATCCATTGGATACATTAACAAATGGATATTTAGAGCTTAAGTGCACTTTTTAAGCCCTTGATTGTGTATATGACCATAAGTTGTGCCATGTTAGCCCCTTGTGATGTTTGTATCCCTTGGTCACATAATTTAAGCCTCTATATGATATTTCACATTTGTTATTATCCCCTGTGCAAAATTTGTAGCCTTATGTATATTGTTGAGCACTTATTTTTAGTTATGAATTTTTGGGAGCCATATCTTTTGATCGGAAGAGGACTAGGAGGGCAATTTTTCACCCTTCACGGTTTTTCCATATCTAAAATTGACATTATATTTTTGACATTTTAGTGCTATAATTTTAAAAAGTTATAGGTTTTGCCACATGTTGCCCCTTTGTTACGGTTTTTGACCTTTAGAGGGCCATATCTTTTGATTTGTCCAACATATTTTAGTGTTGCTTTTTTAAGTGTGTAATTTTTCACATTATTTGCATTTCAAGCTTCAAATATATACCATTATGCATCAAAAATATAATTTTAAATTTTTTATTCATATTTCAATTGACAATCTATTTTAAATGCACTTTTTTATAAAGTGCCTATTTTCAACTAGTTTTTTTGTATGTATTAAAACAATTTCTAGTTTGGGCTTACTTGATTCTTGTCTTGCATGTAAACAATTCTATTGAGGATTTTTTTGTAAAAACTTCATTATTATAAGAAATTTGAGAGTTGCTTAAAGAGTGTGTCCTTTTTTAAAAAATTTTCCTAAGTAATTTTTTGCCTTGGTATTTTAAATGGAATCCAACCATAACTTCCACACTCTCATGCGGGAAATAATAACATGTTTCTAAAAAAACACCATGCTCTTTTCAAAAGTGCATTCATTATAAGAAGACATGGTTAGATTTGTTAGAGAGAATATGAAGATTAAAAATGACTATCTATTAATCTCACTATTTTCTAGAAAATGCACACCCATTTAATTGTTACAAGATACAATTTCATGTTTCATGCAACGTCAAATTAACACCCTAGACATACCTCTCATTGAGCATAGTCTATTTTATGTCACTTATTTAGATCCTATTGATACACAATTAACCTTTACCCTACCTAATCATGAGTTTCCTATTGAATCAGATGTACCCATTGTTAGACCTATTAGAACCCATACTTCATATTCACCCACCATAGTGTTTCACTCATTTCGAAACACACAACTAGTTTTAGATCCATCACTCTTCATTCCATGGGTCATTTTGGTGGAGGCATAAATAAACATTTGTAAGAGATCACTTCCCCTATCCAACATATTCATTGGATTGCTTTCCATGACATTGGATATAAAGCAAATGATTCTTCATCGAGTCCACTTCATGTAAACTCACATGTTTTTGTTCACTCCACTCTTCGTGAGTATATTGAGTGACACATGAGTCCTTCTGCACACCTTCTCAAGCATGAGAGGCCTAATACTACTTTAATCAAACATGAGAGTCATGAAATGTCTATATATAATTCCTCACATGTATCATTTTTGCACATGACACCAAATCACATACAAAAATATTCATCCGCATTCGTATCTAGAATGGATTTTAGATTATTCATAGTAGAATCATCAACATTATTTGTGTGGGCTCTATAAGCATGGATCATCTACCATTCAGCTATATCGGCCACACATTGATCATTTTTCTTACTAAATATCCCTTTATTTTAAAGAAATTCTATTTAGCATTACTCCCTTTTTGGAACAACTCTAGTTTTACCATTTAACATTTCTTTAACAGTTAAAAACTCCTTATATTGAGTTATTCTAGTGTACAAATTGTATTGTTATCTTATTTGGTGGTTTATGAGATGTATACTTGCACTAAGCTATAAAGTGTCATTGAAAGTTTGATTTTCACATTCTAGTCTACCTTCATACATGCGTGCCTTGTTTTGCACACCATTTTCTTAGTTGTTATTCACATCACTATTAATGTCATGTTATTTGTGATAGTCTCTTTTCTATATCATTTGACACCTTAATAGTCAAATGGTCTCATTTTATTGAGTATTTTATGGCATACCAAGCTTATGTCATTATTTAGTATTTGAGTAGTGGATTCAGACAACTCATATAAATATATTAATTTATCTACTCTACCCATTCACTATTATGGGTGTGTGTGTAACTTCATACTTCTTCTTTGGGTGTTATGTCCCTTACTTACCCTTGACACATCACAACATATATTTTAGGTTGTTGATGAAATTATTGGTTAATCTTTTATACGACATCACCTCATTTGATAGATTTATAGTCTTCTTAGAGCTATTATGGTGCATACAAGTGTTAACTTGTCTTCTTCAATGATCGAGTAGAGGATTCATACCACTTGTGTGGATTTGAGTTCTTCACCATTCTTTTCACTTGAGCTTCTTGCAGATTCTTCAATGATGAATTTCGTACCATCTAATACTTTTATAATGATGGCTTCCATCCCATCCAGTGTAATCTTCATAGTACTTAGTCTATTTTATTGAAAACCCTTTGTTTTGTATCTCATTTTTCCAAGTTGTACTTATTGTACATGGGTATCTCATCAGGCCTAATTTCCAAGTCCAATTTTAGAGGACTCTTAGTCTTCTCATTTTATATGGGCCTCCTTAACTTTCACATAAGGGGGTGTTGGTGCAATATTATACTTGTGCTAATATTAAGTTAACTTTAAGCTAGCTTAACTATACTTGATTTTCTTTATGCACACATCATATGCTTATAATAGAATAAGTAACATCGCTAATCACTTACCACGATTTCCCACACGTGTCTATCACTTAAAACACGTGGTGTTTACTTAGTCAAAAGTAAATTTAGTTAACAACTCTTGTGCTACTTAATCAAAAGCAAAGATATATATTGACCACCTTTATTTGTATATGAGACCGATTATGAAAATAATATACTATTTCCATTCTTTATTCATATGCATCTATTGTAGCATATTATCAATGTTTCCATGACTAGTGTGAGTCCACATTAAAGAGTTTCTTGGGTTTCAACAATTTTTACACGTATGTGCACGCATATATATCAAGCTAAAAACAAATAAGTCTTGACATGAAAATGTTTTTGTTGTAGTCACCTCACCAACTATTGGGAGTTCTCAAATTTAGTGATACCTATATAATAGTGTAAAAATAAAAAATAAAATAGAGGCTACCTTAAAATAAATTCCAACTTGTGTAAGTTGCAGTAAGATAAAAAAACTAAGTGCTTCTTAAGATCTATGATGCAAAGTGTTTGTGATCTTGTGTTTAGAAATCCATGCTCTTGTAAACATATAAAAATAATTCTACTTAAAAGGTGTCTAAATATTGGCATCCATAATGAAAAAGTTATTGAAATAGTACATACCCACGCATATTCAAAAGGGGCATTATGTTAAAACTTAAGTTTTGTATAGAACTAGTTATATGCTTTATAGACTATTAGTCCAAGTTATGCTCCTATTGGCATGTGTTACCTTTATTTTATTTCCCCTTTTTTTTTTCTTGTATTTTCGATCCATTATTGACTTTCCTTTGTGTCCCTTGTAATTTTATCCCCCTTGTTGACCCTATTTGTACCCCATTCGTCTCCATGTTTTTCTTGGACGACCATGGGTTTTTCCACTTTTCATGATTTTCTCTCTTACATTTTTTCCATACTCCGAGAGCTTGATTAGATTTTTACGATTTACAATAGAAACATATGTTACATGTTTGTAGGACACATCTCTACAAAAGTTTTGTTGTTTGTATGGGCTCTTTTAACCTCAAACTTTGTTTTCTTTGAGTTGTGTTCCTCTTTTTGTCAACTTTCCTACTTTTTATGTGTTGGCTTAAGTGCTAATAAGGCCCTAATTAGAATTTAAGAACTTAACATAAATACATAAGTGTATAAATGCATTTATAAAATGGAGAACACAATAAAATTATAAGGAAAAATACTAACAAGAGAGATATTGAAGTAAATAAGAAAAAAATATGAAACATCTGTATGCCCAAAGGGTAAAAACATGAATTTGGGTTACACTTTTACTACGAGTAAATCTATAAAATTTAGGAATGGTAAAGGAAAAGTGATATTCCATTTTACTATCAAAGCGCCCTTTATATTAATTAAAATAAAAGAGAGTTATAAGAGTAGGGGCAATTGGAAAAACTCACGGTCCCACAAAAATACCATATAGGCACTAGAAAACACCTAAAGGCATAAGGCACAAGAGTTACAAAAACGAAGAGAGCACTAGGCACAAACCACCACTCTAGGAGGAGGAGGAGGATTATCTCGAGGCGAGTGAATGCTCCACTTGATGGCTCACCCAACCATCCCGATCCGCATCCGCATCTCGAAGAGGCACAATAATTCCCCAACCAGGGGTGAAAAACCAACAAGTGTCCGAACTCCGGGTAAAGGAGAGGCCCACCTCGAGAGCTAACCATGACCTTCCCCCTTAGAGGACTCCGGCTCGACCCGAGAAGAGGATAGAGATGAAAGGCAACCTCGGGAGAGATAGAGCGGTGGTTACGAGAGTGGCTTCTACGACGCAAACTTGGTGGAGGAGGCTATCGAGACGGAGATGACCGTGGTGGAGGAGGCGACGTTGATATCCTATTTTAAAAGAGGTTATAATGTAAACTAATGATATATTATAATTGAAATATGCTACATAATACAAATTTTTTAATAATAAAAAATATATAAAATTATTTATATTTATATCACTCATGTAAATTCTCTAATCTTTCCAAACATTTTTATTGTCATATTGTAATAAAATTTTAAATGAATTAGATTAGACCATATATTTATATAATTATGTATTATTGATTTATATGTAATTGATCCAATAAATCTTAAATCTAATTAATTTAATGGAATGTGTATATAAAACCACTTTTACATGAACATATGATATATGTATTAATGTAAAACAAATTTGCCAAGTAATAGTAACACTAGTATACTTTTAAATTATATTAAATGTGCTAACAATTTCATGTTTTACTTTACTGATTTTATATTTTAATTTACAAAATTAAATCTATTTTTTTGTATAGAAATACACACATATAGATATAATTTCAACGTATAATGTTTAATTAATAATTATGACCAATACAAATTTACTATTGGTTGAAAAGCACTTTCTACTAATCATGTGCACACAACTAACTAACTGATATGGCCTTGCATTCTTTGTTTTATTATCTTATCTTCTCTATTAACATGTTGAAATGGTGTTTCCTCCTCTTGTAAAGTTTGAATGATTTCTGCAACACATTTCACAAGCACATTAAACTGTCAAATAGCATACACATTCATCGCAATATGTAACCAAATCCATCTAAGAAATATTGATCAGACAAATGTATTTAATAAATTTTATACTTCAAATGCATCATCCGGTAAATTTGGAAAATGTGGCAATTTATGTGAGTCAACTTCATGTAAAACCTCAAGAGCTCTCTCGTTCGCCTGCCATTTGCATTAACTCGATCATCAGAATTTAGCAATACCATCCATGATTCTTCTAAGCAATCAGCTCCCACCTATTTCTACTTTTA
Source organism: Taxus wallichiana var. yunnanensis (assembly GCA_018340775.1). Classification (NCBI taxonomy): domain Eukaryota; kingdom Viridiplantae; phylum Streptophyta; class Pinopsida; order Cupressales; family Taxaceae; genus Taxus; species Taxus wallichiana. The sequence continues at coordinate 367,999,381 of CM031235.1, read as the reverse complement.
AAGATGGATTTAAAGATTATTGCACATGTTTGGAATGTTACAAGTTAATATGTTCAATGCCATTCAATGTAAATGCACACACTGTTTAAATGAGTTCATGTACATTGTTACAAAGATATTAAATACTAGAAGTTTAATGTTGGTCAGTTCCAATGCTCAAAGAGTTTAAGCTCCTAAGTCTATACAATTGTATCCAAATATTACATGAAGCATATGCATAGGGTATGGTAGATAAACTTGTAGTCGCGAAGCTGAGTTATATACCAATGCCGGGTAGCGAAATAATCTCTTGATTGAGACCACGGGGGGTTCACTTAGTCAAAGTATGCTATAACACGTTCGTTCAAAGGGTATTAAAGAATACCCTTAATTCTAGTTTCTACATCTAATTATTCAATTGATAATACCCCCTCCTCTTATATTATTAGAATGAAAATACCCCCTAGTTTTTCCATGTACCAAACTTACTCATTTTTCAATTACAATTTTATTTACCCTTTTTTATTTCTACCCTAATATATTAAACAAAAATATATTATATTGCTCATTTAATTTTTTTAATATGCATTTCATCTCGAAAGATAATTTGAAATCATTGAAGACCTATTGCAAATCACGTTATAAATGTCAAGCTTTAATCATTTATCAATAGTTCTTCAAAAATTAAGATGGTGAAATAATATCACCTGTGTTGAAAAACATACTCAATCTTAGTTTTCTACAATCTTATTATTTCTTGGTTAAGAATATCTTAATTGATATTTCTTTATTAAAAAGAGATTATAATTTAATTTATGACCACATTCTTTTGAAATTTTAAGGTATTTCCTTTTAAAAACTAGGATTCAAATGTTTTAGTTTTATATTAAAACTAAACCCTCCTTTTCCTTTGGCCCACCAATCTAGCCTACCCCCAATACACGATTCAAAACATTAATAAATTAAACCCTTTCACCCCCTAATGTCTACCGGTATATTGAATTTAATTTTATTAATTTTAATTACCTCAATATGAACCCACGTGCTAAGATATTACCTAGCTAATGAACCCCATGTGATTGAGACTCTCTCCTCGGTCTCCCATATAATGAATAGGGCTCTTAGCCCTCTAAATTTATATGGGAAAGGGTGGGCCCTCTAATTATATGGGGCAGAGGTATAGTGAATAGGGCCCTTAGCCCTCTAAATCTATATGGGAAAGGGTGGGCCCCTCTAACTATATAGGGTAGAGGTAGAGAGTTCTATCGATATGGGGCACCCTATCTACCCTATCTATAGATACGACAACCGCCTTGCCCTACCCTAAATAGATCTGGATCTCGGTGGCTCTCTAGGTAGCCCATTGATCTACGATTAAAACAAATTTTTTTATAAATAAAATTGTAATATATTGCTACTTATATAATAATCTGTTTAACTTGAATCAATGGACTTTGCAAGGCCCGAGGAATAGGAGGAATAGGAATCTTGATTAACATATTTCTCTTTCTTATAAAAGAGAAACATAAAGTCCTCATAAAAAAAAAAAAGAAAAAAAGAAGAACCTATCTATTAGATTGGTTAGCATGGTAAATAAAAATACCTCATATATCAAGTCCTCGTTTTCTTCTTCATGGTAGATGTTGTAAGAAGGGGAGGAGGAAAGTGTATCCAGGGCGAGCTTTTTCAGATAGTATTGTCTCCTAGTGTCCTCTAATTCCATCTTGCGTTCCTTTGAGAGAGGAGGAAGCTCTTCATACATACCACCTCGCTCCCCCTGCTTCACTTGTCTATAATGATGACCACCTCTGGGCACTCCACCTTCGAATCTTCTGGAATATTGAGGATAATGATAAAAACCCATCATCATTTTAAGTTGATGATCCTGATGCAGTTGTGGATGAGCTGGTTGGCCATGGAAAAAATCTAAGCTAAATCCTTCTTCTTCTCCCTGCCTGCAGTAAATTAACCCAAGTTTCACTGTACTTCCCACTGTGTATGGATAGAAAAATATAAATATTCAATGATTATGTTCATATGAAGTAATGTTGCCTTGTGGGTTGACATCTTTTAGGCTTGTAGTGTTGTACTGCTCGAGGAAGATGGGTACTCTGATCCTGATATTCCCGAATATCCTCTAGCTCATGATTATACCCTACAGTTACATATTATTGAGATTTATTAAATTATTAATAAGCAGCAGATTTCTGAAGAATATTGATATTACCTCGGTATTGATTTCCACTTCTGTGGTACCTTCCATTCTCATGTCTGGTATTTCTTCTTATTCTTTTTCCTGACGATGGTTTCCATTTTCATGTATTACACTCCTCAATTTTTTTCATGATGGTTCCCATCGTCGTCTCTTGTCCTCTTTTTTTTAACTTCTTCATGATGGTTTTTATTTTCTCTTTTTATTTGTGGAGTTTCTGTCATTTTGGTATTCATCCTCTTCTCTTTTGTTTCTAGACCTAGACTTCCTTTCCTCTTTGTAATCATCGCTCTCTCTTCTATATCTCAAACTTCTTTTATCTTGGTATTCGTCCTTACCTCTTCTATTTCTGGACCTTCTCTCATCTTGACATTTATCAGCATCTCTTTTATTCCTCAATCTTTTTCATTTTGATATTCATCTTCACACTTGTATTTCTGGACCTTCTCTCATCTTGACAATTATTCACATCTCTGCTATTTCTTGATCTTCTTTCATATAGGTAGTCCTCCTCGCCTCTAGTATGTTTCGACCTTTTCCAGTCATTCTTCTCTCTTCTATTTCTAGACCACCTTTCATTCTGGTATCCATCTTCATCATCACCGTTTCTCATCTTTAGTTTTTGCCATTTTGGTTTGCATTTTCATCCCTTCCTCTTCCCATGCTGGTCGTTATAAAATATTATTGTTTTAATGTTGGAGATTAGACCAAACCGGTTTGCTATATAGAGAAGATCATGAAGGAACGCATCCCTTAACACTCTTCTCGACTTCCTTCTACAACTAACTAGTTTAACGGCCATTCTTAATTGGCATGGATCCTAATTTCATACAATACACACTTCTGAGCATCCGGGGAATATTGCTATTGTATAAAAACACAATAGAAAAGCATGATCAGATTTACGACGAGGACACAAATGGAACGACTTGGTTTCTTTGCAATCATATAAGGAATACACTTTTTAATACAAGGCTACTCTTGCTTTCCAACTTTATTCAATTTCAATCACAACATTTTTATTTCTCACATCCAAAACTAAAGTTTGGTGACCATTATTTGTTCAAAGAAATATTTAAAAATATTTAGGTCTTTGTTAATTGCTCCTGGAGGACCAATTTTGTCACTGCGAATCATATCTTCTACATTATTTTTATGACTAGCAATTGCACATGAGTTGTAATTTATGCCGGGGAGTAATTTATGCTATGAAAGATGAAGAATGGGATGTTCTTGATCGAAGGCACCTTGGGAACCATACAATTGTGTTTGGTAGCAATAAAGTAGCTTTTAATATTTCTAAGGAAAAAACAATGGTAGATCTAATGGAAAAATTGGGTAAATTGTATGAAAAACCCTCACCTCCAATAAGGTATTTCTCCTAAAAAGTTCGTTTAATATAAAGATGTCGAAGGTGATTCAATAAATGATCATTTGAATGAATTTAACATGTTTACTAATCAAATAATCTCTCGTAGGTGCAAGTTTTGATGATGAAGTTAGGGCTCTTTTGATTTTGTGCTCATTGCACGAAAGTTGGAATACTTTGGTTATGGTTGTGAGCAATTTGCTTTCTAGTTCAAACACTTTAAAGTTTGATGATGTTATTGATGTGATTCTTAGTGAAGAGATGAGAAGAAAAAACATAGGCGTAGTCATATGGTAATCTTGTGAGTGTAGAGAATCGAGGAAGACAAAAAGAAAAAGAAAAATTTCTTGGACACCGTGGAAAATCTAAGAAGGGCATATCTAAATCTAGAAGCAATATGGTATGCTGGAATTGTAGAAAATCAGAACATGCAAAGAAATATTATTGGTCTTTAAAATCAGGGAAAGATCAACAAGAAGGGAGCAAAGAGGCAAACGTAGCAGGTGATGTGTTACAAGATGCTCTTATTCTTTCTTTGGATAGTAAATCAAAATCTTGGGTTTTAGATTTTGGTGCTTCATTTCATGCAACTCCTCATAAACAATATTTTCAAGATTATGTTCAAGGGAATTTTGGGTAGGTATATCTTGGTGATGATGAGCCATGTAACATTGTTGGAAAAGATAATGTTCAAGTTAAATTACAGAATGGTAACACTTGGGTGTTGAAGAATGTCAGGCATGTTCCTAGCTTGAGGAGGAATCTAATTTCTACAGGCAATTAGGAGATGAGGGTTGTATGGTTATATTTATAGCAGATTCTTGGAAAGTTACCAAGGGTGCTCTTGTGGTTGCAAGAGGTAAGAAAGTAGGTACTTTGTATTTATCCACTGTTAGTATTGATCCCTCTTCTATTTTAGCTACTACATGTATAGACACAACTCTATGGCATCACAAACTTGGCCATATGAGTGAGAAGGGGATGAAGATTTTACATTCACAGGGAAAGTTGATAGATTTGAAAAACATAGACATGGACTTTTGTGAGCATTGTGTGTATGGGAAACAAAAGCGTGTGAGATTTCTCAGGGTTGGATCAACCAAGAAGGAGCACAAGTTAGAGCTTGTTCATACGGATGTGTGGGGGCCAGCTCATGTATCTTCTCTTGGTGGTTCACGATATTATGTTACTTTTATTGATGATGCTACTAGGAAGGTTTGGGTTTACTGTATAAAGAAGAAATCTAATGTATTTAATACTTTCAAGAAGTGGAAAAATTTGGTTGAGAATGAAACATGATTAAAGTTGAAGTGTCTTAGATCATATAATGGTGGAGAGTACTGCATCAATGAATTTAATAACTATTTCTCACATAATGGAATACGTAGGGTGAAGACGGTTCTAAGAACACCACAATCAGAATGGTGTGTTAGAAAGGATGAACAAGACTATCATGGAGTGTGCAAGGAGCATGAGATTTCATGTTGGATTGCCCTTACAATTTTGGGTGGATGTTGTAGATATTGTTGTTTACTTGATAAACATAGGAGCTTCAAGTTATTTGGAAGGTGGAGTACAGAGGAGGCTTGGGTGGTAAGAAGGTAAACTATTCTTTTTGAAATTATTTGGTTGTGAAGCATTTTAACAGAAGCTAAGTCAAAGAAATGTACTTTCATTGGGTATGACACTAATGATTTTGGATTCTAGTTGTGGAGTTTGGCTTAGAATAAAATCATTAGGAGTAAGGATATTATTTTCAATGAAAGGGTTATGTACATGGAACAACTACATAATAATAAGCTAGAAAAGTATGAGTATGTAACACTTAATGAGATAAAAGATAGAGAAGTGCTCAAAGGGTTAGAAAATCAACAAGTTGGCATCAATCCTAGCACAGTCGATGTTGATTCTATAGATCAAAATCAACAAGAACAACAAGAGCCTCAAACTCCAGAAAATCTTGTGAGACGTTCTACTAGGGTAAGTAGACCTCCTGCAAGATTATCTTCGTATGAGCTTTACTATTGTTTATTGACGGATGGTGGAGAACCAAAAAGTTTTGAAGAAGCAATGTAGGTAGAAACATGGAAAAAGTGGGAGCATGGCATGGATGAGGAGATGGACTCCTTGGAACACAACCAAACTTGGGATTTGGTTCAATTACCTATAGGAAAGAGAGCATTGCAAAACAAGTGGTTTTACAAGTTGAAAGAAGACGAAGGTGCAAAAGAGGTACAAGTAAAGACTTGTTACGAAGGGATTTGCACAAAAAAAAGGTATAAACTTTGATGAAATTTTCTCTCCTGTTGTTAAAATGACTTTCGTTAGAACTATTTTAAGTTTGGTAGTTGTGGAAGATTTGCATCTTGAACAATTAGATGTAAAAATTATTTTTCTTCATGGTGATTTGGAGGAAGAAATTTATATGGAGTAACCATAGGGATATGAAGTCAGGGGGAAGGAGAAATTGGTGTGCAGATTGAAGAAGAGCTTGTATGGCCTTAAACAAGCTCCAAGATAGTGTTATTTGAGATTTGACAAATTCATGATAGAACAAGGTTACTATAGATGTCACTCTAATCACTAAGTTTATTTTAAAAGACTAGATAATGGCACCTATATTATCTTGTTGTTGTATGTGGATGACATGCTTGTGGCAAGGTCAAACATGTAGGATATAAATGAGCTAAAGAGACAGTTAGCCAATACATTTTCCATGAAGGATTTAGGTACAACAAAGAAAATTCTTGGCATGAGAATCAATAGAGACAAAAAGAGTAGAATATTGACTTTGTCTCAAGAAGAGTATGTGAACAAGGTGTTGGATAGGTTTAGGATGTAAGATGCAAAACCAATGAGTACACTGCTGTTAGCATGAAACTTCAAGTTGAGTAAAGAACAATGTCCTAAAACACATGAAGAGATTGAATATATGTCCAAATTTTCATATGCTTCAATAGTTAGAAGGTTTATGTATGTTATGGTATGCACAAGACTAGACATTGCCCATGTAGTGGGAGTTGTTAGTAGATACATGAGTAATCCAAGAAAGGAGCATTGGAATGCAGTCCAGTGGATTCTCAGATACTTGAGAGGGACCAGTAGTAGACAATTGTGCTATGGAGGGTCAGAGGTTTCCTTACATGGATATGTTGATGCAAACATGGCTGGAGATTTGGATGGTAGGAGGAGCACCACAAGTTATATATTCATTGTTGGTGGCACAACAGTTAGTTAGATTTCTAAATTACATAAGATTGTTGCCTTGTCTACTATAAAGGTAGAATAGGTTGCTACTACAGAAGTGAACAAGGAGATGATATGGATTCAGTGATTCATGGAAGAATTGGGAAAGAAGCAGGAGGATTACAAGTTATTCAGTGATAGCCAGAGTGCAATTCATCTTGTAAAGAACTCAACATTCCATTCGAGAACCAAACATATACAACTCAGGTATCACTTTATTAGATCAGTTTTGGAGGATGGACAACTAAAGTTGGAGAAGATCCATACAAGTCATAATCCTATTGATATGTTGACAAAGGCGGTGACAAAAGAGAAGCTAGAAGGTTGTTCGGCTTTGGTAGGTCTTCAATATTGATCTTGAAGAAGAGAAACAAGTCAGAGAAGAGTCCAAGGATGAGCTGTAATAGTGGGTTGCAGTAATAAGTCTCAAGCATGGGAGATTGTTAAAGTTATGGAGCCTGAATGCAAGTTAAAGTGGTAGTTTTCTTTTTCCTTGATTTTGGGAGGAATGCATGGCCATGGATAAAAATAGCATTGTCTTATTAATAGACGGGAGTTGTTATTTTTATGTTTATCTTATTTATATGCATGTCTTATTTATAAGCATGCTATATTTAGGTTTCTTGTGGTTGAAGCAAAATTTTACAAAGAGGTGCACAAGCTATATATATGTGCATGGATTTACTCTTTGTAGTATGAAAAAAAAAAGAGAATTGTATTGTATTCCTCAAGATTGAATAAAGGAGAAGTTTGGCTTGTTTTTGGTGGATGTAGCCCAAATTGGGTGAACCACGTTAAATCTTGGGTTTATCTTGTGATTGCATGCTTCTTTTATTTCTGTTTTAATTCGTTTTATTGTTCATCTGTGTTTCAATCCTAACAATCCTATAGAAAATTTTAAAATATGACAATGCAATTGTCTTTTATTTATTTACTTGATGAGAAATAATTATTAACTGAAATTGTGAGAAGGGCATCCACTCAAAGTTATTTCCTAGGCGCTCCTAACTTTTAATTCAGCTCTGTTTGAGGGGCTCCGGTCTTTAGTTGTGTAGGTATATATGAATCTAGTCTTAAATGTTTCCATACATGTAAATCAACTATTCATTCGCAGCCATATTCCATTAATATTAGGCAACAACTATTTTGGCCCCACGATGCACTTATGCCATCAAGAAAAACATATAAGTCATTGATTTGTTACATTTTAAACTTAGTTTTTCCAGAAAATCATCAATTGGCAGTAGAATTTGAACCCCTAACCGACACTTTATATTTCATATGCCTTACTAATTATGGTACATGGTCACACTTCAGGTAAATTTTTGCATTGCATTTATCGAGCTAAAAAATTAGTTTGACTTTTCCACACAATTGACATGTATACATGATGTATGATATACTGGGCATAAATGTACGACATTACATTCTATCACTAAGATAACATACATGGTGATTTATTCTCTGAATTAAGTTAACATCCTTATATTTGTATGCACTTTTAGGTGATGATGATACATTATTATAACTTATTTTCATTATATGATTTAAACAAGCGAGATAGTCTTGATCTCGCATCCCCATCACTATTGAATTAGTGAGCCCTCTGTAACGGTGTGTTGGAAACTTCGGCCGTGGAAGCACTAAAACAATCATGGTTTCTATTTTTGAACCTTGAGAGATGTTCCCTTTGTTGGAGTTGGTAGAAATGAAGCACAAGTAGAAGTTGTCCTTATTCTCATCTACACCATTGTTATGGAGTGGACATGACCGTCATTATTCACCTTCAACTCATTTCTTCCAAATGCCTTTTCAGACATTCAATATATTTGTCTCCTCCACTAAAGCATTTGTAAGTACCGATTCGATCTACTTTATTTGAGAGAGCACATCCTCAAAATTTTATATATGAATTTTGAAAATTGACATTTCCGACCATCATCAAAATGAAAGAATGTTTCGTACCACTTTTGTTTTTTCTCTTGAACTTGTATTTAGACAAGTTAAGGTAACATCTTATCACTTCATTCCTCCTTCAACTCATTCTTAAACTTTTTAATTAAGTGGACACATGTTACTCAATGCTTATTTAATCATATCCACCTCTGAAAATTTTTCTTAAATTTTTTTCAAGATGATACAATGGAGCACATGTAGCAGATAAATTTCGAATATGAATAATATGAGTCATGAATTACGTGTGAGACATGCATGATTTTAATTTTACTTGTGTATTTCTTATATTTAACAAATTAAAAGTCATGAAATCATAAAACTTGATGTCATAAAAAAGTAAAATAAAAAAAAGAAAAGCTCAATTGATAGATAAAATCTTCTTGTCATTCATATGTCCAATCCCTATAGGGACTCAATTATCAATGATTGTTCATGCATCACCTACTTTTTTGCAATTACTCGAGCTTAAAATTGAAAAGCGTGCCTACAAAGTGCTACAAGAAGCAGTATTGTGGTTGGGTTTTGAACTTGGACCCTATTGAAATCTCACCAATTTTTATTTTGGTCCCTTTAAGCTCACATTGCACTCACATGAATAATGCACATAAGATTGAGACAATTAAGTGGAGCACAAATAGTAGATATTATTTGGTTAGGAACATTTTGCTCCATGGAAAGGTGTGGGACATATAGGCATTTAATTCCCATCTTTTAATTTCCAACATTCCATTCATGTCTACGTCTTACCTAATAGAGTAAACGTCGTCAATCGAAAACATTGATATCGTGAAATTAAAAAAAATTGATTAATGAGATAAAATTTACCTTTTTTTGATATGTCCGATCACATAAGGGCCTCAAATATCGATGGTGATTCATACACCACCTATTTTCCTACAATTACTTGATCATACATATGGAAAGTGAGACTAAAATTACTACAAGATGCAAGCATACAAAGTTAGGTTTAAAACTTTGAACCTTTTCAAGTTTCCCCCTTTTTAATTTTGTCTTCTAAATGTGAGATTGAAATGCTTAAGTGGAACACAAATAAAAATAATATTTGGTAGAACAATCTTATTCATGGGATAGGTGTGGGACTAATTCACACCATTTAATTTCTAACATCACATTCATGTCTTGTCACACCCCCAAATTTAATGTACTTTTCGTCATAGTGTTTGATGGATGATGACTTAATGATTATGCTAAAGTGTGAAATAATAGCCTAATCTAATGCAAGTTTGTAGTAAATAAATGAATAATGAAATACTTGAATAATACCCAAGCAACTAAGCAATAAAAATATGAAACCCTAATTATAAAGAGGGTTAGAAGAGCCTTAGTTGATTTACGAGAGGTTCGGGCTTTGGGTGTGTGTCGCAGATGACTGGTTGAACAAAGATGGAGGATATTTGCACAAAATTCGGAAAAATATAGATCGACAAATTTGACTGGCCTGGAGCGCCTAGAGAGGGATGGGGGCACTTGTGGGTGCCCTGGTTTGCGTAGATGCTCAGAAAACCTCCTCTGAGGTATCACAAGAGGCTCACACTTGTTCTACTTTTTTCATGTGTATGTCGTTGTAAGATCACCGAGGTCACTGTAAACCTACAATAAAAAAAGTACCTATAAAACCCTCAAATATACATCAAATCCTAAAAAAGAAAGATGCAAAATGAGGGGTCAAACTATCCTTATCTACCACAATGATGGACTTACTATTGAGCATTGCACTACATCTCAGACCCAATGTAGTTATGTGTGTGTGTGTGTGTGTGTGTGTGTGTGAAATTGTGCCCTAGGTTGCTCTTGTGTCTATCACACTTTGTGAGTAGTAAGCAAGTAACTAGATGTAGAATATAAATAATGTGTGCATGGAAACAATAGACTCCCCTCCTATGAAGTGTGATGCAGATGAACCAAACTTTTTCCCTTGTGATGGAGCTAGATGGATGCAAATGGAGCTATAAATGCCTTTGATGGATGTAAGCTTAGGTGGAGATAGTAGATGCTTAGTGCATGGTCCCTTATTATGATCACATAAATTTATATTTATATGATTCTTTTGCTTAAATTTTATAATTAACCCTGAAAAGGTTGACTACCAAAAAGATAAGATGCTCAAATGGCTGGAAAGGATTCAAAAAGTATGACCAAAGTACAAAGAGGACAATGGCGCCCAGAGGGGATGGGGGTGTCTGACGCTGTCATCCTGGTTGGGTGCTAGTGTTCAGAATGACAAATGTCAAAAGGTGAAAAGATGAAATAGAAAATAAGAGTGTAAGACTAAAATTATAAGCATAAAGCAAAGAAAGGTGGCTAATGACATGGGTTAATTAGTACTTTTCTTACTTGGGAACCATATGAATAGTAGTATGTGATCGAGACTAGATAATTACCCAAAGTGCGTGATTTTGTGTCTACATTTGCCCCGCTTTGTGTTGGTGAGAGGAAATCTCGAGAACATAAAGTAGATAGAGATGCGTGCACTGATATCCATGTAGATTGAGGTAGAAAGCATGCCGAGGGACTAGAAAAATCTTGGAGTGATAAATAGATGGAGCGTGGAGACTAAAGATGTAAAAGTGTAAAAAGGTGTTGAAAATGAACCTAGGGAGGGAACGTGTGTGTAAATGTCAATGTTGTACATATTACGGTGTCGATCTACGTGATGTTGGTGATGTTGACTACCTGCTTCCCATATGGATGGACCTGTAAAAGAGAAGATGATCAAGTAGTCAAATACACATGTATATGTATAAAAATCATGTAAGGAAGTATGTAAAATAAAATGCTGAAAAATGTGAAAAAGGAACATGTGCACTGATTTGTGATGAGGAAAGAGTGTAGAAAGGATCATGTGGCTAATGTCGATGCACACAAGTTTTTTGGGTGATCTCATGCCAATGTAATGGAAGAATTATAGGTAAAACTGTTTGGTGTCGTCCTCCAACCTTTAACTACTTCTCGTTGTATAAAACACCACTACATATGGTGTGTTCGAGTGTTAAAGATTGTTTTCCCTGTAAAATTTGTCTAAATTCCCAGTTCTAAAGGACTCTCTGCCTTGTCAAAAGCCTCTATGACATGTCAAAGAATTGTGTAATTGTCCCACAGTTATCGACACTACAGAAAATAAGACCGTATTTCACCTATTTTCAGGAATCCGAGCAAGGTCGTTGTACTAAGGACCCAAGTCTAATTCTCGAGTCTCAATGAAACTAAAATGTATCATAGCGGTACTTTGTTTTGTTGTGTATACTATGTATGGGGTGATTTATTCACCCAAATGATGTCCCCCCTCACTTGGGGTGCATGCAATGTCACTTCAAAGGAAAATGTGGCCCAAAGGAGGACTCGACCATTGGCGTGCCTCTGCAGAGGGAAGGGAATGTGCTTGGTAGAAACCAAGGCATATGCAAGCAAGTGGTTGGGAAACAAGTGTTAGTACAAGAAAAGACATACATGAATGTATAATTCAAAGTATAAGCTACACAAACGATGTGTAAGCTAAAACACGTAAGAAGACAATGTAGACCATGAAAAATGCGTTGCAAACATGGGACATCACTCATGATGTCGCAAGACAATCAAGGCCGACAAATCCAAAAGCATACAAGTGTGCATATAATACAAAGGGAAAATCCCGCAAATAATGGCATACAATGACAAACAAGTACAAACAATGTAACAGATAACCATGGGGTGAAAGAAATAAGCATAATTTCCCCAAGTATGTGGTGATGAGTAAGCTATTTGATAAAAGTAAAGGATGAGGGTCCTCTACTTGATGTTGGCGGTGTTGAAGGCATGCGACCATATTCTAAGAGTGGTGGTATATGAGACGTACATTTTGTAGGGAGTGAAGTCTATATGCATGTGATAGATGAGTATATGTGGGTACTTGGCGCACAATGTAAGAATGTGTAGGTGATGGAGACCTATGTGAAGCAGAACGCGGCGGTGATGGAAACTTACGTGGAATAAAATGAGGTGGTGATTTACATCTAGATGCAGTAACTATCCTAAGAATGGGCCTATACCGGTGTGATGGGGGTTGTCAGAATGTCCCTCTTCCGCATGACCCTGGACACTTGGTGGGTAGCTTATTTGTCATCTTCGTAAGCTAGTCCTCGTTGTTAGGAGACGATGTGCATAGCAGGTAAGGGTTTTATTGACGATCTGGTGGATTATTTGATGTTAGCAATGAGTTCAGTTGGTATTAAGGACTCACTTGACACTTTCGAGGTTATTTCCGGCTTTTGGTGTGTTCTCCAAGATTCTTGGAGAGAGTTTCCATTTATAGTAAGTCACCCAACTGACTTCATTTGTCATTATTCGTCATCGCATCGCTTCGCTTTCGCTCGATCGCCCGATTCCGGTGCTTTCGACGATTTCCACACTTTGGGAGCATTAATGGCTTATTTTAATTATTCTACCTAGGTTGCTTATATTTGTACGAATTACTTGGCAAGCACCTCAGTATTATAGCTCGTCGGAAAGAGAATGTGAAGTTCTAAATGATGAGATGCTAATTCAGTGACCTTGGGTGCCGGAATGATTATTTAATTAAATAAATCACTTTAGGAGTTATAAGGTGTAATTAATTAATAAAGTGATTTATTAATTATATTTCCTTTTAATGAAAATTCTCGAAAAGGTTATAAAAGGAGGGTTTGGCCCATTTGCTACACACTTATCATTTTGAACAAAAACAAATTGAGCAGACTCTTGCTAATTACTCTCAAAGGACGGAAACCCTGGAGATTACGGTTGGACGGAAATCCAATTCGGAGGAAGATTCACACAGGTCTTCATTGGATTGAACATTATTCCTCTTGCGGACGGAAACCCCAGGAGTAGTGAGAGAAGCTTCCATCCAGGAATCTTCATTGTTTACACAGTTATTCAACATTTCAAAGTTTCAGAGAAAAGAATAAATTGCAGCAGTGAGCATTTGCACATATATCTGAGTGGGGCGGCTTCTTCTACAGTTATTTATTGTTGTATCAGAGGTATTTGTCTTGCTAGATATTTATTGTAATTCCTAAAGAGCAAATATATCAAATCGGCTAGGGTTTTGATTCATTTCTTTGTGGGTTTTGGACAATCTCTCGTTATTAAATCTTTTGCAGCTTTTATATCTCAGTATTATTTGTAATATTTAGCTTCATAAATCATTATTAAATACACAATTGAAATATTTATAAAGAAATCTACAGTTAAACCCTAGGCACCTATTTTGTATTCGTCCAGGTTTACGGGTTTTCATTTGTATTTAAATTATATATGCGATTTCAAGCAGTGTGATGTTTCATGAATTCCTTTGATATTATGGTTCATATCTCGAGGCCGAGCATTTTATTAAAAAAAAATTGCAGACAGAAACGAGTTTGGGATCTTTCAGTGGTATCAGAGAAGTGTATCCTCACATCCTGTGTGGGAAGGAACAAATAGGGTATTACAACAAAAATCAGCTTTGAATGCATCACAGAGAGGACGGTCCACACAGATACTACACCCGCAACCGAGCACGACTCGAGGCCGGTAGTGGTATTGCAGAGGTGACATAATGGAATATTTGGGAGAGAGGCCTGAGAGTCCTCCTCGAGAGGAACATGCAGATCCAAATAGGAACTTATTTGGGATATGGCAGCCACACAGAGGCAGTTATTACAGACCATGGAGCGAATGGGCACTACTTTGGACAGGTTGGCACTAGATGGGCCACGGGACAGGCACGATAGGAGGGATAGATCCGTATCATTTGCCAGCAACTACAGAGGTCATAGCAGATCACCTTCAGAGCTTGGGAGTGTTAGAGGATCACCACACCGTGAGTGGAGGCATACTCATACAAATGAGAGGAGACCTACACGGACTACGGCAGATAGGCCTATGTAGCCTAACTTCTTGCCTAGAGGTGACCCACCAGAGATTGAGGGATGGTCGGAAGAAGCAACTTTCCCGGATACTATCATGGCAGTCAGTGATGAGTGAAGGAGTTTTCCGCAGCATGTGAGGGATGCATTTCCCCTCCCACAGTATTGTGCTCAGAGGAGAGACAACATGAGGGCTAGACAAGATCGGAGGCCTAGATCATCATCACTTTCTATTCACAAAGGTCCAACACCACAGGACAAAGAAGTAGAAGTGATTAACATATTTGAGGAGTATAGCAATCTTCCTCAAGATGTTAAGGAGAATTTTCTTTTCATGGACTACATGGACATGCACCCAAGTATTGGCTACAAGACTGACTAGGCAAGGAAGGAATCTCACACTATAGCTTCTAAATGGTTGATACATGGAAGGAATAAAGAGTCTTCACATATGGATGATACAACTCTTCATGAGAGTGCTTTGGTGTCTTTAAGTTATAATGAGGTATGCAAAAATTTATATGATGAATTTGATAGACATGCTGATGTCTTTACACCATCCTTACAAGAGGTGTCTCTAGAAGCTTTTACTTTAGAGGCTAACATAGAGCATGTGAGTGTTTTGGATAACAATGCCATGGATTCATTGGGTGATGATTGAAATGAAAGCATGAAGGATGAAAATTCAGAATTTTCAGTTGATGGAGTTGATGATTTTGTTGATGACATTCATAGTAGACCAGCCACTTATGAGTTGTCTTTGATGGGTGTTGAAGACATCCATATCTCATCTTTGTGATGTCATCGATTTACTATGATATGGCAACTCCCTATTTGTTGATTGGTGACTTCATCTTCATTGATTTTTCAGAATTAATAGCTGTCCTACTTGGAATTCCATGTCACTTTCCACTTTTGCAGGATTTACATCAGCTTTTGGTAGGCATTGGAGTATGGAAAAATCAATGCAAGAGGAGTAGAATTCACGGAATGCAGATTGGGTGGTAAGAGGTACATCATCTTTGTTGTTGTAGCAGTATTATCATGATGAAATTAAACCCATCATGAACCGAATACTCGGAATTTGATGCGGTGAAGCCAAGGCATCATGGAGTTAGAGAATGATGAAGCTCGAAGGATTCTTTGGTGAGCACTCGCCCGCACTTCGTGATTCTCGAGAGTCATGTTGATGAGCTTTGCTTAGAGTTGAGTTTAGCTCGATATTAATTATGTATATCGGAGACTCGGTCATCTATGGCAGCCAAGGCACATGTTGAGGATAGTAGCATGAGTTCTTCTAGCATTCACATTCAAGATATAGGTGCAGTAAAGGCCTTGCGCGTTGGAAAGGCATGAGGAGTCGGTTGGAGAGAGGTACATGATTGAGTTTTCGATTAGTTTCAGTCTATGGGTTGGAGATAGACATGTTGGAAGATTCCAATGTCATCCTCTTGGGTTTTACATCCTTCATTGATTGATGGTTGTCCTCCTTTCTTTGGTTGGAGTTACGTCGGGTGACACTTTGAGGGCAACAAATTGTTGGTATGGAGAGGAGTGATTGGGATGGTCACTTTGGAATTAGAGGATGGAGTAATGATGATTTCTTCTTATCTTTGGGAAATAGAGATACTTTTTGCTCCATCATGGACATGATTCATAGGTTACTGGGGTGTTGTTTTGATTTATGCCAGAACTTGTCGGATGTTAGTATATGCTTTTACGCACCTTCATTAGGCATCTTTCACATCTGCAGAGGACCATTAAGTGTGGATTGGTTTGTGGATGACATAGACACATCGATTATGGCTATAAGTTCAAAGCGTCATTGGAGATATGAGCACCAAGCTCTACTTTGGAACTTTGACACCGACCTTGGATAGTTTTATCGTATGAAGGATTCGGGTCTTTCAATGACTTGCACGTTGGACTTTGGTATTGATCCAGTTTCTTTTTAAATAGCAGATGGCATTCATGATGATATTCTTCTCACTCAAAGAGAGACATGGCACTTGCAATTACTTTGTGGGAGAGGTCTTGATGAGGTTTTTGCAAGATCAACTCATCCTATGTGAGTTGTGAGTCTTCTTCCTGGTGATGGCAAAGATGAGATGGAATACACCTGACTATTCGAGTATTTCATTAGCACAGATCGGGAGAATTTCACCTTGATTGCATTATGAGGTGTGCCTATCATTTTTCATTCAGCCCACATGTACAGGATTTGATGATGACATTGATGACACAGAGAGGTGGGTTGAATAAGGGATGTTTAGATTCACTCTGGTATGACATGCTTCTGATTTCAAATGATGAGTCCAAGTTGTTCTCGCCAGACAGTTGCTCACAGAAGTTGGAGATTGAGGTTTAGCTCGATCGGACTCTAGAGGGTATCAGAGTGGCACAACGAAAGTCAATTGGCGTAGAGGGACTTCCAGTTTATCTAGTTATGATATTCGAGGTGGATCAACATAGTACTTGGAGTTGGCATTATGGGGTTGATTTATAGGATTGGGATCTAGGAATTCTATTGATGGTCGGGTTGGTTTCATTGGTTGTGAGTTGTGGCAGCTCTTGGGTTCCACCGTGCATACGAGGTTATGGGATTGCACATGTTCTAGGATCATTTGGGATCCAGGTGGTTGGTGGACAGGTGCAGTCGATTTTCTATTTTGGCTTTAGGTGTTGTGGCACTTTTTATGAGTAAGTTGCACAAGTTCTATTTTGCAGACTTTGAGCAGTTTAGCACAGTGCATTTGAAGCCATTCAAAAGGTTTCGGTTGATTTGGGATCTTTCAGTGGTATCCGGGACTTGATTGGTATGCAGATCTGATATTGCTTGTGGACAAGCAATCTCGGGAAGGGAGTACTGTAATGTCCCTCTTTCCGGCATGACCCTTGGACACTTGGTGGGTAGCTTATTTGTCATCTTCGTAAGCTAGTCCCATTGTTAGGAGACGATGTGCATAGCAGGTAAGGGTTTTATTGACAATCTGGTGGATTATTTGATGTTAGCAATGAGTTCGGTTGGTCTTAAGGACTCACTTGGCACTTTTTGAGGTTATTTCCAAATTTTCTTCGGTGTGTTCTCCAAGATTCTTGGAGAGAATTTCCATTTATAGTAAGTCACCCAACCGACTTCATTTCTCATTGTTCATCATCGCACGCATCGCTCGTCGCCCGTTTCCGATTAGGTGCTTTCGACGATTTCCGCACTTTGGGAGCATTAATGGCTTATTTTAATTATTTTATCCGGTGTTGCTTATATTTGTACGAATTACTTGGCGAGCACCTTAGTATTATAGCTCGTCGGAAAGAGAATGTGAAGTTCTAAATGATGAGATTCTAATTTAGTGACCTTGGGCGCCAGGAATGATTAATTAGTTAAATAAATCACTTTCTCGGAGTTATAAGGTGTAATTCATTAATAAAGTGATTTATTAATTATATTTCCTTTTAATGAAAATTCTCGGAAAAGGTTATAAAAGGAGGGTTTGGCCCATTTGCTACACACTTATCATTTTGAACAAAAAAACAAATTCAGAGCAGCTCTTGCTAATTACTCTCAAAGGAGAAACCCTTGGAGATTACTTAATTGGGGAAATCCAATTCGAAGGAAGATTACACAGGTCTTCATTGGATTGAGAACATTATTCCTCTTGTGGACGGAAACCCCAGGGTAGTGAGAGAAGCTTCCATCCAGAATCTTCATTGTTTACACACTTATTCAACATTTCAGCAATTTCAGAGAAAAGAATAAATTGCAGCAGTGAGCATTTGCACATATATCTGAGTGGGGCGGCTTCTTCTACGGTTATTTACTCTTTGTATCAAGGTATTTGTCTTGCTAGATATTTATTGTAATTCCCAGCAGCAAATATATCAAATCAGCTAGGTTTTGATTCATTTACTATGTGGGTTTTGGACAATCTCGTTATTAAATCTTTCTACAGCTTTTATATCTCAGTATTCATTGTAATATTTAGCTTCATAAATCATTATTAAATACACAACTGAAATATTTATAACTAAATCTGCTAGTTAAACCCTAGGCGCCTATTTTGTATTCACCAGGTTTTGCATGGGTTTGTTGTATTTAAATTATCTATGCAATTTTAGTGTGATGTTTCATGAATTCCTTTGATATTATCGGTTCGAGATCTAAGCCCGAGCATTTTATATAAAAAAATTAGACATAAACGGGTTTGGGATCTTTCTTTGGTAGAGTGATGAGGCCGTGTAAATTATGTGTGAGTAGGTGATCTAGGAGTAGATTGTGCTTTAAGTGTTATGGGTCGTGGCGTACTAGATGAAGTGGATGATAGAGAGGTGATTGCGACCATGGGGTAGATGGAGGCATACCATCGATAGAAATGACTTGATTGTTATGAATGAATTTTAGACGCAAATGATTCATGGAGATGATAGACTTAGACCTACGGATCCAATTGAGACTTAAGACCATGTCACGATCGTCATTGGTTGATCCACTACTAATGGTACCAACATAGTGAGAGGGCCAACTATAATGTGAAGCTTGAAAAAACCATAGGAATTGTTCATTAGATATGAAATTTGTGAAATTGGATAGCCAATAGCTAGCAAGAAGTGGAATAGAACACACGTTGATGGGCCATGATGGATCAACCTTAGTGTTATTGATAGGGATAGATCCAATAGAGGAACTAATGTGTAAGTGATTAGAAGAAAATGTTACATGATAATCATGGTCAGAGAAGGAAATAATTGGAGGAGACATCTCTATATTAGAAACTAAGAAATCAAGATCCCGATGCATGAGGAGGCATTACACGATATGTATGATTAGCCAAGATTCATCCGGTTTCTTGTCATTTTCGGAAGTGGGTTATTAAAGATTTTTATCTTATGATTTTCTTTAACAGGGGCCGAAGTTGTAGGCTCTGGAAGTTTGATTTTATTATTATCGATAAGATCTTGAATAAGAGTGTGAATTTTAAAACAACAATTTGTAGAATTCCCTACGCATTGATGATAATCGCAATAAAAGTTTTCATTATAATTACGTCCTTTAGTTGGGATGGATCTAATTGGAGTGGGGGAGGAAGTGTGATAAGATTACTATCAATAAGTTGTGGGAGTAGAATATGTGGAGGGACAGTGAACTTAGTGAATGTGCACCGAGGCGATTGTGTTTGAAGTTCTCTAGTGGTGGATACCGCGTTAACCATAATTTTGGGTGTCAGTTGGTTTAGTTATAGATAGTTTGAATGTCGAATTACTTTGAAAACATGTAGAAGATGATGCTTTCTCTTGATATTTAAGCTTGTCTATGGATAAGAGTTTGATTTCGTGAAGCTTAAGAGTATGACATAGTTGATCGAATGAAGGAGAGGTATCAAAGAGAAAACTTTCCTAAAGAGGCGGTAATAGAATCTAGATGAATAAGTCCTAAAGCTCAGAGTCCACAAGCACATTTGACATCTTAGCTAAGTTGTTTTTGTATCTCAAAATGTAATTTGCTAAGTGTTTGTTAGATCCCTATTTAAGTTGTGTGAGTTGGGCATATCGATTTTAGAGCCAATCTTTGATAGAGAAGTGAGTGAGAAAAGCATTGGCCAAATGCATGAAATATGTTACCAAGTGGACAGGTAGGTCATAGAACCAATGCATCGCATAATCATGGAGACTACAAGGGAATATTTTAGCCAAGAGGATATGATCATCCGTAAAATCTAGACAAGCCACATGGAAGGCTTGGAGATGCTCTTGTGGGTCACCATGCCCATTAAATATGGGAAGCTTGGGGTTGATAAAATTAGGAGAAAAAAATAAGCGGAGATGGTGGGTGTGAATGGAGTGTGTAATAATAAGGTGGAATCCAAAGATGGAGACACATGAGAAGTAGCTGTTGTACTTGGTGAATTTTTGCTTAGAGATCTTGATAGAGAGAGGCTAAATCTTGAGTGCAAACAGATGAGACTTATGCGTGTGAGAAACAAGATGTGGAGTGAAGTGGTTAGTTAGGGTAGGAATAGAAAAAAGGACAAAAGAAATGGGCGATAGAGTAAAACTAGGTGGTTGAGTAAGAATGGAAGTGGTAATGGAAGCAGTAAGCAGCAAGCTCTGCCCGATTGGCGACTTCCTCGCATGAGCATCATGTAAGAGTAAGTCTAGATCTTGGGGATGCTCAATGATATGATCATTAAGGGCTTTAAGATGGTATTAAGTAAATTACTCATAATATTGAGCCATAATAATGAGAGTATAAGAGTGCTAGATGGAAGGGGAATTTGAAGATCAGGTTCACCAAAATGATTATGCTAAAGAGTGAAATAATAGCCTAATCTAATGCAAGTTTGTAGTAAATAAATGAATAATGAAATACTGTAATAATACCCAAGAAACTAGCAATAAAAATAAGAAACCCTAATTATAAAGAGGGTTAGAGGAGCCTTAGCAAATTCACAGAGGTTGTTGGACTGTGTCGCAGAGATGACCGATCGAACAAAGATGGAGGATATTCACATAGAAGCCTAGAAAAATATAGATCTGGCAGATTTGACTGGACTGGGGCACACGGAGAGGGATAGGGGTGCCCATGGGTACCACGGTCTTGATTATGGGTTCCCTAATCTACGTAGATGCTCATAAAACCTCATCTAAGGTGTCGCAATAGGTTTTCACTTGTTCACCTTTTGTCATGTGTATGTCGTTGTAAACCTGTAATGAATAAAGCACCTGCAAAACCCTCAAATAAACATCAAATCCTAAAAAAGAAAGATGCAAAATGAGGGGCGGGATCATATCAATTGCACAATGATGGAATTACTATCGAGCATTGCACTACATCTCAAAGCCAATGTAGTTATGTGTGTGTGTGTGCGCGGAATTGTTTCCTAGTTTTCTCTTGTGCATGTCACACTTTGTGAGTAAATGAGCAAATAATTAGATGCGAGAATGTAAATAATGTGTGCATGGAAAAAATAGACTACCCTCCTATGAAGTGTGATGGAGATGAACCAACTTTTGTCCCTTGTGATGGATCTAGATGGATGTAAATGGAGCTATAAATGCCTTTGATGGATGCAACCTTGGGTGAAGATAATATATGCTTAGTGTTTGGTCCCTTATTATGATCACATAACTTTATATTTATATGATTCATTTTCTTAAAATTCATAATTATCCAAAAAGGGATTTTTGGAATTATATATCATGTATGAGGGATTTCCATTTTAGGAGTTTACAATTTTATAGTAAGATTAAGAAATACTTATTGGAATAATTAATACATTTATAACATTGCAATGCATAACAAATACTTATATTGTCCATTCTCATACAAACAAACATTTTTATCTTGTATTGAATGGAATATGTCCATTCTCATACAAACAAACATTTTTATCTTGTATTGAGTGGGCATATATGCCATTCTCATAAGAATCATAAAAGAAAAATAAACTCAATATAGAAAGAAAAAAATTTAGATGTGATTTATTTTAACTATGGGGTAGTGCGCATTTGAATGTTGTATATTTTACATATTTTGATCATATATATTTGTGTGACAAATGTTTAATTATAACGTGGATTTATTTGCATAGAATGAAGGTAGGAAATGTGTTATGAGATATTTACAACATAAAATGATGGTAATAAATGAATTGTTAAGAGATAGTCTATAAAAAACCAATTTTAATATATTGTTATGAGATAGACTACAAAAACAAGCCAATTAATTTATATTTATTAATCAACATAATAGTAACAAGTAAACTCAATCAAGCTCAATAATCATGGAAATGTGTTGTTATGAGATAATACAAGTCACAATTTTTTTTTTTTCATAAAATGATGGTAATAAATCCAATATTAATGAATTTTTATGAGAAAAAAGAACAAAAAAAAACTAAATTTATCTATATAAACTCAATCAAGTTCAAGTAATTTTTTTAAATGTTTCCGAAGACCGACGTAAATTTGGGTGTGAACCCACATGATTTAACCATGTACATATTAAGTGTGAAATTTTTTCTATAATGCATTCAAATTTCCACCCCAAAACCAATAACTTCTTTTCATGGAAAACAAGATCTTTGTATAAACCTATCAAAGCTAGTTTTGAGCATTATATACTAATCACATCATTTGGATGAAATGTGAAGAAGAACTAAAAATTGTAATAAACACATTTTGAGCACTACATACTAATAACCATCAATAACATCACTTCAAATGGAAAATGGGAAAAAGAACTAGAAAAATGTAATAAACACAATTTTATATATTGATTTGTTCCATTGTTGTTTGAAATAGAGAACATCCCTTTAAGATGTCTCTTACATCATCCACAACCCCTACCAAGAATAGTTTTGTAAAAAATGATGACATAAGCCACTTATTATTTTTAAAGTCTTTTTTAGAAACCTTTGGAGACACCAAAAAAATTCTTCAGAACTCCTTTGTTGATTACATTAACTACAACCGTAGTTTCACATTTGTATGGAAATTCTGGTGTTTTCCAAATTGTTTCCAAATCTTTAATAAATTTGTCTCCTTTTTTTCGCAATGCTCCATACCACAACAAAACAAAGGATGCATGTCCACTTTAACTGTGTGTTAATTTTGTTGCTAGTTTTTCTACATTGGCATTGTATCCAACGTAGACCATGAGAATGCAATTTGATAAAACTCTTTAGATACAAAAGTTAGAAATTTGGAAATAGACATTTGTTATTAAAATGTCATTATTAACTTGTATGTATTTCAAATACGATAATAATATTTCACAAAAATACTTTTACCTATTTCTTTACACATATTTGTTAGTTGTAGATTTTCTAGATTTTTCTCAGTTGTATCTCCACATAAAAATTAAAATTAGGATATATTTATCGAATTGATTCCAACTAATATTGACAAATGAAAAGGTTTAATATTTTTACCTATTTCTTTACATATATTTTTGGATATTTCTCAGTTGTATCTACACATAAAAATTAAAATTAATATATATTTATCAAATCGATTCAAACTAATATTGACAAGTAAAAAAGAATATTAAAATTTTTTAAAAAATACTTGATAATTGTTCATGAGCCAACTGTCATAATTGATGGTGAAGGGTTTGATGTAGCTTCAGTATGGGCATCTACCCATTCAATACAATACAAAGGCTATGAGAATTCACTACTTCCCATTCTAAAACAAAGTGAATATTTAGAGGTATTAAAATTCGAGAATGGGCTACTTCCCATTCTAAAACAAAGTGAATATTTAGAGGTATTAAAATGTTTGTTTATATATGAGAATGGGCATATGCTTAATCATTGTAAACATTAAAAGTTGTACAACTAATAATGAGAATGGAGAAATCATTTTAATACCATGAAAAAAATATTTAGGAGTAAACATATTTAAATTTGAACAAAGTAAACATTGTTAAGAATTAACATATACATAATGACTATAATAAAAAGAACACAAAAAATCGTAGAGGGGATGCACCTGGAGGCATAGTTAGACATTTATAATATTGTTGGAGCATGATCTCTCTTGCTTCGATTCTCCACCATAAAGATAAGTGAGGAATTATTTGTTTAATGCATTTTCCCACCATATAATATTAATACGAGGGGACACATTAGAGTTGCATCTCTCAATCATGTGCTCCCAAAAATGCATTGATCTCGATCATTTGAAAGAATGTTTAGGGATGAAAACTCAATTTCATTTAGTTTGATAATATCCAAGGGCTCTGAATGTTGCCAATCCAGATCCATTGTCACATCTTCCACCTCCATACCTAGTTGAATTATGAACACCATATATGGAAAAAAATAATGACACATCCCTTGAAATGCATTTTATGCATTCATAATTCATAATTGTTTATAATTGTATCATATTGGTTGGACTATCCCTAGCAAGAGCCAAGTGTTGCACTACATACCCTCTAGAGGGATCAAGCCTTATGTAGTTCTCATTTTATATATATATATATATCCATTCACATTTAGGAAACATAAAAGAAGAATAGATATTTTGAATGATCATATGTCGATTCTCATATAAGAATTATAGAATATAGAATTGGAAGATGTGCATTGTGACATTTCAACAAGATTTGAAGAAAATGTTTATGTTAATTTTACTCTCCATTTTATTTGTTAATCCACTTTTTTTAAAAGATATACTTTAAGTTCAACATATTGTATTTACTTTCTTTTAACATGGAAAGGAATGAGAAGTTGTGCATTGTGACAACCTTTATAGAATTTGTGCACATTTATAATGGGCACAAGCTCATTCTCATACAAACAAATTTTTTTTTTTGAAGTGAAGTAATTAATAATTAATTATACATATTGTATTGGACTATAACATGGGAAAGCCAAAGTGTGCACTGACATACCTTTCGAGAGGATCAATTTATAATGGGTTCATCTCAACAAAAATTTTTTTATTTTAAATAATTAATGAGATTGTATTATATATGGACTATAACCTTCATATAATATATATATATATATATATATATATATATATATATATATATATATATATCCATTCTCATGTAGTTTATTTTATATAACTATTAGAAGAAGAATAGAGATAAATTTAAGTTTAACATGGGAAGTTACCATTCTCATGTAGTTTTTTTTATATAACTAATAGATGGAAAATAAGGATTTGCAAGGATTTTTTTTGGGCTTCCATTGTATGTTTCCCATCAATAATATAGAAATGAGTTTCAATGTCATGAATTTCATGCTCAAACTCCATGTTAAAAATAACACCAATAATTTTTTGAAAGGAAGAAAAATTACATCCATTTGCTAAAAAGGTACAGGGTTGCATAACATAGAGTGGACAAGGAAACTGACACTTGCTAAATCAAGTGATCTGTATTGGTATTTTGTAGGAGCTACATGGAAATGACCAATATCAATTTTGAATGAATTTTCATCAAATAAAAAAAGATGAATCTTTTCATCAATTTTGAGCTTGTTTTAATAATAATTTCTCTTTTGCAGATCGCTTCACCTCTTGAAAGTGTGATTTGAAATGTCTTTTTCCAGCATAGATAATTTTTGTCTTCTGAGCATGGTAAACATATTTTTGTTTGAGCATGGTAAAAATTTTTTAATGTAATTTTGTTGGCCCAATTCCTTATCCATATTCATGTGGTGGGAAACAGATGAACCAAATGAGCCTTATGTAGTTCTATTATTTTGTTTATAATTGTTACTATCATTTTGGTTGGACTAACCTTGGTGGAGCCAAGTGTTTGGCACACCAAGTGTTGCACTACATACCCTCAAGAGGGATCAAGCCTTATGTAGTTCTATTATTTAGTTTTAGAATGGGTGGGAAATATTGAACTCAATCATTTTGGCTGGACTAAGCATTGCATGTCTTTTGTTTATAATTGTCTCGTTTTGGCTTCTATTGTTTATTTTTAGAATCGGTAGATGCCCATTCTCATATAGGAATCATTAAAATATATTTTTTACCACCATGACATCTACCCATCCTCATATTATGTAGTTCTATTTTTTATTTTTAGAATCGGCAGATGCCCATTCTCATTCATCATAGAAATCATCATATTAATATATATATATATATATATTTAATAATTTATTATTAATTAAAGGTAATTTTTTTGAAACACATGTCTTCCATTAAAAAATGAGGTGACCCATTGTAAAACAAAGTAATCTTCATCTTCATGTCAAGCCCATTTGAAATGGGTAGATGCCCATTCTCGTATATAGAAAATGTAGAAGAACATATGGAAGAAGAATAGATGTTTAGAATGGGCATATGTCCATTCTCAAATAATAATCATAGAAGAATTGTGAGCATTTTTTTATCTCATATAAAACATAGAAGAACAACAGATGGAAGATCAATAGATGTTTAGAAGAGGCATATGGAAGATAAATATTACTTTGTTTTAGAATTGGGAAAATGCCCATTTAACATATAGAAATCATGAAAGAAGAATGACTCATAGAAGAAGAATTTACTTTTTAAAAAATTGAAGATAAGTTTTAGATATACTTCTAACTCTTCTCTGTTGATTTATTATGAGATGAAGAATATCATCTAGCTTTCTTTCTTTTGTATTTTGATCTGGGTATAAAGATAATGCCATATTTTTGATCTTTTGTATTTTTGATATGTGTTTTAAGAATATCACTTCAATATTTTGTAAGACTTGCATAGTATTATCCTCCATAGTTATAAAAGGATGCATCTAAATATGACCATTTCTTGCATGTTTCAGAGTCTCAACAAGATCATTCCCTTGCAAAAAATGTATAACTACACAGAAAAAATGGGAAATCATTCAATGTAGGTGAATCATGTCCATGTGTGTGTGTGTGTGTGTGTGTATGTATATATATAATTATCTATATTTTTATGAAATACAGGTAGCCCAAAGTAGAAGGACCTAGGTAGGGTTACTTATTTTTTGAGCTGGGTGGCCTAGTTACATGTAGGCCTAGATGGGTGGGTGAGCTTGCATAGAGTGGCTAGGAGGTGGGTGACCAATCAAGATGTGGGAAAGTTGACATTCGAGTAGAGCTGATCTTCTTAATCTTGGTTGAGCGGTTGAGGTAGGTGGGAGCTCACCTCTGAGCTAAGTAATATTAAATGATGTATCTAATGAGAAAATTCCCATTCTCATAATTGGAATCATAAAATAAGAACAAAGATAAAATGTAGCTTGTTTTATAATGGACAGTTTGCCCATTCTCACAACCTTCATAGAGTTATTGAAAAGAATAAGTTCAATATTGTTTGTATTATAATGATTAGAATTGGCATACGCCCATTCTCATCATAAAAAAATTTTTTTTTTATCTTCCATTGAATGGTTAGGTATCCATTTCTATAGAGGTATTAAAATTTTTAAGTTCAATATTGCTTGTATTGAATGGGTAGATGCCCATTGTCATATAGGAATCATATATGAAGAATATAGATAAAATTTAGTTTGTTTTAGAAGTGCAATTATTAAACCTAAAACATGGCTATGATATTGTTTAATATTTATTTTTTTTTACCATGGCATAGTGAGACCATTAATTTGCAAATAAATTGTTTACCACCTTTTATTAATTGAAGGTACTTGTTTTTCAAACACGTCTTTCGACCACCCGTTGGAGGGAAATGAAAAATTAATGGAAATTAATTCATGCCACTCCATGGCATTGTAGAGAGATTGATGACGGTTGGTTATTTTTTTATGTTGGTAGAGGTCATGGGAATTGCAAGGTTCACCGTGGGTAGAAAATCTATCTCTTTCTTGTTCATCCTTTCCATTTTATTTTTCATCTAGTTTTCACTTTTTGGGCTTATATTTCATAAAAATAAATACTTATATATATACACACACACACACACACACACACATGGAGATGATTCACACATGCATTGAATGATTTCCCATTTTTTCTGTGTAGTTAACCATTCAGGAGGGGGTGCAGGGAAACTAAGCTTTTAGGAGAGGGTGCTAATATAATACAATTATTAATTATTACAAAACAAACAATGTTTTTTGTATGAGAATGGGCTTGTGCCCATTATAAACATGCACAACTTCTATAAAGGATGTCACAATGCACAACTTCCCATTATAAAACAAAGTACCTTCCCATAGACCATTTCATCTCTGTGAAGTGGAAATTTGAGCAATATTTCTGAGATATTGTTTTTTCTCTCCGCTAAATTTTTGTTGACCCTTTTCGCTTTGGGCTCCTTTTATTTCGTAAGACCATTTTGGCTTGTGAAGAACCAGATTTGAAGAAAATTTGAGGCATAGATTATTCAACTCTTCTGTTGAATTATTATGAGATGAAGAATATCATTTGGTTTTCTTTCCCTTATATTTTGTTCTCGGTTTAAAGATAATGCCCTATTTTTGATCTTTTGTATTTTTGATCTGGGTATTAAGAATATCATTTCAATGTTTTGTGAGACATGCATAGTTGTTAACCTAATCGTAGTTTCTAATATGGGAGTTACTTCTTTTTTAAATTGAAGATAAGTTTCAGAGATACTTCTAACTCTTCTCTGTTGTATTCGAGTCTCTGGGTATAAAGATAAATTATAATGTTGTATTTTATATCTTTTTGTATTTTTGATATGGGTTTTAAAAATATCACTTCAAATTTTGTAATACTTGCATAGTTGTTATCCTCCATAGTTATAAAAGATTGCATCTAAATATGACCATTTCATGCATGTTTCAGAGTCTCAACATGATCACATTCCCTTGCAAAAATGTATATGATTCTCCTTCTTGGTAAGATGGGGAGTTACCTAAGAAATCCACTGCCAATCCTTCATGCTAAGATGAGGAGTTATCTGTTATGTTTTTACCAAAGTACAGAGGGCTTACCCATTGTTTTTGGGAGGCATTTCTTAGTTTCAAATTGGGCATGACATTGATCACAAAATAAATGATAATTCTATAATTCTTCTTTCATCCATAAAATGATATTTTTGTTCATGATCGATGTTCATCAAGGTTAGATAATATTAATAAAAGTAAATCATTTTATGAAGGTGAATCATTTGCAACTTGGCCTTGCATCAATGGTGAATCATGTCAAGTAAAACATTTTATCCGACAATGAATCAATCATATCATTTATTAATGAAATTGATCACAAAATAAATGATAATTCTATAATTCTTATTTCATCCATAAAATGATATTTTTGTTCATGATCGATGTTCATCAAGGTTAGATAATATTAATAAAAGTAAATCATTTTATCGAAGGTGAATCATTTGCAACTTGGCCTTGCATCAATGGTGAATCATGTCAAGTAAAAATTTTTTTATCCTCGATGGTGAATCATTTTCTACTTGGCCTTGCATCAATGGTGAATCATGTCACATGTCTATTAGCCTTGATATCATATGTTTCTCTTTGCATTGTTGAATGATTTACCACATATGCAAGGCCAAGGTACACATGGTTTATCCTTCGAGATTAAATGTTGCACTTCCATTACTATGATCTTACCTTGCTGAACAAAAGTCTTCTATTGTATAGTATTGGGTATTAGAATGTTTATAATGGGCACAAGCTAAATTTTAATTCTAAATATTCTTAAACAAACTAAATTTTATTTCTATTATTCTACTTTGATTCATACATGAGAAGGGGCATCTACCCATTCAATACAAGTAAATATTGAACTTAAATAATTTTTAGACCTCTATAAAGGATGTGAGAATGAGAAGTTAGTTTGTACAAGAACTTAATCATTTTAATACCTCTGTATAGGTTTGAGAATGGGAAACTTCCACTTCAATAAAAGAAAAATGTATGTTTTCCAGAGGATGTGAGAATTTATACCTCTATAAAAGTTGTGAGAATGGGAAACTTTCGATTCAATACAAGGAAAAAATGTTTGGTTTCCCAATTCAATACAAGACAAAAGGTTTTTTTAATATGAGAATTGGCATATGCCCATGCTAAATGTTCAAATGAAAGCAATTCAAGTACAAGACATAAATGTTTGTTTATATGAGAATTGACATATGCCCATTCTAAGCATTTTAATGCAATCAATGTTTTAAAAATGTTATTTTAGTATTATTTATTTTTCAGTATTCTAATAACTCTCTAAAACATTTAAAGGGGTCTAAACATTAGGATATTAAAGCATTAAAGCATGGTTGGTATAAATAAAAATATCGGTCTCATGTTATGTTTCATGTCACTCCATATTTTTAAATAGGGTTTTTGACTATGACTAGAATTAGTCATATTGCATCTTATGTATTTGTTACTATTTAATAATTTATATTAGAAATGGCTATGAATAACTATCATTTTCAATAGACAAGTTGTGATTTTTAAGTGTTGACTACATACCCTCAACATGGGGATAAGCCTTATGTGTATTTATTAATTAAAGGTAATTGTTTTAAAACAAGACTTCACTCGCTAATACTGAGAATAGTGTTAGACCATACCCTGAAGATGCCCATTCTAATAATTTGATTTAGAAATGGAAAATGCCCAATATTTGCCCATTTTCATATGGGCATTTTCCATCCTCTAACAAACAAACATTTATTTTTGGGTTGTTCCCCATTTTGCATCAAAGGAAGACCATTGCAATCGAAGGAGGACCATATTAGAAGAATAATAATGTAAAAACATTCTGACAACCTTTATAGAGTAAGTAATTGTATCATATTGGTTGGACTATCCCTAGTGGAGCCTAGTGTTGCACTGCATACCATTAAAGGGGATCAAGCCTCTATCTCTAATTGTTGTTTATTCTTTTGCTTTTGGGACTCTCTTTCTTTTCATGAAGAATATCAAGGAAATTTTGAGAAACAACAATGAATATTTCTAACTCTTCTCAATGTGAAGAATAACATTGGTTTTTTTCAAAATAAAAAATGAGGCCCAACCCACTTCATCTTCATGTCATGCCCATTCGAGTTTTTTCTTTCATGAATAAATTTTTCATTTTTTTATCTTGAATACCTATTGCTTATCATTTTGTTTGGACTATCATGGTGGAGCCAAGTTATGCCTCCCTAAGTGTTGCACTACATACCCTCGAGAGGGATCAAGCCTTATGTAGTTCTATAGTTTTATTTTAGGAATAGTTATATTTATGGGCATTTTCCATCCTGAACAAAAAAAACATTTACTATTGGATTGTTCCCCATAATTTGCATGGAAGGAGGATGATTGCAATGGAAGGACACATTCTGACAACCTTTATAGAGTTAATAATTGTATCATATTGGTTACACTATCCCTTGGTGGATAGCCCTATGCTTTTGGTCTCTCTCTCTTTTCATGAAAAACAAAAATGAATATTTCTAACTCTTCTCAATGTGAAGAATAACATCTGCTTTTCCTTTCATTGTAAAAAAATGGGGAACAATCCACTTCATGTTCATGTCTTGTCCATTCTAGTAGACAAATGCCCATATGTAGTTTT
The DNA here is from genome assembly GCA_018340775.1 of Taxus wallichiana var. yunnanensis. Lineage (NCBI taxonomy): Eukaryota > Viridiplantae > Streptophyta > Pinopsida > Cupressales > Taxaceae > Taxus > Taxus wallichiana. The sequence continues at coordinate 367,967,755 of CM031235.1, read as the reverse complement.
CCTTATGCCTATTTTTCTTTGTGATTCCTATTATTAGAATGGGCATATGCCCATTATCAAGATGCTACAAGAAATTGATACGAACATTTTTCTAATTTTATCTTTGCATAATAAATTTATAATTGAATGGGCAGATGCCCATTCAATTATAATATGAGTAGTAGAAGAAAATTATTGTCAGTTTAGCACTTTTGTAAACTTAATCATATCTAACTCCACAATGAAAGATGCTAGTGGAGAGATAAAATTTACTTTCCTTTGTTTAAGAATGGGCAGTTTTCCATTCTTTCATACAAACAAACAAACATTTTTTTCATTTTATCTTGAATACAATTGTTATTTTAGGTTGGACTACATACCCTTGGGTAGATGCCCATTCTCATAGTTGTATTAAATTGATTTAGAAATGGCAGATGCCCATTCTCATAGTTGTATTAAATTGATTTAGAAATGACAGATGCCCATTCTCATAGTTTTTGTATTAATTATTAGTTATATTAAATTGATTTAGAAATGGATAGATGCCCATTCTCATAGTTGTATTAAATTGATTTAGAAATGGCAAGATGCCCATTCTCATAGCTCATAGTTGTATTAAATTGATTTAGAAATGGTGATAAAGTTGTTAATTAGTTTTATAAATTTAATTATATTTTTTAATATTATTTAATTATTTTAAAAATATTGTTTATCCATTTCATAATATAATTAGATGTTATTAATATGTTTCTAGTTAATATAGTAATGTAAGTTGTTGCGATATAAAAATTAGATGTTATTAAATAATTTGTATATTTTGTATTTATTTATTAGTATTATTAATTTGTTGTTAATTAATTAATTTTCTTTTAATCATAATATTTATTTATTATATTATTATTAATTAATGTTGTTAATTAGTTTTATAATTAATTTTAATTTTAATCTTAATATCATCATATGTTAAATACACATTCTTTGATTTCTAATTTTTGAAATAATGTTGTTTATGTCATTAATAAGTTTTATAAAGTTTTATTAGTTTTATAAAATTTAATTATATTTTTATAATATTATTTAATTGTTTTAAAAATATTGTTTTTTCGATAATATAATTGATGTTATTAATATGTTTCTAGTTAATATAGTAATGTAAATTTGTTGGTAATAATAATTCTTGTATTTAATATTATTTGATACGATAATTTTTTACTAATTAATTATATATTATTAATTAATTAATTAATTTTTATAAAATTTAACTTTATAATAATATTATTACTTGTTATTATGGATTAAAAAGTTTTAATAATATTAAATTACGTTGTTATTGATTAATTAATTTTTAATAATAAAAAACACTTATAATTCTAGATAATTGTTTCAAATTTCAAATTTTCACGCTTTCTTTTTTTTTTTTGGCGAGGCTCTTAATGGTCATTTATTATGGTATCTTTGATTCAAATTTTGAAATTTCGTGCTTTTTTTTAGATTTGGTCATTTATTATGGTAGGTTTGATTCAAATTTTAAATTTTGGGTGCTCTTTTTATGAGGCACTTTTTTGGCCAAGTACATTATAAAAATATTGATTTTGAATGAATCGGGTTTTGATTTTTGCTCTATTGCGACTGATATTTTTTCATTCAAGAGATTTACTTGGGAAAGCCAAAGAACGTAGATGTAGCTAGAGAAATACGAAGATACATAAATTTTACAAAAGAAAGAAGAAGATATATCCATCGATAGATAGGATAGATACAAAGATATAAAGATTTTGCAAGAAGAAAGAAGAAGAAATAGCCGCAATATAGTGATTTTGTAAGGATGCTTTTCAAGATTTCTCAAGGGGAAATCAACAATGGCAGAAAGAGGCTATTTAAGGTTTTTATATCTCATTTTTTCCATGTTTACTTCTAAAGCCTAAAAAATGTATAAACACAGATCTTTTAGTTCACAATAGACTATCTGAACCATTTTTCCATATATCTCGTTTATTTTTATGTCTGAAAAATGTATCGATTTGTTTCCATTCATAAACATAACAACAAACAAATACAGAAATCAATTTCTTTACATTCATAAATGTAATAACTACCAAATATACAAATCAAAATTATTTCGTTCAAATGTGTACCTATTTATGTGTAAAAAAATGATTAGATAGATTAAGTACCACTTGTCTCTTTTGTGTATTTTTTTAATAACCTTTGCAACAAGTTTCTTTTTCAATAATCTTTGTATCCAATCAAAGGCCAAGTCCTTTTCGCATAAGAAAAAAATAATTTGATAAACTCAATACCACCTTTCTCTTTATGTATCTTTTTTATTACACGTTGCAACAAGTTTTTTTCAATAATATTTGTGTCCAATCAGCCCAAATCCTTTCGCATAACTTCTTCTTTCTCATACAAAATATTTAAATGAAAAAAACTCGGCTGTAACAGAGAAAAAAAAAAACTTCAAAGTCAATAAGAGAGTAATTGACCAAGAAAAACTAAAAACCCTAGCCATTCAAAATCAATATTTTTATAAAGTAATTGACCAAGAAAAATTGTCTCTAAAAATGGATATTTCTTTTATCTTATTTAGAATTCAAAAATTCAAAATTTGAATTTAACCTACCATAATAAATCACCACCCTTTAATGATTAAATGATGTTTTAGTATCCTAAAATAAGTCTCTAATTTCCTTGAATCTATCGACCATTATAAATCACTACCCTTTAAAGATTAAATATCCTTTAATATATGATATCCTAAGTCTGAAAGGGTATATTAAATGCTTTATTGTCATATTATCTCAATATTTAGAAACATTTAAATGTTTTGAAGAGGTATTAAAATAATGAAAAATACATAGTACTATTCCTTATTCGTAATTTTTGTACATACATTCAAAATTTGAATATATAATACATTAACAAATCACCACCTTTTAATGCTTTCACCACCTTTTAATGCTTTTATATGTTATAATATGATATTTTAATTAGATATTTGAATTTATTGGACTCATTTAAATGTTTTAAATAGAAAAATATATAGTATAATAATGAAATTTAAATACATTGTACTTTTTACGTATTTATTGTGTTTTAGAATGAACACCCACTCTCACATCCTGTGTAAAGTTAAACAAAAATTGAAACTATCCTACAATAATAAATCACCACCTTTTAATGCTAAAATGCTTAAATGCTTTAATATCCTAATAGTTTAAGTCTATTGTAAATGTTGTAACAAAATATTTGAATAATGAAAAAATATAGTAGAATTTATTGTCATTCCTATTTATTGTGTTTTAGAATGGGCACCCATTCTCATGACTTGTATAAAGTTATGAAATTGATTGAGCATTTTTACATTATATGATATAGAATGAGAAGATGCCCATTCTCATATAAGAATCATAAAAGACCTGCTTGGGCAGATAGGAATTATAAAAGAAGAGTATGGATTATACATGCTCATAAGTTTAAACTAAAAGACTTGTTTGGGTAGATAGGAATCACAAACAATATTGCTTGTATGAGAATGTTTAGAAAATGCACATGCCCACTGTCATAAAATCAATATTGCTTGTATGAGAATGTTTAGAATGGGCACATGCCCATTCTCATAACACCCATTCTCACATCTTGTTAAAAGAGTTGTGAAAATTATGGAGTTTTATTGCATTGTCTTGTATTGAATGGGCAGATGCCCCTTCTCATTTAGGAATCATAGAAGACTTGCTTGGGCAGATAGGAATCATAAAATAAGAGTATGGATTATACATGCTCATAGCTTTTATATAGGTATGAAATTGATTGACCATTTTTACATTGTCTTTTATTGAATGGGCAGATGCCCATCTCATATAGGAATCCTTAGTTTGGGTAGATAGGAATCACAAACAATATTGCTTGTATGAGAATGTTTAGAATGGGCACATGCCCATTCTCATAAAACAAATATTATTCAATCATGATTATGCAGATGCCCATTCTCAAAAATAAATATTACTTGTATTATAATGTTTAGAATGGGCATATGCCCTTTATGATAGGAATAATCAAATTTACTTTGTTTTAGAATGTGCACCCATTCTCAAATCTTGTTAAAAGAGTTATGAAATTGATGGAGATATTTTTTTGCATTTGTTGAAGAATTGAATGGGAAAATGCCCTTCTCATTTAGGAATCATAGAAGAATTGCTTTGGTAGATAGGAATAATAGAAGAAGAATAAAAGAGTATGGATTAAACATTCTCACAATTTTTAAATAGGTATCAATAGGAATAATAGGAGCAATCTCATAAAATTAACATTTTTTGTATTATAATGTTTAGAATGGGCATATGTCCATTCTCATGCAAAAAAAATTGTTTTGTTTTGTATTGAATAGGTATCACATTTCTATTATGTATATTCTCATATAGGATTCATAAAATTACTCATCATTGTTTCGAATGGGCATATGCCCATTCAAATACAAACAAATGTTTTGTCTTGTATTTGGAATCATTGTTTCCTTTGGGCATATGCACATTTTAAAACAAACAAATATGTTTTGTCTTGTATTTATTTTAGAATAGGAATTTTCCTATTCTCATAAGGGAATCGTTAAAAAAATGTCAATTATTGTTCATACTAGAGATAACTCAAAATATCATAAAAATAATTATAGAGATAACATTAGAATATGAAGAATGGACATATGCATATTCTCTTTATTAGGAATCATAAGAGATAGTCCATTATTGTTCATAAAGATATGTGAATAAGTATAATAAAAATAATAGAGATAACATTTACTTTGTTTAGCATGGGCACTTACCCAATATCGTCCTTTGTACGTGTATCAAATCCAACGTATCACTTCGTAATGATTACTCTGATTCCTACATAACATAGGAAAAGAATAAATTATATGCATGTTAGTTTAATGAACTAGCATGAATTTTTAACTCGTAATCATGTTGAATTATTATTAAATGAAGATTACAAAATGGTTAACTATATTTTTATCTACATAGTAGATAATATCAACAAACAAGGTAATAATGCAATCTCTGTTGGAAAACAACTTTTACTACCTAATTTTATAATCATATAGAAAACTAAAATCTGATAAGCAAGAAACAAAATTCATTCATCATCACAAGTAATCAATATAAAAACAAGGTAATAATAGCATCTAATAATGATACAAATGTCAACATTAAATAAGATCATTTCACAGTCAATATTTTACATAGACAAAAGTCATACATCATCACATAAATTAATAGAGATAAAATTTAATTTGTTTTGGAATGGACAATTCCCCATTATCACAGCCTTTATATAGCTCTCAAAATGATTTACTTCAATATTTCTTCCTATATGTGAATGGCATATTCCCTTTCTCATATATGAATCATAGAAGAATAGAGATAAAATTTAGTTTGTTGTATAATGGCTAATTCACTACCATGTAAGGGAAAATAACCAGATGATATTCTTCATCTCCGAATAAATCACAAGAATCAATATAGATGAAATTTAATTTTCTATTGTTTTGTTATGATTCCTATGTGAGAATGGGCATATGACCATTCTCATATAGGGATCATAGAAGAATAGATATAGAATTTACTACATTCTAAAACTGTGAAATAATTTTTTTCTCTATTATTATGTTATGATTCCTATGTGAGAGTGGGCATATACAATGGGCATATGCCCATTCTCATATAGGAATCATAGAATAAGATTAGAGATAAAAATAAAATGTTGCACAATGGGCAATTCTCCACCATGCAAGGGAAAGAAAACCATATGATATTCTTCATCTCAGAATAAATCAACAAGAGAAGAGTTAGATAAATTCATGCCTGTGAATGGATTGGTGTTTCTCAAAATTTACTTGATATCTTTTGCTTCACAAGCCAAAACAGTCCAACGAAAGAGAGAACCCAAAAGCAAAAGTATAAACAATCAACAATCAAATAGCTCACATGCAAGGAAGTGGTCTAACGAAATAGAGGAGCCCAAAGTGGAAAGGAAGAACAAAAAAAGTGGAGAGATCAAACAATATATAAGAAATTTTCTTCAAATATTGTGCTTCACAAGATGAAATGGTCTAACGAAATGAGAAAATGTTTGTTCTCATATAGGAATCATAAAATAATAATAGATGTAAAATCTAATTTGTTTTTAGAATGGTAAAGCTTCAAATTCCCAAGAACTCTATCATCCTTGAAAACATTAATTTCCATTAATATCTCCATTGTGCCACATAGTGACGTGGATTAAATTCCATTAATATCTCCAATTTCCCTCTAATGAGCAAATCGAAGAGGTGTTTTAAAACAATTACCTTCAATTAATAAATAAATGGTGGTCAAAAATATATTTACATGGTGGTCTCGCTCTCATGGTCAGAAACAAATATAAATTTTAAACATTTTTCATAGCCATGTTTTAGGTTATTTGCATTTAAAATACCACCAATAATATCACCTTTGTGCCACGTAGTGGCCTGGATTAAGTTCAAATTATATTGCTTGTATTAGAATGTTTAGAATGGGTGTATGCCAACTCTCAATCAAACAAACATTTTGGTCTTGTATTCAATGGGAAGTTTGTTTGTACAAGCAATATTAAACTTAATCATTTTAATATCTCTTCAAAGGCTGTGAGAATGGGCAAAAAAATTAATTTCAATATAACTTGTATTGTATTTAAGTTTAATATTTTGCTTTGAAGGACATTACTTATAAAATTGTTAAAAATCATAAATAAGGCTTGAATATGTATTGTCATTGCAAATTATTTACTAGGTATGTGTGGGAATAACAAATGTTATTTTGGGAAACATTTCTCACAGAAACCTCAGATAAAGTAGGTGTTGGATTTAGCAATGGAGAATTTAGATTGTTATTTGGAAATTGCTTAAGTGTTTGATATTAGGTTTGGTATTAGGTCTGAATATAGGGATCTTTCTTTATGGGTTCAACTGAATATATACCTTGATTGTTTTAGCATATAATGTAGGTAGGTTTTCCACTAGTAGATATATGTGCACAAAAATATGTGGTAATTGGATGATCTACATAAAAACTATACAAAATATAAATGACATAATCCCATTCTATATTACTCGTATAGAATGGGCAGACACCCACTCTCATTTGTGAATCAAAAAAGAATACCAAAATTAAAATTTACTTTGTTTTAAAACATTTCTATGACTCCTATGAGAGGTATTAACATGATTAAATACAATATTGCCTTTACAAACACACTTGATTCTCACAACCCATTCTAAAAATGTTTACAATCATATAAATATATTGTATGATGAGAACTACATAAGGCTTGATCCCTCTCAAGGGTATGTAGTGCATCACTTGGCTCTACCAGGGATAGTCCAGCTAGTATAATACAATTATTAATAATTACAAAAACAAAAAATTGTATGTTTGTATGAGAATGGCCTTTTTCCATTGTAAAGCTTCTTTCACTAGTAATATTTTCTATTTATAAGGGTTGTGAGAATGCACAACTTCCCATTTTAAAATAAAGTAAGGTTATTTAGACCAATTCATGTTGATCACGTAGACTCCATGCCCAATGGATAGCTATAGGAAGTTGGTCACACTCCATTTAACAGAAAATGGCCCCGCGTGAGTCGCCAAATTGCTATCCAAATTCACTCCCTAGGTGAATTTGGGCAACAGAGTTGAAGGCCCACATGTAACAAAATGGAAAAGTTTGGACATTGCTCCGAATACTCTCTAGCATCGACTTACACCTTGAGACACTGAGGAATCCAAGAAAGTTTACATGGAATTGAAAAGGTCGATAAATATTCTTTGAGTTCTAAATGAGATCATTGAGCTCATAGCCGAGCTTATTCATAACCCACTATGAGCTACATTTTTGAAGGGGTGAGCAAACTATATGCATCGAGCTAATTTAATAAGAACCAAGCTCCTTTACAAGGCCTTAACCGAGCTTTGTAATCCAAAGCTGAGTTACAAGTTCTGAAGCACCGAGCTGATATAGAATGGACCAAGCTATTACATTGAAGGAGCAATCTCTGTAGTGGCAAGTTACAACAAGCATGGTCAATTCATTCAAATACAACACTCGAGTCATGCTTGCTAGCAGGCTATACTTTGAAGATGCAAGTTCCACACAGGTATTGAATTGGGGTAGTATGGAAGGTGAGCTCACATGATGAGACAACAAGGCTGGTTTGGCCTGCCCGGGGTTGTGCACGTATCAATTCATCCAAAGTGCCATGTTGTTTTGTTATAAGGGAGAAGGGTGGAGCCCATCCATATATGAATAAAGCTGTCGATTTGCATTGATACTGGAAAGTTGCATACCATGTGGTCGAGCCCAAACATTTGCAAGTTGAGCTCTATAAAAAAGGCTGAATAAAGTCACAAACATGCCAGACCGAGCCCACACAAGATTAAGGTGAGCTAATTCAGGAATGAGTGGAGACCCAAGTCATTTTACATAGCTGAGTCATTCCAAGGTTGAAAGGAGAATCACTTTGATTAATTTGGGTGAGTTGTTTTACCAAATCATGGCTGACGAGTTCATAACGAGCCAAGCTCACAAGAGTAATAGTGAGGATGCATGGTTGATACGTGAATCACAGGCATGACAGCCAAGTCTTGTGAAGGAGCTTGGGGAAGACATATTGCACAAGCAGAGGATAGAAAACCAAGTCGTCCTCATCATAGAAGTTGAGCCCAATCTCAGAAAGCTTGAATGGATGTATCGGCGAGGACTTAACCAAATCGGTAAAGTAAATGATATTTGGCTGACCAAGCCAACTCAACGAGTCGTTGGGATGGCTCCTCGGTGAGCATTACGGAAAATGTGGATAAATATGGCCTGAGAATCCCAGGTGAGTTGGGCCTTGCATGCATCAAAATCCTGAATTTTTGACTTAAATGCCAAGGGAATGCATTGTAGGGATGGTGGGAGTAAGTGGCCCAAGTGGCCCATGGGACAAGTGGGACAGAAAAACTCGACTTTTCCGAAATGAAAGGGTTGCAAGTGTCGAGCCAGTCAACAGCCCTCATGGAGGTCTATGGGCCAACAAGAACCAATGTGGGCATGGGAGGTGTTAGAGGCTCGAGTTACAGATGAGTTGGGTAGAGATGACACAAGTGGCGGCCTGGGCCACGAAGAGTTGAGTTCATTGTGGGGGCTTACACCTATAATATAAAGCAGAGATCCTCGGCCATGGCACCAAGGCTCGGGGTCGGGTTGGCAAGTAGCTAAAGGCGGTTTAATCAGCAATCAAGAAGGGGTAAACATGCATAGATGGGGTCAAAGTGTAGCGTCAAGCCCAAGAAATACGAGATGAAGTTTGAAAGTCCAGTGAGTGGTCACCGAGTAAGCGGTGGATGGGGTATGGAAACGTGACACCAAAGGGACAACTCAACACATTGAAAGGAAAGCTCAATGCGAGAAAGGAAGCCCAACGCCCAAGGCAAGAGAGGAGCCCATCACGTGGAGCTAAAATTTCTCATTGAAGAGAATGTTTGGCAAAATGCAAAGGAAATAGTCAGCTTGGTCAAGCTGGTCGAGCTGGCCGAGCTGGCAATGTTTAATTGCCAATTATTAAACTAAACCCCCTCCAATTCAAATGCAAACAATGGAAAATCAATTATAGGGCCCCACCATTTTTTTAATACCCCACCATTTGAAATGGTTTGAAAAACATTACATAAAGGAAAATATTTTAAATGTCTTTTCCATCCAAAGGAATTAATTCATGAGTCCCGTAACAATGAAGTAAGCCTAACAATACACAAAATAGTTGCATGTGCTCAAACCCTTATAAGCTTGAGCATTTCTCAACAAAATTGCACAAAATTGGTCTTGTTGGAATCATGGGTTTGATACATTTGCACAACAATCAAGAAATTTAGGAATTTGTGAAGATTTAATGGTGAATTTCATATAAAATGATCCCATTCAAAGAAGCGGTTGGATAGTGGTTGAAAGTGCAATTAATAGGCATGGACATCATTTTCTCCAACTACAGGTTATGGGACAACATGAGGGAGATTTTGCAAATCAAATACCATCATTTCACTTCATTTATTATGATTTACAAGTGGTTGAAAATTAGATTTTGGGATTGTTCTTCCTCTCTCTTTCTCATTCTATAAATTATAACATGAGGCTCATTTGTAAAGGAGTTAGTCATTTTCCTTCCTTCCCCCTCTCTCTTTCTTCTCTATTGGGTTGAATGTGGATTTTAAGCCTCCTCTCCAAGCTCTGTAATGGAATTTTCTTTCCTCTTTCCCACTAATGTTGTACTATGCAAACCTTAATGGAGCAATAAATTGTGTTTTGTGATGCATTTTGTCCATCCTTTACATGTGATTGTCTCTACTTGCCTCTCTCCATTGCATGGTATATTGTGCATATTCTTGATGTTTATTATAAGTTTTGAGAGTTGTGTTTAATGGGAAACAAATGGTGTTTTTTGTGAATTCATCTCTAGTCTGTGGTGCATCTTGTCCACCCTCTCCATTGCTCACCTCTCTCCATTTTAGGTAGTTGGATTCTTGGCTAACAACCTCCTTTTCTGGTGTATCACCACTCTTAATATAGGTTTATTTTCATGCACTCTCTCTCCCTGGTCCCTTGGAAAGTTAGGATAGGATTAGGTAGTTTGCTTATCTGCATTAGGATTAGCTAGTAGCAGGTAGTTTAGGAGCAAGAACCAAGCTTTCTCTAGAGGGTTATCTCAAGCCATGCAAGTCCCATAGCTTGAGAGGTAACCCAATGTTACACAAATTACACTGAATGCCCCATCTACATTTAGGCCATTTAGGGGTGTTTTAATTTCATGATAACACATATTTTTAAGCCCAAACAACTCCTCTCTGATGGAATTTTGAGAAGTACAAATTTTCTTCGAGGCCTCAATATATTTCATACAATTACACACCATGTCCACCCTAGACTCATCGAGGGAAATAACATCTTTTTCTAGTTGCAAAACCCCGAGGTAAATTTTTCTATTGACATACTCAATCAAACTCCACCTTTTCATTTCCTTTGAAAGGTTCCCCTTTGATATTAGACATAGAAACACGGTCGTAGTATCAATATTCATTCATTCCACCAGTTTTTCTTCCTCAATTTATTCATTCATATTCCACTGTAGAGTACAATTTGGGTCTTTGTCATCTAGGCCCTCCAAATTTAGCTCCAAAACCTCCCTCTCCATATTACCAATAACATATATAGTGTTTATCGCCACCTCACGACATAAAAGAATCTTTTATGTCATCGAGCTCAAGAGGAGGAATCCTCATCATCCTCCTACTCCATATACTTCTCATCCTCAACATGATTTACATCATCATTCAATAATCCTATAAACTTCTCAAATTTGGTGAAATATGTAGAACCCAAACTGAATAAGGTCATCATAAATCCTGATGAAGAGGGATTTTCAACTTTCCTTTTGAAAATTCTCGATTGAAACTTTGAGAACTTTTGATTCATAGTGATTATAAGCTCACTCCTCGGATCTACCACCCGGGCAAAGCACTCCCCGCACCTAATCTTCATTCATCCATCTATATTTCCCGAAAGATAGCTTTCACTCTCCAGTCTTCTCTATCACCCTACTACTCCCCCTCAACCATCAACCTTCTCCGAATTTACAACTAGAATTCTCGACTCCTTTCTACCAGAAAGAAATAATGGGAAATAATAATGCATTTACCATGGCGATATGACTTAACATAGGGAAATGGTGGGCATAAACTACTCATGTAGTTTGTATCTACCCTCCAAGGTGATAAATTGCATCAAGTATAAGGCAATTTCATTAAAAGGATCACCTTAAAAGTCTCTCTCAAAACCTACACAAGTGATGTCTTAGTTTCTCTCTTTACCCACCAAAAATTTGCTCATCTCCTTATCACATTTTTCTTCGATTCTTAAATATCCTTCCCTCGGTGATTTTTTATAGTTAAACACTTTTAATGTCAAGCTTAGAACCAAGGGGTTCTTAGGTCCCCTCCCTTAACAACGTTCTTAGACAAGATATTACAATTAATCCATCACAAACCATGACCGGTGAGCATGAAATTCTCGACGATGCAATTTTTCCGCCACCACCATTTTTAGAGCCACCACCACCGTGATAAATGCCAATGGTGATAATGCAAAGTCTACCACCAATGAGAATAACCACTAGCTTGTAAACCATATCGGTGATGCAATACCCATCATAAATGTGGTGAAACCACCACTATTTTTAGAAGGGATCATGCTCGCCACCACATCGGGATTTGACCACCTAGGTGGATCCGAACACATTGCTCATCTTAATCGATCCACCCAAACCCATTGGCATCCCTTCCCTCGTTGTTCATCCCAACCACTATAGCAATAAAATCCACATAATTTTTATAGAAAAACCCCGATACTAGCCCAACCATCCTTCCAATGACTAGCAAAATCCTTGCTCAGGGCTTCTTTGTGGCCTTTAAAACTTTGAAAGAGAGATGACATACCTACATTTTCCAACATCATCCAAACTCTTCTACTAATCCCATTGGTGAATCAGGTTCTAGATGAACCATATCACCGCCCATATTTTTGTTTCTCTATTAAAATGGCAATAAAACCAACCCAGTTTGAAACCTTCTTGTTCATTCTAAAACTAATGATCATACTTTATCAAGCCCTTGTCTAAACCAAATGTCCTTTCTAAACCCAACACAAGCACTTATATCATCCAATCTCTCACATGTCTCCTCATTACTTTTTACTCTTCCTTTATACCCAATACTGATAGAGAATTATTTTCAATCATTACAATGACATAGAAATTTCAACCTCTTGAACCTCTGTTTGTAAGGTAAACATCAACCTTGTTCCCTTCTCTGTAGAAATGATTATAGGAAATCAGTTAAAGGATGTTTCCATGTCATTCTCCCATTTTTTAAATTTTAATAAAGGCAAAGTGAACTTAATCATTTTAATAACTCTTTGAAGGTTGTGAGAATGGGCAACTGGCCATTCTAAATATAATTCAATTCTATCTCTATTCTTCTTTTATGAATCCTATATGAGAACTCGCATTTGCTCATTCAATACATGATTGAACTTATTAATTAATTTAATAACTATGAAGACTGTGATAATGAAGAGCTACCCATTCTAAAATAAAGTAAATTTTCTCTATTTTTCCTAATATATGATTCAAATATGAGAATAGGCAATTTCCCATTCAAAAACAAATTAAATTTAATCTTTATTCTTCTTTAATGATTCCTATAAGATCTGGGCATCTACCCATTCAAGTTAAAAATATTTGTTTTTGTATGAGAATGGGCATATTCCCATTCTAATCATTGCAATACAAACAATATTGAACTTGATCATTACTAATGGGAAAAGTAATAGGATATAAGAGTGAAAAGCAATGGTCAATCTAATACAAGAATTATTTAACTTAATCAATTTAAAAACTATATGAAGGCTATGAGAATGGGAAACTTTCCATTTTAAAATGAATTAGATTTTATCTATATTCTTATTTTATGATTCTTATATGGGATTGGGAAGTTTTTCATTCGATACAAGATTGAACATAATCATTTTAATACCTATGAAGGTTGTGATTATGGGGAACTGCCCATTCAAAAATAAAGTAAATTTGATCTATTTTTCTTATATGATTCCTATATGATAATGGGAAACTTCCCATTCTAAAACAAATTAAATTTTATTTATATCCTTCATATATGATTCGTATATGAAAATGGGCATCCACCTATTAAATACAAGAAATAAATGCTTGTTTGTATATATAAGGGCATAAGCTCCTTCTAAACATTCTAATATAAGCAATATTGAACTTAAACATTTTAATACCTCTATAGGAATGGATACCTAACCATTGAATGGAAGATAAAAAAATTTTGTTTGTATGAGAATGGGTGTATGCCAATTCTAATCATTGTAATACAAAAATATTGAACTTATTATTTTCAATAACTCTATGAAGGTTGTGAGAATGGGCAATTGTCCATTATAAAACAAGCTAGATTTTATCTTTGTTCTTCTTTTATGATTCCATTTTGAGAATGAGCATTTTTTCATTAGATATATCATTGAACTTAATCATTTTAATTTCTATATGAAAATGATTAAGTTCAATATTTCTTATCTCGACAAGGTGAGCTCGCCTTCCCAACTCGGCAGGTCAACCTCACTGCTAGCTCAAAGAGTCAACTCTCCCACCCGGTCTCGGTAGGTCAGCCCCCCATCCTAGCTGGGAAGTCATCTAGCACGCCCATCTCGGCTCAGTTTAGCTTCACTCCGCTCAGCTTGGCACAGTTAACTTTCCCACCCATCTCCACCAACCAAACCAACTAACCAACAAAACTTTAACTCAAGAGATCGGTTCGCCCCCCAATGTCAACTCACTCACCCACCGTCGGTGGGTCACTCATCCACCAAGCTCGGCAGTCGGCTCTCGATGCTATGCAACTCACCCACCCATCTAAACCTGCTGTGTAGCTAGGCCACCCAACTCAAAAAATAAGTAACATTGCCTAGGTGGTAACCCCACACTATACTTCAGTAATAACAAATCATTTAACTATTTGTATTAGCATGAAGGATTGGAAGTGGTTTTTTTAGAATCAAAACTTTTTTTTACAAGGGAATGATCTTGTTAGACTCGAAACATCCAAGAAAATGGTCATATTTAGAGGCATCCATTTTATAACTATGGAGGATAATACTATGCAAGTCTTTCAAAATATTGAAGTGATATTCTTAAAACACATATCAATAATACAAAAGATCAAAAATATGACATTATCTTTATACCTAGATTAGAATACAAGAGAAAGAAAGTAGGATGATATTCTTCATCTCATAATAAATCAATAGATAAGAGTTAGAAGTATCTCTGAAACTTATCTTCAATTTAAAAAGATGTAAAAAATTTTCATTACTATAAAAAGTAAATTCTTTTTCTAATAATGAATCATTCTCGACCTGCAAAACTCCCACACAACTCTAGCCAAAAAATCAATGTCACCCAGGTGGTAAGACCACTTGGTAGTTTGGTAAAATCATAATAGATAACTCCTCGTATTAGAAACTATGATTTGGTTAACAACTACACATGTCTTTCAAAACATTGAAGTGATATTCTTAATACCTAGATCAAAAAATATAGAAGATAAAAAAGGGCATTATCTTTAAACCTAGAATGGAATATAAGGGAAAGAAAACCAAATGATATTGTTCATCTCATAATAATTCAACAAAGAAGAGTTAGAATAATTCATGCCTCAAATTTTCTTCAAATCTTGTGTGTCACATGCCAAATCGGTCTTAAGAAACTGAGGGAGCCCAAAGCGGTAAGGGTCAAAAAATTTAGTGGAGAGAATGAACAATATCTTAGAAATATTCTTCAAATCTTCTGCTTCATAGGAAAAAATGGTCTAACGAAATGGGTAGCCCAAAGCGGAAGGAAAAATAAAAAAGTAGAAACTGGATGAAAAAGAAAGTGGAAAGGATGAACAAGAAAGAGATAGCTTCACCAACACGTGGTGAACCTTGAAATTCCTAAAGACCTATCCCATCATCAAAAATAGTAACCGTCGTCATTCTCTCTACAGTACCACTGGCATGAATTAATTGCCATTAATTTCACCAATTTCCTCCAATGGGTGGTCGAAGATGTGTTTGACAAACAAGTACCTTAAATTAATAAAAAAATTAATGGTGGAAAACAATTTATTTTAAATTAATGGTCTCGCTATTCCATGGTCAAAAAAAAATATAAATATTAAAAAATATGGTAGCCATGATTTAGGTTTAATAATTGCACTTAAAATAAAATTTAAATTTTCAAAACTTTCATAGCCATGTTTTAGGTTTATTGCATATAAAATAAAATATAAATTTTAAACTTTATCATAGTCATGATTTAGGTTATTTACATTTAAAATAAAATATAATTTTTAAACATTATCATAGCCATGTTTTAGGTTATTTTTTACATTTGAAATTAATTGATACTAATTTATACTAGAGAGGGGATAGTTAGGGCAACTATATATGATGCGTGGTTTTCATGAAATCACTCAAATGTTGAATCATTTACTTGCTTCAACCACACCCTGAACTCTAGATGGGAATGTTGACTTAAATAAAAAGAGGGGATGGGGTAGATTGACCCAAAACATATATTATTATTTCTTCATTGATTACAAAGGACAATCCTATTATTTGGTACTAATACCATATTTCATGATATCTAAGTTTTTTTCTTATTTGGATTTTTTGTCACATTTAACCTTGAGTTGTATTTTTAATATATTTTGATAGGTATCTTGATATTTATCAAGTTTCATTATAAATATCTTGAATGTACTTGAAAATAATTACATCTCCTAGACATGTGTTTGTGTTAAAATCATTGATACTATAATATGGTTGTGAAAATGATAAAAACTATATAACTTATAGTAATCACATCAAAGGTTAATATTAGATGTTCTAAATAATGAGATAGTACCTTGGAAGAACATTTAGAGCAATTAGTTTTTATTCCATTTTTAGAAAAAAAAATATTATTATCTTGAGGCAATACACAGACAAAATTGGCATATGTCCATTCTCATACAAACAAACATTTTTATGTTGTATTGAATGGGCATATGCCCATTCTCATATAAGAATCATAGAAGAAAAATAGAGGTAATATTTATTTTTTTGGAATGGACAGTTTCCCACTCTCACATCCTTTATAGTAATATTAAAATGATTAAGTTCAATATTTCTTCAATAAGTTAAAGGGTTAGAATAGGCATATGCCCATTCGCATACAAACAAAGAATTTTATTATTGTGATGAGAATGGGGTTATGTCATTTCTCATACAAACAAATATTTTTATCATTGTGATGAGAAAGGGCATACGCCCATTCTCATAAACTAAATATAGAAAGAAAGAAAAATTCTCCTACGCGAAACATAAAGAATGAATGACAATTATATCCTTTTATGAGAATGTTTAAAATGGAAAATGCCCATTCTCATAGTCAGTGAATATGGGAAGTATGAGGAATTCTTGTAAAATTAATTTATGTTATGTTAATATGATGAAGATATTTGGATGAAGCGGTTAGCAATCAAGTTTCTAATTAACTTCTATTTAACCTCTATTTATTTATTTCTCATCATTTAAATTCAACCTCATCTATTTATTTCTCATCAATTAAATTCAAATGAGTCAATTTCAATCATAGTTTTGAAATCATGTTATAAATATATTCATGTCAATTTTAATTATATGTATAATTTTGAAGTATTTCCAAACCTTACTGAATTATAGAAGTTTGCATCTCATGTGCTATGTGTATTCAATATACTTATGGTTGTACATACATGATAATTTTTAATTTATTTTATGCAATGGTTTAATAGATTTTCCATCATCTCACAAACTTTGTATTTTATGTTGTTACAACAGTATGGGATTTTGCATTTGTAGAGGATGATCATGTGGACTTGTTTTCAAAAGGAACCAAAGTTGTAGAGGGAAGAGTATATCCAAGTAGGAAGACACTACATTGTAAAGATGTGGGAAGAGGATTTGTTGTTGTCAGTGTTAACATAGTATTGGATGGAAGAGTAAAATTTCTTTCTTAGTTGATGAATTTGAAACTTGGCAAGATGTCGGGAATAAAGGATACTACATTGCTTGGGAAGAGAGTGAATTGTCAAAGCATGCAGATTCATCCATTCCCCCAATTTGGGAAGTGAAAACATTTTAGTGGTTCAGAGGATTACAATGCAAAGAGAGTGATGGAGATTTTAGTGATGACTGAAAGCACCATCAATACATGTCCTAAAGATAGAAGATATTTTTCACAAACAATGTCATTCTCAAACACAAATCTTATAGTAGAGATGATGACATAGCCATGGGTTTTATAACTCATGTGCTAGAAGATCATAAAATTGATGGAGAGAGGTTGGGTCCTTTGAATTTTGGTGTATGGATATAAAATGTGGTAAATATGTGTTTTGATTGCTCAGACTTGCTATAACCTAATAAATCAATTATTTGGCCAATAAAACATTTGATTTTCAATGAAATAAGAATTTCCTTATGATTAAGCAAGGGAGTGATCAATTGGATGGTCTGCACCTTTATACAAGTGATCAACACAATTTGAAGTTCAAGGGAGTTGTTACAAAATTAATCCATTACTGCTCGATTGAGTGCAAATTTGTAGTAGAGGGAACAATTACAAACGTAGTTAAAGGAGACATGGTACATTTTAATAGATTGGATGTCAATAGCTTTGGTGTGCATATTGATAGAGTATTCAACCCTCCTTATAAAGGATGATCTCCTATCGAAGGATCTCTCATAAAATGGTCCTACTAGGAAATTGGCTGACATAAATGGTTCTCAGATGGATATTAGATTCAAAGAAGTCCCAAAAGAGGTTGAGTTCATCATGTGGGATGCATTAGAAGAGTGATAACCTTAGTTTTTTAATCCAATTTCATATGATGCCACTAATCACAATCAATCCAACAGAGTGATAAAAAGATCTTATAATGCTACAAAAATGTCCGAAAGTTAGATACCCTCAAGTCAATCCATCAAATCAAAATTTAATGATGAGGATAGAAAATGGTCAATATTTTTAGAAGAAGTGGAAAATGCAGATTTTAGTTTTTGAAAATCTAATTGTCTCAAAAATTACCTCTTTGCTTCAGTTAGAATTCAAAATCTATGGTGCACAACTAGAGCCTTGAATGAAGTTGATAGAAAATTTTTTTTGTGTTTGATGCATTAACAACAAATGCCATCTTCAATGTTGGTAAGAAATCTATGGAGATACATAAAATGAGATTTGATGGGATGGATGTTTTTCAGAATGCATGGCACAAATTATATGGGTACCCAAGGAGTTCCTTCTATAAACATAAATATGAATGGATAAGCGGAAATAGGCTTGCAGTGAATGAAAACACTGGAAAAGAGAAACAAAGGTCAAACATTGCCACAACAATTGCCTACATATCAAGAATTGTTGAGAGAAATTCAGATATCTCTCCACATCTGACTCTGGACTATAGGAAAGATGGAGTAAAATTTCCCCAAAGGTTTCTTCCTTCATTCTATACCCAAAATATATTGTGAAAAAAATGCAATGAGGAGCTTGAATTCTTGAAACTTCCTCAGGTGTCACAGTCAAGCTTCAACAACATAATGAACAAAAAATTTTTTCCACATGTTTCCATTGCAAAAAATAATTTTTTTTGCCAAGTGTGATGAGTGCACATATTTTTTTTCAACAAAATGTAGAGCCACCACATGCCCAGAAGCACTCGTAAATATTGAGGAGGAACAAACATGGCACAATGAATATATTCAAAGTTTTGTGTAACTTACTATTCCCACATATTGTAGTCAAAAGAACAACCTCATGGATTCTTGAGCATTATGCATGATAAAATGGATAAAATGAAAACTTCCATACCAAGGATGGGTAAAAAATCAAATTCAATAAGTAATGTTATGAACCTACCAATTACTTTGACTGGTATGCTCACACATGGACACAAGATAGGGGTTTTGGCCATTTTGGCCTGCCATTTGTTGAACATGGAGAAAACTATATAGTCACATCATTAGCTTTGTGTCTTAGGAAGCTTGAAGAACATGTAATTGATGAGTATGGAGATTTTTTATATCATTGTGGATCATCCAAACAACCATTGCATGATGCATTATTACAAAATGATGTGCATGAAAAATGTAAAAGGTACAAGGAAATATTTGACCATTCAAAATTAGTTAGTGTTGCTAGCACAAATACTTATTTCATAAAGCAACCACCAATCCTCTACTTGCAATTGGATAATGCTTCAAGTGATAACAAGAATCATACATTATTTTCATTTGCATCAATGTTGACAACAAAAAAGGGTATTCAACATTGTGTATGTAAGCTTCCTTCTAGTGGGACACACCCATGAGGATATAGATGGGACTTTTGGAAGATTAGCAACATCATTACATAAAGTAGACACATTTTCTTTTCCACATATCATGGACTCTTACAAAACATGCCAAGAAGGGTCAAGTACATTCACTCCTTATCTTATTGAGGAAGTGTACAACTTCAAGGACTTTGTGGAGCCATTCTTGTTGGATGGAAACCATAAGATAGTGGGTATCAACAAACTTAAGATGTTAGATTCCATGTTGTGGATGGCATACTAGTGATGGAGTACAAAGAAACATTAAAGGATTTGCAATGGTCTCGTTTCTATCCATATATGGCATATAAAGGATAATGGTGAACCAAGTTTTCGGAAGGGCAACCTCCTTTGGCACCTTTCAAAGAACTCAAAGAAATGGAAGATCTAAAAAGGGAATAAAAGCATATATTGAGCATTGGGGGAAAAGTGCAATAGGAGAAGGTAGTGACTATTGGCTTCCAAAGATCGCGTATTGGGAAAATGTTTTACGTGCTTTGGATAGACCATTTGTAAATTGTAGCAGGAGGTCAGATGTTTTTTTTGGCCAAAAAATAGTATAGAGAAAGACATATATGACCAAATAACAGAGCCACACATATTCACAAAGAATACTACATTAGTCAACATATCCCAAGTAATAATGATATTTACGTTGGGCTTGTTTGTGGAAGATCTAACCAAGAATTCAATCTATTGAAGGATGTGTTCAAGGGACAAATGCTACTTATACGAAAGGAAATGATAATGAAAAGATATGGATGGGGAGAGAAGATGGGGATATTTTCCTTCAACAAGAAGGAAATGATGTAATTAAAAATTTGAGAGTTCAATATTGGAAACCTGTAGGAGAGGAGAAGGTACAAACATTGTATCGGGATTGTTTAAAGCCAAATAAAACATGGACCATCTCAAACAAACCTAAAAAGCAAGATATCAATGTGGATAACATCATCTAGGCATGGACACCAAACAAAAATTGGCAAAGTGGATCCATAAAGATACCCAATAAAGGACATGTGGCCATTAAATCATACCTTGAACTACTTGAACAAGATAAGGAATGTTGACTTGGAGAAACTATTGAAGATCATAAATTTGTATGTGAAATCATCTTGGCCCAGGATGGGTTTTAAAAAAAATTATTCCAAACCTTGGTCCTATAAAACTTTACAATTGTACTATTATTTGATAATTAAATGAAAGACTGAGTATTATATTACTTTGGAAGATTTTTCCATAATATAATTCTATAAAACATTGTGTTGCTTATGGAACTCTTGAATCTTATTAATGTATTATTAATAATATGATTTCCACCATGCAATTAATTTAATTTGAAAAAAAATCCTTAATTATGCTCTAAGTAAGTTTACAAGGAGCTGGATCTTGTGATTTAAAGGGAATTGGATGTGATTTACAAGGAATTCATTTCAAAAGATTAATGCTTTGGATTTTTCTAGGAATTAGTCTTGATTTATGCATTCATTACAACCACAAAATTATATGGTCTTTTCCTAAAGCTATGTGCATAAGTCTAGATAACTTATTGTTTAATTGTTCTAAAACTTTATAAAATGCAAACCTTTTTGAAGTGTAGATACTAAATTATATGCCTAGAATCCCCTAATTCTTGAATGCAAAACTATAGTATTGGGAGTGCCAAGATATATTATTTAATGCTCTCAACAAGAGTGTCTGGAAATGCACCATGACTTAACCTACTGTCTGCCAAGATATAAATTTTCAAAAGAGGTCAAAATCCCTCATATATGAATTATAGAAGAAGAAAAATATAAAGTTGATACACATAAAAATAATTAGGAACATACTTGTACCATGAGTGTGATGATAATGGGCATATGTCCATTCTCATAGACTCAATAGTTGCTTCTTATTTCATACAACATGTACCCATATCACATTGTACCATGAGTGTGATGAGAATGGGCATATGTCCATTCTCATAGACTCAATAGTTGCTTCTTATTTCATACAACATGTACCCATATCACATTGTTTTAATTTTCAAAAGGGATCAAAATGCCTCATATAGGAATCATAGAAAAAAATGAGATAAAAGTAGATACACATAAAAAGAATTAGGAACATAGTTGTATTATGAGTGTGTTGAGAATGGGCATATTCCCATTCTCATAAACTCAATATAGAATTAGGAACATACTTGTATGACATAATGTAAATATTGGAATATGATATTACACTACTTAAATTCCAATAATAAACATATTGGAATCTGATATCACACTAGATAAAAACCAATAATGGCAATTTAGGAATCCAATTTCAACAATTATAAAACCAGAAATAAGAATACTATAAATCTAGATTCTTAGTAAAATGTCCATATTTAACGAAATTATGGTTATATCTATAATTTTTATGTTTGTATGATTTTTTTTTATGACTAACCTTTCATTGCATTATTGTGTGGGTTCGATTGGACTCCACCATTGTTTGCATTATTTACGAATGTTTAGCATTAACTAAAGTTATAATACATTGGTTATGGATGTTTCACAAAGGTTAAGGTTATTTACATTGTTTAAGGTAACTTGAAATGTTATAGGCATATGAATAGTTGAATGAGTTCCACCTTTTCATGTTTTAAAAATTGGTCTTAGACCACGGTGCTTAGCATTATTGGTATTAAAAATGTCTTAAACCATAAAGCATTTAAATAGTTTAATAGACTAAACTTGGTCTTTGACCCTATTACATTGTTTATTAACAAAAGTTTTAACTATGGAATTCAACCCCTTCCTCAAAGCATTGTGAACATCGGTAATACTCCATTTGGCAAGGAAATCGTAATGTTTAAATTTTATTAAAATGGCCACAAACCATGAGGCATATAAGGTAATTGATAATGTTTGATTTGTGTTAGAAACTTGGCAACATGGTGTTGGACCATTCGGATTGCATGTAAGATGGTTAAAGAGGTTTTGGGTTTAACGAAGCCACTATGTGACACTGGAAACATTTAAGGCATTAAAAAAACTATGGTTCCTTGGGAACCGGTAGCTTTCTTTGCAATCCAAAACATGCAACTCTATATTCTCTTCCCTCCATTTGCATTTTTGGCTTTTTGTTAATATGTGCATGAACTATATGAGGTTTTTGGGGAGATTATTTTGGGAGTTTTTTTGATCAGTTGCATGTAAGAAGGAAGCTATTTTTAATGGAAAATTCGTATTTATTAGTTTTGTTGGAAACTTTTTGGAGTTTTTGTTGGGCATTGAAGTTTTGGATTGTAAGGAAATTTGGAAAAGAAATCATAAGCAAATAAGGCATGGGCTTTCTCTCTTGTTCTTGTTGTTTTTATCATTAAATTTAGAATGTGTTTTGGGTGTTAAATATGAAATTGTTTATTTGATTTTATGATGAAAATTAGAAATGAATAAGGAAGAATAGGTTGGAAAGTAATGGGTTTCTAGGTGTGTTTCCTTGCTTTGAAAATATGCATACATATTATATTTTTAAATCAGCTCATTAGAGCTTGTTGATAGATGTCTTATTTAGAAAATGATGCTTGAGTAATGGTCGTTTATAACATTTTCTTCTTCTGAATAATTTGTTGCTCCAAATCTGGAACATTTTCCTTGTTTTTAAAATAATAAATTGAAAAGGAAAACCCAAGAAAGTTGCTTAACGTTATGGGCATTACTTGAACAAATGTTGTTTGATCTGTATTAAATATTATGAAATGGGTATGGGTTTCGCTTTGTTATTGTTGTTGGGTTGTGAGGAAGATCATGTATCATGTATAGAATGAATTCATTCCATCTTGAGTTTAAAAACAAGGTTTAATACTTAAGTTTGGACTAGTTGGAATAATGGGTATGATTTTTATTGAAGTTCAAAGCAGCCCCATGTGAGCTTGTCATTTTGTGAGTTTAGCTCATCTAGAGCTCACTGTTATTATGCTAATTCAATTTTTTTGTGAGGCATGGTTGATATGAACCTATGTCATGGCCTATTCTCTCTTTTTCGTGAATGAACTCTATTTGGGTTTTTGTTGAGATAATGAAGACATTTTTGGTTGTTGGTCACTTATGAGAAATATTTTGTGTAATGTATATAATGATTTCTTTTCATATTGAGTTTAATGAACTAGGTTTTCATTGATATTTGTAGGTTTTTTATTATGAGAGGTTCATCCCTTTGATGTACCAAGACTAACCTCACTTTGATAACAATGGACATGATTGTATGAGTATTATTTAGTTCTTATGAGCTTGATGTTTTGTTGTTAATAAGAATCCTTAAAAATTGAGAAATAAGGTGCCAACTATCTAATGATGACCCTAGGAAACAATTAATGAGATCTTCATTGTAGCATGTAGTCCCTATGCTAAGAGACCAACCCTCACATGCATACCTTAATCAAAGAAATAAAGTAAAGAATCTAGAGAGATTTTTTTTCTCCTCTACAAAAGTCACTAACCTCTATTGTTGCAAGTAGATGAAGAAGGTCATATGTTTGAGATCATCCTCAAAGAAGACCCATAATAACCCACCCACATCAAATAAGCCATAACAATTAGAGATCTCATGAGGATGTAGATGAATGCGAGTGAATAGATTAATGCCCATGTTAGGTGAGATTTGTTGAGAATTTCATATGGAAATGTATAGTGAAACAACCACACTTGTGTTTTAGTTACTTCTATTTACTAGGTAGTGTACCTTAGATTACAAGGGATATGGTGATAAGTTATATATAAATGGATCACATTCATAATGACATGACATGCATTTTAATTTTTTTGTTAATTTCACCGAAATAGCTTATAGGCTATCCAAGTTTATCAATAATAGCTTGTAGGGTAGTGTGGATACGTAAAGTCACATGATAGGATTAATGGGGAAATGGTGACATATAATGTTTATGGGTATAATCCAGATCAATTCAAAACTTTTATTTGTATTCATTCCATTAAGTTCTCAATGATTTAGGATTCCAAAATTTATCTCCTTTAGAAGATTCACATGTATCCTATAATGGATTTATTCTCATGTGATGTGATGATTGCAAAATATGAGAAAAATGGAATTGTTAAAAATGATGTGGAGAATTTTAAGAACATGTAGTTGATAGGTCTAAAGCCAAATGATATAACCTTTTCTAACATCCTCCCTACTACTACATTTGTAAATTCGATATCTTAAAAAAATGTTTTTAATTATTCTTTGATCGATTTTTGTTCCATGTTCCAAAGCTCTTATTTCAAAAGAGATTGTTTAGATGCTATAAAAGGTTCTCAAATAGTTTTTAAACCTACTAAATTGCATTTTCTTAAACTTTTGAAAGCATTTTCAAAACACCTATTTTGTGCATATCCTTACATAATTGTTGTCCATGAAACCATGTCTCCTTAAGGCATTTTTTTGAAAAAAAAGTATTAATAGAGAAAATCATTTTCTTATTTGTTTCATTTAAAATTGGCAAGAGTTATCAACTAAATTAATCAAACTACTTAAAGCATGAAGCAAAATTCCTATAGTGAAAGAAATTTGAAGGGAAATGATAAACATAACATCAATACTATTATTGTGCATTTTTGTCCATGTGTTCTTAGAGGTTGTAAGTGAAGCTATAAATTGATTAGTTATTAGTTTTAAGGCTAAATCACATTACATCTCTATGTGTAGATGATTCTTCATTGGAGAGCTAGATAATAATTACTTCAAATATTTTAAGTGCATCTTTGAAGAAGACAATTTATACATATATTGTAATCATTACAAGCCATAAGAAGCCATATTTATGAGGTATTTTTTATAACATTTCATGTGCCTTTTATATACATTCACATTTTGCATACATATCTTGCAGGGCACTTGCAACTACAACATTTGATAAAAATAACCTTTTAATTATGCTTTGACAAATGTCAAACCAAGTTCTAAAGCTCCATTTTTAGTATACTCGGAGGATGCTGGAAAAGGTTGTGGAGTCTACCTTTGCACCTAAAAATCACACTTTCTTCAAAACTTTCATAGCCTTTGATTAACCTAGTTTATGAATTCCCCTGTAATAATTACACTCTGCACCACAATAGTCTTTTGAGGAATTTCATTAAAACCCTTAAAAACTCATGAACAATAATATTTTGTGAATATTCTACAATCATGGCATTTCATGAGACCACATATACTTCATGCATTATTTTAAGTATTTACATTCCTTTTGTATGCTTCCACATTTTGCATACATATCCATTAGGAATTTTTAACTACAACATATAACACAAATACCATTTTCATTATGATTTGATGGATTTCGATAACCTAATCTAAAGTTATTAGTTTAACACATGTTGGGAGGATTATGAAAAGGTTGTGTAATTTGTATTTATACTTTCAATTGCATTAGCTTAAAAATTTTGAAAGCCTTTTCAATATACCCATTTTATGCCTATCCCTGTAATCATCACGTTTTATGAGGCCACATATTTTAGAGGAAATTTTCCATACAATTTGATTTCCTTGTACATGCTTCCACATTTTCATATAAATATACATGGGATTTTGCAACTACAATTTACAACATCGAAAAAATTATGATGTCCATTATTCTTCAATGGATGCCCATTCCTAGTTCTAAAATCCCATTTTAGCATAAGATGGTAGAATTATAGCAAATATTGTGGAGTTTGGCTTTAAACCTACCAATTGCATTTGCATCAAACTTTCCATAGCCTTATTAGAAAAACCATTTTGTACATATCCTACAAACATTTCTACCATAAGACTACATCTATTTGTATTTTTTTCATATAGTTGTTATGCCTTGTGTACGTTTTTGCATTTTAGATACGTGTCTAATAGGGAATATGTATTTACAACAAATGACAAAAACTACTTTCAATTATGTTTTGATGGATATCCATGCCCCATTCAAAAGATTGTATTTTCTATATAGGTTGGGAGTATGCTAGAAAAGGTGAAATGATCAGGAAGACACTTATTTTTTACCTTCAAAAATTTTACGCAAATGTAATCGGGAGGTGTAAGAATATTTTCTTAACCCTTGTTAGCATCCTACTAGCATTTTCCAAAATGGGAACTTTAGAACAAGGTATGGACATCCATCAAAGAATCGTTGAATGTGGATCTATATTAGATTTATATGTTTAATTGGAATTTTTATGACAAAGATTTGATTTTCCTTAAGATAATCAACATGACCCAAAATATCAACCATGCACACATAATGATCAATTGAGGACATCGTTTTGGACATTGTTGGGGGTACAACCATGTGGCGATGCTACCTGGAGGAAGTCGGAATAGGGGAGGCGGTGGCAGCAAGGTCTCTGGCCCTATTCCCAACATTTTGAGATGAGATTTGGAGGAAAAATATAGGGCTTTGGGGGTACAAAATCCTTCTTGGATGTGGCCAAATTTGGTGTGCGCCCACCATGGTGGTACAAAACCCATGGCCTATGTTGAATTTACATTGTTAGTTTCCTTCGAGGGGACGGCGTTGATGAATTAGAAGAGTTCTTCCAGAGCCGTGGCTTGATATGTAGGTTCAATAGATCCTGTCCGAGCCTTCCAACTCTTCGCAAGTGGATATTTGAACAATGGTGCCCTTTCATAGAAGGTAAAGTCAATATTTATCCCTCAGCCCATGGAATGTTCATAGTAGTTTTTGATAGTCCCTCTGATAAGGAGGAATTTTTGGAAAAATATGGAAATTTCAATCTCATGTCCTTCTGATGAAACCATGGTTCCCCCATTTCAACCCCTTAATTGAAACATTTAATACCAAACATGTGTGGATAAGAATGCCTTATTTTCCTCTACACTTTTGGGGGTAGATAGGTCAGAGCTATGGGTAATGCTTTGGGAAAATTATTAGCTATAGATCCCAAAACTGAATTTTTGACCACACCACATATGCCCGTATATTGGTGGATATGGAAATGATTGTGGACTTTTTGGCTATAATGGAGCTTAAAGTCAAGGATACAATATGGACACAAAATATAGATTACAAAGGCTTTCCTTTTAGATGTAGAACTTGTTTTTTGTAGGACATTTAGCCTCTGATTATCACATTGTTAAAAAATAGATTAAGGGTCAGGTTTCTTGGTGGAAAGATTTTAATCTGGATCATCTAGTTGTCAAAGGCCTTTTGGATAGTGACATTGAAAATGAATCAGTTAGCCAAGTAGATACTTCCACATTTCATGAAGAGTAAAATTGTGAGGAAAACCCATTTTCCTCTAGTCCGGCTAAACAAGTTGTTCAAACCAAGGTTGATACAGAGCATATTGCAGAGAAGGGAGGTGCCACTATGCCTTAGTCTCCTAGATCCATGCAGATTCATAGTCCTAAAAATAAGGATGGGTGAAGGCCAATAGCGAGTTATCACTTTCAATGTGAATAGAGCGAGGGGTGACCTCTAATGTTTGATGACAATCGGGTGCACTATGAAATAAATCATAAAAGGGGATCTTGGTAGTGTATTCTTAAGTTACTCTATAATATCGTAAACCTTAAGAGTGATAGGAGTGAAGTGCGGTGGGATAGAAATGGGTTGAACCATGTAGGAGGACGAGTGTGGTGAGTGGTGACTACATTGATAGTTGGATATGTTGGCTCCCAAAATAGCACCCCTGGGAGATGAGCAACTAACTTGAGTGGGTTGGCTTTGAGAGAGTTATGAATAATGAAAGTTTTTGTCATTGATAGTCGAGGATTTGTTCAACACTCAACTCAATGACTCAAATCAAGGAGGTGACCAGGATGCACTTTCACAAAGGGGGTGGCTTTACCTACTACTTTTGGCTCTTCTTGAACCAAGGTGAGAGGACCTAGTTGGGGATCGAATAAATGAAAATCTCTCAAGGCTTGGTTTCCTTTATATTTGGTGTAAATAAATTTGAAGCAAGTGCAGCCATAGATATAATACTTCTCTCAAAAGAGTTGTCACTTGATTTATTGTAAGCACTTGACAATAAAACATAGATCCAAAGGTAGATAATAAACAACTTCAAATATTGCATTTGCATAACATTATTTGGCCAAGGTTTCTTTAAATGATATTGGATCATAGACTTGGTGGGATTTTTGGAA
Source organism: Taxus wallichiana var. yunnanensis (assembly GCA_018340775.1). Lineage (NCBI taxonomy): Eukaryota > Viridiplantae > Streptophyta > Pinopsida > Cupressales > Taxaceae > Taxus > Taxus wallichiana. The sequence goes on along the minus strand of CM031235.1, from coordinate 367,938,608 downwards.
AAGATTTATTGGTAATGGATAAATTTTAAACTCAACTTTGTAGGATAAGCATATGTATGGTTTGTATGTATGATATGCTTAGTAGGTATAAGGATAAATGGTTGTTTTTAATTGGGATTTGAAGGGGGTAGCTGATTTTATGAATTTGGTTTAATAGTGCTCCCATGGAATGAACCCATCCTTAAGCGTGATGCTTTGTGTTGGGTTTTAGAATGGAACATGGGTTGAAACCATAGTCAGGGGACAACAAGTCCCTCCTCTTTAATGGGAGAGGTTCCCTTATTGAAAGCTGGAAAAACAAATGTACAAATCTACAACTATCAATGTTTGGATCTTGGTATCCTGGTTTGTTTTCATACTCAAAAGATTATCAATCAGAAGGAATGGAAGAATAAAGAGATGGGAGAAGGAAGAAAACAACAATGCTTTTGGGAAATATAGATAGCAGAGTACCTCCCTACTCACATTGAACCAAGAAAATATAGAAAAGGATCAATTACTTCACCACCGATGCAAATATGCAAACATAAAGTTCTAAATATTACAGACAGAACACAAAGTTTCTTTTTAATGCAAAGACAAATGATCCATTGAATCGAGAAAAAGAGAGAGAGATATATATATATAGATATAAAAAGAGAAAAGAAAGATTTTGTATTGAATTAATTCCAAATTTACAACGTTCCTAGAAAACCAGAATCCTTTCCCATGGCCAAAACCATGTTCTTATAACAATCTGTGTACATCCATACTTTGTCCCCAAGAAAAGAATATCCAAAAGGAATAATGTTTGTTGCAGATCCGCTTTTGGAAAGTGACATGAAACAAACACACTCATGAAAACCGGAGGTTCAAAAAGGTGAATATTTCGTCAGTTCGAGCATGATTACTTTAGCAGGGGGCATCTCATGATTTTCTTCTTCATGTGGTCCTACCATTTCCACCTTTTAACCACTTTCATAACACTCAAGTGCTTACTGGTAAGTTTTCCCCCTTTTTATCGCGTATGCCCGATAAACTCATTTTTGATAATCAAACTTTACATCTCTTTAAACTTATCAATTTGGCTCCAAAACCAATCCAAAACACATCTCATGAAGAAATGACAAGGAATTAGAGAGAAAAGAAAGAAGAATGATCCATTTTTGTGTTTTGTAGAGCTCTGGTTCGTTAATGGCGTTAAAAACCAAATGAGTGCATTTGGCTATCTTTTCCCCTTTTACCTTCAAATTTGGACCCTACACGTGGCAAGATCCAAGCAACGATGGCCCTGGGGGAGAAATCTACATTTCCTGACATTTGGGAGAAAAAGTGCGATTTCTCATTTTGCTCCAGCCCCCTCGTAGCTCCGCCAAAGGTTAGAACACGTGGCGCCATCTAAGTGGTTGAGGAAATGTGGTTCAAATCTACCATTTAAACTCTTTTTAACAAAAGCTCAAATTCTCAAAAACCTCCATCGGCCCGCTTTGACTTTTCAACATGAACACATGGCACACCATGATTGGAAAAGGGGTCACGGCTCAATTTGCAACATTTTAACGCTTTGGTGAAAAAAAGGTTCAATTTTCAACACATTATTTGGCATTTCATTCTTGACATGTGGCATCACAGTGATTGATTGCGGGAATGCACTTCAGTTTTATATTTTATCCACTTTTGAAAAGGGAAAAATTCCAACCTTTCCCCCAAAATTCCATGCCTCCGCCATTGACTTTTCAACGTAGGCCACGTGTCCCTTTCTAATTAATGTGGGCCTCAACTTAGAAATTATTCCTTTCGCATGAGTGGGGCTACATGGGCCTTTTTAGAACTTTTCACCCTTTGTGGAAACAAGGCTAAAATTCCTAAAGTCCCCCGCCGGTTTGCCAAAGTGCATATGAACTGAAAAATGGCCACGTGTCCTTATTTCATTCTTCAACACATGGCATCACCTGATTGGTTGTAGGGATGTGCTTTCACTTTTTATCTATTTTTAAAAGGGGAAAAATTCCAACCTTTCCCCAAAAGTCCATGCCTCCGCCGTTGAATTTTCAACGTGAACACGTGTCCCTTTCTGATTGACTACGGGCTTCAACTCGGAATTTATCCCTTCACATGAGCGGGGCCATGGGCCATTTTTGAACTTTTTACCCTTTCACCTTAATGCCTTAGAGAATAAAATGGAACTTCCACCAAAACTGCTCCATCCAATCAGGGACTGGCGGGGATGTGGGGCAAATTTGACATTTTTCCAAAATCACCAAAAGTGATAAGTTCAAAAAGGAACCCGTCCGACCACATCCAATGAGAAACAAATGCATAGCTTCACCTTTCCGAGCAAGAATTTGATGGGGAAAAGAACGTAGGAAGTTGTAGGAAACGGAAAACACCATTTTCGCTCCCGATGAAGAATTTCTTTCTCTGTAAAAGGTTAAAAATGAAAGATGCAAGGTCCCACGCATTCCAAATGCATAAAGGGAGAACTAAAATCATTTCCCATCCATTAAAAATAGGTAAAATGTTTTAACAGCAACGGACTGAGGAAATTTTGATTAAAAATGTCGTGGGAAATGAAAATGAGCATCTGAGGAGTTTAAAACATGAATTTATTCTATAGGGCTCTAATTTTCATGAAATTAGATTCGAAAGGGTGGGGAAAATTGAGAGGAAAATAGTTGGCTCCTTCTGGGGATGATTTGGTAGAGGAAAGAGGAAAAATCAAGAACCTTAAAAATTCTAGGTAATCAAATCAAGCCAGTGTCTTAGCCAATGGGCAATGGAGTCAAAAAGAAGCAATACCAACACAGAAGAGAACACAGAAAGGAAACCAACCAAAAAAAAAACAAGGAAAGAAAAACACTATACAAAATGTACAGAGGGACCGCCAAAACTCCTAGGTTTTGAAAAACTTCAAAAATTTCCCACTATAAGGAAGTGGGAGAGGAGAACCATCCATGTAATCCAGGTAAAAAGAGTTCTCACTAGTAAAATGTCTAATTTTAAAAGGACCAAGCCAAAGGGAATCAAATTTACCATGGCTACCTCGAGGTTCATGCCTTTTTGTCCCAAAGAAGAACATTGTCTCCCACTTGAAAAGTTCTGGGTTTAGCCTTTTTGTCAAATAGAGCTTTTACCTTGAGTTGATGAGCTGATATTCTATCAACCACTTGCAATCTGTCTTCATTCAACTTCTAGAGGTACATAATTCTTTTGTCTAATGAATTGGTAAAGTTAGCATCTTCAATGGCCTTCATCAAATGTAAGGCTAGTGGTTCCAATGTCACGGCGGTGAGCTTCAACTCCATATACCACTTGAAAGGAGACATTCAATGGCTCTCTTAGGTGTAATCCTATCGCCCATAAAGCATCATATAGTTTCTTATGCAATTCCTCTGAGAGTCATTAACAAGCTTCCGAACAATGGTGACCAAGTTCTTGTTAGTTGATTATGTTTTCCCATTCCCTTGGGGATAGTAATCTGAAGAGTGGGCAAGGGAAATGGCATAGCCATAGCAGAAATCCATCATCTCAGTAGAAGAAAAATTGGAAGCATTGTCGGTGTGATCTTGTTTGGTATCCCAAACCTTATTAAGATGTGCTCCTTGATGAAGTTGCATACTACTTCAAAAGTAGTACTTTTAAGCTGGAATGGCTTCCACCCACTTGGTGAAATAATCGGTGGTAGTCAAAACATGAGTATGCCCTACACTTGAAGGTGGATTGAGTGTCCCAATGAAGTTCAAACCCCATTGTTGAAAAAGGTTCCTCAATCACCCCTTGGTTTGAGAGGTAAAGCAGCCAATTTGGGTCTTCAACAAAGGTTTGACATGCTTCACACTTGCCTACCCACTTTGATGCATCTTTGAATAGGGTAGGCCAATAATATCTAGCACGGAGGATTTTGTGGGTGTGATGACAGTAGAAGAGAAATGACCTCCACATGCCTGGTCATGAAAGGCTGAGAACAATTTCTTTTTTTGCTCTTTGTCAACACATTTCAAAAACCTTCCATCTATGCCTCGTTTGAACAATGCATTTCCCCACAACACATATTATTGTGAGACCTTAATTTGATGGCTCTCTTATCCTTGGCACTCAAATGGGATGGAAATTCTCCATAAGTAAGAAAGTGTTGCAATGCCAGCATACCATTCATCGGTTGAGTTGAGGAAAAGAACAACAGGGATATCAACTTCCTCCTTGGAAAATTTGGCATCAGCTCCTTCAACAATGAGTTCACATAAGCCCTTTCCTCGAACTAGCTTGGTGGGTTTGATGTCAAGATCATACTCCTAAAATTTGGCTACCCAATTACCTCTCTTGGTTCCAAATTCTTGTTGTGTAAGAATGGATTTAATAGTTGTATCAAGCACAAGCACAATAGAATGAGAGTTGAGGATGTAAAAATGAAACTGCTTCACAACTTTGACCACTACAAAAGCATGTTTCTCCATCATGGTGTACTTCAGCTCATGGGATTTCAAAATATAACTCATGAATGTTATGGGGAGTTCATGACCTTCAACATTCTCTGGGTTAACATAACAAGCTAGAGTACTTTCAGTAGCATAGCAATAGATAATGAAGTCTTTGTTATAATCAGGGCATGCCAAGATTGGAGTCTTTGTTATAGCTCTCTTGATGTCTTCAAATGCAACCTTTCCTTCAGAGGACCAACCAAAAGTTTGCTTCCCTTTCATCATGTGGGATATGTTCAAAGTAAGTTCAGAAAAATCAGGTATGAATCTTCTTAAGAAGTTGATCTTGCCAAAGAAAGAGTGCACACCCTTCTTGCTTGTGGGGAGAGGGATCTGTTGAATTATCTGGACTCTTTCTGGATCAATCTTGATTCCCTCTTGGAGACAATGTGTCCTAATAATTTTCCCTCGGTGACATAAAAGGTAGATTTCTTGGGATTCAAGGAGATGCCATGCTCTCTACACTTTTGGAGGATAGTCTCAAGGTGTTGGAAATTATCAGCTCTGGTTTTTGAAAACACGATTAGATCATCAAGGTATACAACTATGCATTTTCTCTTGAGACTACCAAAGGCTAGGTCCATTTCCCTCTGAAAGGTGGCACCAACATTGATGAGGCCAAAAGGCATTCTCATGTAAGCAAAGGTGCCCCAAGGAGTGGTAAAGGCAGTCTTATGTTGATCTGCAGCACTTACTTCTACTTGATTATATCCTGAGAACCCATCAAGCATGGACATCATTTTGAACTTGTAACATAGCCTACAACACTTGATCCATTATGGGGAGAGGGTAATTATCCTTCAAAGAGGCTTGATTCAAATTCCTAAAATCAACACAAATCTGGATCTCACCATTCTTCTTCTCTATGACATGCACAATATTAGCAATCCACGTTGAATGGTGAATGGGGAAAATGATCTTAGCCTTCAATAACTTTTGGATCTCTTGAAAGATTGTATCACAATTTTAGGGTTATACTACCTCTGATTTTGTTGGAAGGGCTTGATCCCAAGTTTTAGAGGAATGAAATGTTGCATCTCTTTTGGTTGAAAAGCCTTGAGATCATCATAAGAATAGGCAAGAACATCAACATACCTTTTCAATAGATTTGCTGCTTTCTCCCTCTCCTCTTGTGTGTAACACTTTCCAATGTTTACCAACATGGGTTCATTAAGACTCCTAATGTTTATCTTTTCATAGTCAGCAGACTGTTGAGCTCCTTTGGAAGTTTTGGACTTGATGTACCTATCATGTTTATCAAATAACTCTTCCAAACTTACCAGCCCTTTAGGTATCTTATTACCTTTTAGTTTTATGCAGCCATCATGATCCATTTCTTCTTTGTTATCTTCTTCATTTGGGGGCACACACTCTCTAGGAAGATTTCCACTTCCTTCAAAGTATAGCTGGTCAAAATTATCTCTGAGTTCAAGGAAGGAAAGCAAGTGTTGATCATCATTAAAGACTTGCCAATTGTTTGCATTATCAGGCACACTAGGCCTATGAATCATCTCAATGGTGAATTTATCTTGGGAGAAATCTAGATGAGGGATCAGTAGAGACCCCGAGATAGCCAAGGAATCATCCCTGGTGTTTCTTTCCCTTGGCATGGCTTCGATTGAAAAGGCATCAAGGAACTCAATGGAATCCCAAACCAGATTCTGTAATGTTTCAACCTTCTATTCTTCACTTGAAAGAGATCTCTGACCTGTTTTACAATCAGCTCTGCATCTCCATGAGCAAGGAGATTCTTGATCCCCATCTCTTTTTCCATGCTTAAACCGAGGATGAGAGCCTCATACTCAGTTGTATTATTTGTGTTTTGAATTGGAGCTTGAAAGAGAAAGGGTGAATTTTCCCTTTAGGAGAAATAAGCACCACACCAGCTCCAGAACCAGTTGAGGAGTAGCTCCCATCAAATTCAAAATCCAAATGCCATTAGGATCAAGAAGCACTTCCTTAGGATGGTTAGCCTCATCTTGTGACATGATCATGTAGTTGTCATGACAATGTCCTCATAAAGTATTTGTGCCTTTGGGTCATATTTTTTGCACGATATATTTAGTTTGTTTCTCAAGCAGTAGCTTCTTCATTTTCCCATTCATTGGAATAAGAGCATGTGACCAATCCATCATGATTTCTCCTCCAACATCTTTGCAAAAATTTCTACTCAGCAGACATGCCGTAGGAAGGGGAATATCAGCTACCAAAATGGTGGCTAAAACTCTCTTCTCTGGCAAAGCAAAAAAGGCTACTTGTGCATCCTTGATCCTTCCAACCAATGGCACTTCTCTACTTTCCATTGAGTAACATGAACCAAAAGTGTGGGTTAGGGTTAAGCCTAGGGCATGAGCTACCTTAGTAGGCATCACATTATCTGAAGCACCAAAATCAATAACACAATTGTTGAGTTTGTGGCCAGCTATGAGGAGAGTGACATAAAATGGTTTGATCTTCTCATCAGATGAAGTGATTTACTTGCCACAAGGCTTGGTTGAGATGAAGGAGAAGGAGTGGGCAAGAGACCTTTAGAACTAGGGGATGAAGGCTTGGATTTGGAATTTACAAAGTCTACCATCTTAGCAAAGGCCTTGGGATGGGTTTGGTAGAATTCAGCTTCTGAGATCTAGATCTTAGTTTTCTTGAGATGGTCAATAATGTCAAAAGAACCAGAGGTAGATGGAGCATCATTGATAGGAGTAGATGAAATTTTGACTTATCAACTCTATCATTTGAAGGGCAAGAAGTTTTAGGAGCAGAAATAGAGAGGAGGAAGGAACAACAGAACCTACCTTGGGTGTGGAAGAAGTTGGAATAGGAGCTCCTCTCCTTGCAATCATTGGAATGGTTGTAGGAGGTTCCTTAGATATTTTAGCAGGCTGCACCACTTTCTCCTTCTTGTTGGCTTGCTCACGAGTCATGACAACATATGATTCATTGTTCATCTCTGCAACTCTTTCTTCATAATCATCCTCTTCATCTATACCTTTAGTGGTGAGAAAATGGACATGAGATCCACTCAACTCTTCTAATTCTTCATCAACTTCCTCTTCATGTTCTTCATAGATTTCATCCTCCTCCTCATCATCAGGCTCCAACACTTCACATGTTGCATTGACTGGAACTTTAACAGGTGGGCCTTCAATTGCCAATCTAGTTTGAGGAGAGGGAAACCGATTCCTGGGCTGAAAGTTCTTCCTAGGAACATCCTGATAAGGAGCATGCGTTGGGTTAATTGATTCTTGAGAGAAATAAGGTCATTAGTAAGTTTCTATACCAACTGATCATTAGCTCCAGGAGAAGATGTGGAAGAAGGAGATGCTTTGGATTTGGATGATTCTCTCCTTAGCTTGCCAGACATGATTAGATCATCTTCAACACTGACAACATATCTTTGATCAGCATCTAAAGTGGCAAGATTAGCTCTTCTAAGTGCATATCTCACTTCAAGTAGTTGGGCATTGAGGAAGAAACATTTTTGAATCTGATCCATAGGGTGTGTGTTTTGTGGGATCTTGTTAACCAACTGTTGAATTTGGCCACAAATTCCCTCATGGGCTCATGTGACTCTTTCTTGATTTGAGAAATTTGGGCCAAGAGGGCATGTACATCCTCAGCAGAGTTTGAAACATTTGCTCAAACTAGGTCTTCATGGTGTTCCAATTGGTGATGGATCAACGGGGAGATGATAAAACCAATCAGCAACATTATCTTGCAATGTCTCACAAAAAGTCTAATCAGAGATATCCTCATGTTCAACTCCAAGAACACCACAAGCAATAATGAAGGCCACAATATGTTCATCTGGATGAACCTTCCCATCACCTCTGAATTTAGGGAAATTCTTTCTATTGCCTCTAGGAAATTCATGCAATGGTTGGGGAAGAGAAAGAGGCCCAACCCTTTGGCCCCAAGGTAGAGGAGCTGCCATCCTTGGAAAGATTGTTTGGAGAGGAACTGAAACACCAGCGAGAATCAAAGCATGCAAATTAGGACTGATTTGATCTTGAGGGATGTCACTCCCAGAAGTTTTGTCTCTAGCAGGAGGAGTGCTTGTAGATCTTGTTCCTCTTCTTTTTCTTGATGAAGGGAGAGAGAAACCTTGATGATCCAGAAGTTGGAAATGAGGGTCTTCTTCCCCAAGGGTTCTTCTACCCCGAGTGTATCTTGGAGTCACCAGATCAAAGATGATCAAGAAGTTGTTATTCAAAAACTGGAATCCATTTGTAATGAATTCCCCAGTGAGAGTCACAAAAATTGTTGGGTTTCAGAATGGAACATGGGTTGAAACCATAGTCAGGGGACAACAAGTCCCTCCTCTTTAATGGGAGAGGTTCCCTTATTGAAAGCTGGAAAAACAAATGTACAAATCTACAACTATCAATGTTTGGATCCTAGTATCTGGTTTGTTTTCATACTCAAAAGATTATCAATCAAGAAGGAATGGAAGAATAAAGAGATGGGAGAAGGAAGAAAACAACAATGCTTTTGGGAAATATAGATAGTAGAGTATCTCCCTACTCACATTGAACCAAGAAAATATAGAAAAGGATCAATTACTTCACCATCGATGCAAATATGCAAACACAAAGTTCTAAAGATTACACAGACTAGAACACAAAGTTTCTTTTGAATGCAAAGACAAATGATCCATTGAATCGAGCAAAGAGAGAGATATATATAATAGAGGAAATGAGAAAGAAAGATTTTGTATTGAATTACTTCCAAATTTACAACGTTCCAAAAAACCAGAATCCTTTTCCATGGCCAAAACCATGTTCTTATAACAATCTGTGTACATCCATACTTGGTCCCCAAGAAAAGAATATCCAAAAGGAATAATGTTTGTTGCAGATCCACTTTTGGAAAGTGACATGAAACAAACACACTCATGAAAACCAGAGGTTCAAAAAGGTGAATATTTCGTCGGTTCGAGCATGATTACTTTAGCAGGGGGCATCTCATGATTTTCTTCTTCATGTGGTCCTGCCATTTCCACCTTTTAACCACTTTCATAGCACTAAGTGCATCTTGGTAAGTTTTTCCCCTTTTTATCACGTATGCTGATAAACTCCATTTTTTATGATCAAACTTTACATCTCTTTAAACTTATCAATTTGGCTCCAAAAAACCAAAAATCATCTCATGAAGAAATGACAAGGAATTAGAGAGAAAAGAAAGAAGAATGATCCATTTTTGTGTTTTGTAGAGCTCTGGTTCGTTAATGGCGTTAAAAACTAGATGAGTGCATTTGGCTATCTTTCCCCCTTTTACCTTCAAATTTGGACCCTACATGGCAAGATCCAAGCATTGCGACGGCCACGGGGGGAGAAATCTACATTTCCTGACATTTGGGAGAAAAAGTGTGATTTCTCATTTTGCTCCACCCCTCGCAGCTCCGCCAAAGCCGGACACGTGGCGCCATCTAAGTGGCTGAGGAAATGTGGTTCAAATATGCCATTTAAACTCTTTTTAACAAAAAGCTCAAATTCTCAAAAACCTCTATCGGCCCGCTTTGACTTTTCAACATGAACACATGGCACACCATGATTGGAAAAGGGGTTGCGGCTCAATTTGCAACATTTTAACACTTTGGTGAAAAAGGCTCAAGTTCTCAATTTCCTCCACAAGCTCACTATTCGATTTCATTCTTCAACACATGGCATCACGTGACTAGTTGTGGGAATGCGCTTCAGTTTTATATTTTATCCACTTTTGAAAAGGGGAAAAATTCCAACCTTTCCCCCGAAATTCCATGCCTCCACCGCCATTGACTTTTCAACGTAGGCCACGTGTCCCTTTCTAATTGATTGTGGGCCTCAACTTAGAAATTATTCCCTTCGCATGAGCGGGGCCATGGGCCTTTTAAGAACTTTTCGCCCTTTGTGGAAACAAGGATAAAATTCCTAAAGTCACTCCGGATTCCGCGAAAAAGCGCATATGAAATGAAAAACAACCACATGTCCTTATTTCATTCTTCAACACATGGCATCACATGATTGGTTGTGGGGATGTGCTTTGCTTTTTATATCTATTTGAAAAGGGAAAAATTCCAACCTTTCCCCAAAAGTCCATGCCTCCGTTGTTGACTTTTCAACGTGAACACGTGTCCCTTTTTGATTGACTGCGGGCTTAACTCAAAATTTATTCCTTCGCATGAGTGGGGCCGTGGGCCATTTTATAACTTTTTGCCCTTTCGTCGTAATGCCTTAGAGAATAAAATGGATCCATCACCCCGAACTTCCACCAAAACTACTCCAGCTAATCAGGGACCAGCAGGGGATGCGGGGCAAATTTGACATTTTTCCAAAATCACTAAAAGTGATAAGTTCAAAAAGGAACCCATCGGCCGCATCCAATGAGAAACAAAATGCGTGGCTTCACCTTTCCAAGCAATAATTTGATGGGGAAAAGAACGTAGGAAGTTGCAGGAAATGGGAAAATGCCATTTTGCTCCCGATGAAGAATTTTTTCTCTGCAAAAGGTTAAAAATGAAAGATGCAAGGTCCTACACATTCCAAATGCATAAAGGAGAACTAAAATCATTTCCCATCCATTAAAAATAGGTAAAATGTTTTAACGACAAAGCGGACTGAGGAAATTTTGATTAAAAACATCCTGGGAAATGAAAACGATCATATGAGGAGTTTAAAACACGAATTTCTTCTATGGCAGGGCTCTAATTTTCACAAAATTAGATTCGAAAGGGTGGGGAAAATTGAGAGGACAACACTATACACCCAAAATACCCTTAAGGGATAATAAGAACTCTTCAAAAGTGATGCTGCCTATAGGATTTTACAACTGAGTTGAGCTATTTCCTAATATACATTATTCTGCAATAGTCTTATAGTAACAAAAGAATATAGCGACTAAGAAAGACCCTTGTGTACTTAACAAAGTAAAGCCAATGCAAGATAGTAACAAAAACAATATTGCATCTTTCATTCCTTTAAAACATAAGAAAGGGAAAGTATAGCTTGATCAATCACAGAGAGATCTATTCATGTAAGTTCTAGCTAGGGGACACAAACAAATGCCCTCAAAACCTATTAATGGCTACAACGCAACCACCTTAGCTCTTCCTTACAAAATGGATATAAACAAATGTTTTCTAGAAGCTAGAAACTGGAACAGAAAACTGAACTTAATCAAAAATAACTCTACAACTACCCCCAATCCGCCTCCCGGGAAAAATGGCACTTTACAATATATAGCATATGAGAGAGAGAGAGAGAAGAAAAATCTGATCTCCTTCTATAACCACCAACAAGAAGCATTAAAATCCTGCAAAGGAGCATGGGTTACCAGCCAAATCATTCATTCCTTATGTCTTGCATGTTTAGAGAATAAACAGACACATGTAGACACAAAATCACGCACTTTGAGTCATTATCTAGTCTCGATCACATACTATTATTTACATTATTCCTAAGTAAGAAAAGTACTAATTAACCCATGTCTTTGGCCATATTTTGTTACTTTCTATTGCTACTTTTGGTCTTGCATCTTTATTGGCCCGATTATCATTTCATACTTCAGTTTTACCCTTTTTGGACTTCGAGCGCCCAACCGGGATGCAGTGCCAGTGCCCTAATCCATTTTGTACTTTGGTCACACTTTTTGGGTCCTTTCTAGTCGTTTGAGCATCTTATCTTTTTGGTTGTCGGCCTTTTTAGGATTAATTATGAAATTCAAGAAAAATAATCATATAAATATAAAGTTATGTGATCATAATAAGGGACCAAGCACTAAGCATATACTATCTACACCTAAGGTTGCATCCATCAAAGGCATCTATAGCTCCATTTACATCCATCTAACTCCATCACAAGGCACAAAAGGTTGGTTCATCTGCATCACACTTCATAAGAGGGGAGTCTATTGTTTCCATGCACAAATTATTTACATTCTACATCTAGTTACTTGTTCGTTACTCACAAAGTGTGACTGACACAAGAGTAACCTAGGGCACAATTCCGCACACACACACCTAGAACTACATTGGTTATGAGATGTAGTGCGTGCTTGGTGATAAGTCCATTAATTTGGCAAAGTTGAGGACAAAGTCGACCCCTTCATATGCATCTTTATGTTTTTAGGATTTTCATGATTTGCTTGGGGTTTTGTGGGTGATTTATCCATTACAAGTTTACAATGACATCCAACAAATTTCAGTGACATACACGCGACAAGAAGCGAAGAAGAAGTAGACACCAAGTGACCATATCGAACCAAGTTCCAACCATTTATACAGACGGTGGTGCCAGAACTTAGACTGGGTGCCCATGGGTGCCCCTATCCCTCTCCAAGTGCCCTAGTCTAGTCAAATCACTCAGATCTGCATTTTCTCAAGCTCTTGTGTGATGGTCTCACATTCCTGTTCAATCGGGCCGGTCTCCACTATGACACATTCATATGACTCTTCAAATTAGCTAAGGCTCTCCTAACCTTCTTTACACATTAGGGTTTCATATTTTCATAGTTTATTTGTTTGGGTTATTTCCTTTATTTATTTATTATTATTTACTACAAACTTGCATTAGATTAGGCTAATTATAATTATTTTACATTTTAGTTTAATAATTTTACTAAATCGAATGATGAAACCCTTTCTTGAATATGTCTTCTCCTTATCAAGTCATGCCTCAATCATCTTATCCTTCTTTCACACCGACTAAAGTCTATAGTATAGTTACTACTATTGTTGATTTCATGCAAATTTCGTACTCAACATCCTCCTCACTTTATTATGCCTAGGGTTGATCCTTCCATCAATGTAGTTACTATTCATCGCAATTGTCCCCTACTGGCTCCACCCGCTTCTCTTCCTCCACCTATCACTTCCTCGACTCCTTTGGCTCCTCCTAAGGGTTATGATATCATTGAACAACTTAAAAACACACCAGCTAAGATTTCTCTCTATGACTTATTGTGTAGTGCATCAGACTATTGTAATACGCTAGAAGTAGCCCTTCATGTCATTCATATAGAAAGTGATAACTCTACAGTGGCCTTTACACACCTCATTCAGTCTCTCAGAAATATGCCACATGTTATATCATTCACTAATGAGGATATATCACCTTTTGCTAAAAGAAATCCATGTGTGCACTTGCTTATTACTGTCATTGTTAGCACCACTTACATTAAATGTGTACTCATTGATAATGGATCAACCATCAACCTATGTGCTCATTCCCTTCTCAAATAATTAGGTATTAATGATAACTTGATTTCTAAGAATTCCACTCTTATTCGGGGTTATGACTCTACTACTCACACATGTCTAGGGACTATTTCATTACATATTCAAGTTGGGCCTAAGACCATCCTCACTAACTTCTATGTTATCAACACTTCATTCCAATTCAATTTATTACTTGGTAGACCTTGGATCCGGAAATGCAAGTGGTCCCATCTACTATCCACCAATGTGTCAAATTCTTACACGATGGCTATGAGCATACCATTACTGTTGATCCCAAACCATTCAAATTCTATCGCATAGACCCTATTATTGCTATGCTTATTCCTCCATCACAACCTATTCCATATAGTAGCATTGACACATATGACATTGGTCAATCTAAAGACCTCGTTGTCTTCTTCACCACTCTTAGTATTCCGGATATTTGCACTCACACTATGACAATTATCTCACCCACCATATCTACTTCAATAAGCACTACTGCTCTACTTGTTGAGACTCCTCTCACTTCTCCACCTAAATAAGGCAGTACACTTCTAAGCAATATACTCGATAAAGTTATACAACATGATAATACTAATACCAATGATTCTAAGGATTCTGATGATGAAGTCGATGTTGTCAAACTTATTGATGAAGCATTAGGCCAACTTAATTTTACTCCTATCAATGTAGATGACTCCTATTTCAATGACACTTTTTGTTTGATGGCCTGGGTGAATACAAATTTAAGACCCCTCCTACTAATGTTATGATACTTTATTAGGGGTCTGTCAACACCTTAGACGTTGTTCCACCCTCCCCTGAGTAGTCTACATCTCCACCACCACCTTTCACATGCACATTATTGATCAACAACTCTTTTTGGCATCATATTTTGGTCGATCCCACTTGTTCATATACTATTACACATGTGAAGGCTTGACTAGGCTTGGCTTGATGCTTAACGACATTCTACCACCAATTCACTCACCTCACCTTTACCATGGTTATTGTCACATTACTGGTTTCCTATGGTCTTCGTGTGTTTCATTTGATAGTCCTTATTACACGTACCCCTTGCACTTCTCCATTGACACTTGGGAAATCATGGCTTTACTATATTGGTGGTACTCTAGACACCAACCACACTTCTATTATGTTCCCTATGCCATTCGGAAATGTTTCCATTGCTAATGATTCATCTCCTACTTATTCTCAAAATCTTTCTCGTTGGTATACACACAACTATCCACCAGTACCCTTCACTGATGAAGAATATGGAATGCATGTATACACCCTACGTTGCAATGGTTCTTTACATGATCCATCTCATTTTATTACTTATCACGTCTCAAATGTTGCTCGGTTAGGTTTTGATCATGACATCGATGATATGTTAGACAGTGTCACATGATCATATTTGCCACTACATACTTGGGGGCATTGACTTATCTCTTCTCCCCCTAATCATACATCTTTGAATTTTTCATAAACATCTTCATACACACATATTTCGACCATTTTTTGATGATGTACTCTTGTGCTTTGGTTCACACTTGAGTGTTGAGGGAATTCTATACACATGAACCTCACACACATGCACATCACCCATCTTCACACATATTACATACATGCATCATAAAACCTACATCTTCCATCATACATTTACTATACATCATTCACATTTTCTCCTTTATACATCTACACATCGTACACATTCTACACACTATACTCCCACACTTATCTCATCTACACATCTTGCATTGCATACTACACATTACACACTACACCCATGATGATCTCTCATCCTCACATCTACTACACATATTACACGCTGCACTCACTACCCTATGATGCACTCTAGTCTCATGGTCCATACTAGACTGTTGAGGGTATACAAATCAAATTTACCTCATCACACTCACACATTCAACCATTTAATATTTCTATCATGTGACATTCCTCCTTTAGTGATACACGTCATAGGCTACATCATCACTTCTCCTAGCATCCTTTAGTGATATACACTTTAGGCTAAATCATCACTTCTTCTCGTTATATGGTTGTGATATATGCTTTGCGCTAAATCACTACACATCTCACACCTCATCTCTAGGTCGCATATCATCACTATGCATTCATCACATCATGTTATGCACAACACATAGTTTAACCATTTCCGATGACACACTCTCGTTTACGATTCATTATTGACTGTTAACGGGGCATAAACAAATGAACCTCATTACATACAACTCCATTCACTCTGGGGGCACGATGCTCCTATCAAACACGTTGCATTCCATTCAATCCATCCACAACATACCTGTATATTTTGGTTACATTTACTCTTGCTTGCATTTATTTGTACATGTTCACTTTATTACACATGTTAGATAGATATCTTGTATGTCATTATCTTTATCATGCACACATGTGTGTTCACTTTCTTTCTAGTTGTGATCGCAAGTTATATAGATCTATCACACGCAGCATGGATGCTTTGTGCAATACCTAGTACCAAACCCATAGTGGCTTCTGGGGGCATCCACTTTCATACACTACAGGTGTTATTGTTTCATAGCACACTACTTTATCTATTATAGACGCTTTTGACATACTTGTTATCTTTATAACATGCTATCGGGTGCTTCATGTACAACACTTTTCTTGCATGATTATTTTCCACCATGGTTATTTGTTACATTGTTTGTACTTGTTTGTCATTGTATTCCTTGGCTTGTGGGCTTTGCCCTTTGTCTTGTGTGCACACTTGTATGCTTTTGGATTCATCAACCTTGATTGTCTTGCGACACCATGAGTGGTGTCCTATGTTTACAACCCGTTATTCGTGGTCTACATTATCTTCTTGTGTGTTTTAGCTTACACATTGTTTGCCTAACTTACACTTCGTCTTATACATGCATGTTTGTCTTTGCTTATACTAACACTTGTTTCTCAGCCACTTGTTTACGTGTGCCTTGGTTTTACACGTTACAAGTACATTCGGTGATCTAGGAGTGAATCCAGAGTGAAAAAAGAGATCAACAATGAATCTCCTCCGAACAGTAAAAGACCAAATTGTGATCATTCACACAAACACTAATGCCCAAAATGGACACTCAAGACAGGCGATCCTATCCTCCCATGGGCATTCCTATCCCGCACATTCTTGAGTTCCAAAACCTCTAGTGAGCATTAACAACACTCTTTTCAGTTTGTTTCAACTATTCACCTGTCCAGATCACTTCCTGCATCGCTCAAAAATTAATTAAGTCACTCTATCTCCTCCTCTTGTTTAGGGTTTCATATTGTACATGCTTGTTTTCTTGCATCTTTATTGTATATTACCATTATATATCATACACTACAGTAGTTACTCTAAAATCAAGATTTAGTCCAATTTATATTAAATCAAGAAGTTATCCACCAACCACCAAAGAGAGTTAGAAAGAGGCATAAAATAACCAAAATAAACCAAAGATGAGGAATTGTTAGTCAAGAAGAAAGAAATTCCAAATGAGATATATCTAGCTAAGAATTAGAATAGTTATTTGCTTACCGTTTAAGGCTATCATAATAAAATTAGCTTCTTTAAGCTTAGATGGCCACCACAAAGGAGGAAGACTGTATCCCTTCACCTCGGAGTGGTCAAGAGCCCAATTTGCAAGTGCATCAACCACCTTATTGTATTGTCGGGAGTGTGCATGAATATAATTTTGTTGAAATTCCTCCGAATACGATGGATATTATGAAAAATTATGTGAATACTCCAATATTTAGAGATATTAAGACTCGACTTTGATAACATTTGAACCCATATCTTAGATTCAAAAATGAGTTAAACATTTTTTCAGCACACTTTTTAAGCTTTTGTGAGACCTCAATTACGGATTTCCCTTTAGCAAAGTTATTGGTGGTGGTGCCAATTCCTTTGGAGAAAAAAATGTGATAGAATTTCCAAGATCATGTCCATATCCTCCAATACTAGCACTACTTGGGTTCCCCCTCAAGGATTTGTTGATGAAGTATTTGTTAAAGCTATGGATATGATGAATAGAGTGGATGATGGCAAAGTGGATTAAGGCTAAAAGCAATACGAGAGAAGAAGCAATGAGTAATTTTTGTAGAATAAGAGCACAAGTTTGAGTAGGAACACAAGGATGTTTATGTAAATGCATCACAAATTCTTTGATATCGTTAATAGTGTGAAGCCAAATCAAGGAGATGTCGGTGAATTTTTTATCGAAAATTCTAGCATTACACTCCTTTCGTGTGTTCCACATTAGGAGGGCACAACAACCCAAATACCATGATTGCAACGAATGTCAAGTTGGAAGGTGTGTTTCCAATCTCGAAGAGGTTGAATTATGGAAGAGAAACCAGTCAAGGGAGATCCAAAAGATCCACAATATGCTTCCACAACTTAGTAATCTCGAAGGGGTGATAGAAGAATAAATGAGACATGGTCTCCTCATGATTTAAGCAAAAATGCACTTTAAGGGACCATCGAATCCCCTTATTACTAATTGATCACCAATAAAGATTTTGTCATGAAGAAATAACCAAATAAAAAACTTGGCTTTAGGCCATAAATGAAGATTCTAGAGTTTTTGAAGATGCTCTTCGTAGGTGGTTTCTAGATCGACAAAGAGTGTGGTAACCCTCCACCATAATGTATTACCCCAATATATGACTTCCTAGGCCGAGTGTCTTAGTCATTTGAACAAGAGAGGTCATACTCCTTGATAATTAAAAGGAGTTAGTACTTATATTCCAGAGGGATTAGGGACAAATATTCTTCAAGGGGGTCTATTCCCCATCAATCTTCCACTCTCTGTAAGGACATCTAAAATACCCATCTATCAAAATATAATTATCTTGGTGAAGTTGTTCTATGAGCCCATGAAAATGGAGATATTGATTAATAAGAGGGGGATGACCATCCCAAGAATCCATCCAAAATTGGGCATCTTTGCCATTATGAATGATCCAAAAGAGCTTTTTTTAAATCATAGCTTCTCCAATGTAAGAATTGCCACAATGGGGGAGCCCCAAGAGGGAAGAGAAGGTCGAGCAATTTGATCAAAAGTTTTGTTATCCACATACTTGGCCCATAAGGTTTTCACCCACATTTGGAGGGGAATTTAAGAAAACGCTAGTAGATTTTTCGTAGTTAAATCCTGACCATTAAGATAATAAGAACATAATCCAAGACCTCTATCATGTTTGTGAAGACACAACATTTCCTATTTCACCAAGGACCTCTTTTTAATGAGTTGTGGTCCTCTCTACAAGGACTTTGGTAAATTTGGTCAATTTATTTAAAGATAGCTTTAAGTACATGTAAGATAGAGAAGAAGAAAATGGGAATGACTTACACAACTCCTTTTATCAATGTAATTGTACCCCCCATAGAAATCCACTTATGAGTCTAATTGGAAATTTTGGTTTTCTACCTATCAACTAACCAACCACAATTTGATAATTTATTATGCTTCAATCAGATGCCAAGATAATTAAATGACAAAGAAACTCTTCTAAAGTGAAGCTTATCTAATATCACAGCTTCTTGTCTAGAAAAGGTACAAAAGAATAAGATTTTGGACTTATCCCCGTTAATGACCTACCAAATGGCATTACTAAAGACTTGTAACTTCTTGCTGAAATTAAACACTTCTTGAGAAGAGGCCTTTCAAATAAGTGAAGAATCAATAATGAATTACAAATGGGTTATATGTTTAAGACCATGGGTTAAAGTTATGCCAACAATAGTTCTATCTTCTCCCCCTTAACTATGATTCTTCCTGTGCTCTCATCCATAATGATGAACAAATAAGGAGACCATGGGGTCTCTTTCTATATCCCTCTAGAAGTGAGAAAAGGGATAAATGGAGTGTTATTCAAAAGATATAAAAATGAAACTATGTCAATACAACCTCTCATCCATAGAATCCATTCCTCTGACAAAACCAAACCGAGGCATTTCCAAAAATATCTAGCTATATCTTTCATGATGTTGCTCAAATGCATGGTTATCTCTTGTTTTTGACTTTAATATGTCATAACCCACTCCAATTCCATTTCTTGAGTTGGGGTTTAACATAGGTGAGTTTCTCCATGAAAATGTACATTTTAGTGCCATAGTGAGGTTTGTCTTTCCTCCATCAATCTTGAATTTTGTTCTTAAGATCAACATGTCAAAACCACATCAACTAAAAATGAAAAGGCATTTTAGGAGGTTGAAAATGGTAAGTTTCCAACAATATATGACAATGATTAGACCCAACATTGTTGAGGATTTGGGATTTAGGACTTCACCCCTAGATAAAGCATTCCTCTGATAGTAAAAATATGTCTAATCTCTTTGCCACATTAGCTTTATCTTTTTGTGATTGGACCACGTAATCAGTCCATTATCTGGCTTGATATAAATAAGATTGAGGGATGAAATATAATCCACCATGAGATTGTAATTAGAGTCAAGATTCTTATTACCATGTGGTCTTTTCTCCAAGGAAGTAATAGAGTTGAAATATTCTCTAATCATGAACCGGACACGGGAAAAAAATGAATAAAATATTAAAGACTTTTCCATTACCTTTTTCTCCTCCATAATAGTGGAGAGATAGGTGTTGATTAACGATTTTGATGGTTGAATTGTCTAGTTTGAGCCAAAATAGTCGATATTACATGTGTAGCTAGAGTTTCAATCACAATAATCTTAGGGATACCAAAAACAAGAAATACCACCTAAGGCTCCTTGAGAATCATTGGATAAACCATAAAAAATTGGCTAAATTATCTTGAGAAGACTATTCAACTTATCAAATGCTTCTTGAAGGAAGAACATTAGAGAAAAATGAATTTTTATTATTTTATTGATTTCATGGAATTTAAAGGGACGACCTTTTATCCCCCTTATATTCCATGAGATGCACTTCATGATGATGTATTCTTGTAAACCTAGGAAATTTTTTTCACCTTCCTTGTAGAAACTATTTTTCTCCTTTCTCTTGAAAATGAACTGCATTATATTTCCATCTTGCCTTCGATTGGTGTCCATCTTCAATTTTTAACTTGATACTTGAATGACTCCATGAGGATTCGGAAGGGGAGGGAGTCAGAGGTGTTGAATAAGGGACTATAGCCTAATAGGAGGAATTATTCAAGTGATTTTGTGATTCTACATTTTGCTTCTCAATCATGTCCAATTTATGTTTTCTAAGATGGGTTGTATCCTTTTGAGTGTGTAAAACCAAACTCATCAAGAATCTTCCTACCCACAACATAACGTCCTTGCTGAGGGGATATCATTTTGTGGAGGAGGGGTTTTAGTTTATGGGAAATGATTTTAGAAATAATTTTATGCAAGAGATTACATAAAGCAATAAGATGAAAATCAAAGATATGTGACACAACCTATGCTTTTGGGACTAGGGTAATAAAGGTCTCGTTGATCGGTTTAGGATGATTTTAGTAGATCGAGCTTCTTCCATAGCCTACCAAAGACCATCCTTAATGATGTCCCAAGCTTCTTATAAAATTTACTAGGAAACCCATCCGGTCAAGGGGTTTTCCTTTGCTCATACTTAAAACAATTTTTCTTAATTCCTTTACATAAATTTTGGCATAAAAAGATTTATTATCCATAGAATAAATAATAGAGGGAATTTTATGAATAATATCTTGTTGGACATCCATGTCCAAAGGAACATTAATGAGCAATTGGGAATAATAATTTAGCACAATTTTCGGAATACATTATGAATATAAGTCAAGGTCCCTAACTTCCATTTCAACCAAGGATATGTGGTTGAATAATCTTCGCTTAAGAAGGGATTTCTAAAATAAGTAGTATTGTTATCCCCTTCTTGAATCCAAGAAACTCTATTTTTTTCCACGTAATTTGCTCCCTTAAATTGCATTCATTCATGTGATTGATCAAATCAAGCTCCTATTTTTAAGTTCTTCGATGATGTTGCTCAAATGCATGGCTATCTCTTGCTTTTTGAATTTAATATGTCCGAACTCACTTCAATTACGTGTGTAGCCAGCATTTCAATCACCATAATCTTCTTGGGATACCACAAATAAGAAATACCACCTAAGGCTCCTCGAGAATCATTGGATAAACCATAAAAAATCAGCCAAAGTATCTTGAGAATTCTTTTGAAGGAAGAACATTTGAGGAAAATGACTTTTTATTATTCTATTGATTTCATGGCATTTAAAGGTCAACCTTTTATCCCCTTATATTCCATTGAGACGCACTTCATGTTGATGTATTATTGTAAACCTAGGAAATTTCTTTCGCCTTCCTTGTAGAAACTAGTTTTGTCCTTTCTTTTGAAAATGAACCGCATTATATTTCCATCTTGCCTTTTGATAAGGTGTCCATCTTCATTTTTTTACTTGATACTTGAATGATTCCACTAGGATTCGGAAGGGGAGGGAGGTCTAAACATGTTGAATAAGGGACTACAACCTAATATAAGGAATTATTCAAGTGATTTTGTGATTCTACGCTTTGTTTCTCAATCTGTCCAATTTATGTTTTTGTAAGATGGGTTGTGTCATTTTGAGTGTGTAAAACCAATTTCATCAAGAATCTACCTACCCGCATGACATACCCTCCTTGCTTAGGGGATAAAATTTTGTGGGGGGGTTTTAGTTTATGGCAATGATTTTAGAAATACTTTTATACAAGACATTCGTATAAAGTAATAAGACGAAAACCAAAGATATGTGACACGACCTATGCTTTGGGGACTAGGGTAATAAAGGTCTTGTTGATAAGTTTTGGGATGATTTTAGTAGATTTGGCTTCTTCCACATCCTACTCAAGACCATCCTTAATGATGTCCCAAAATTCTTATAAAATTTACTAGAAACCCATCTCGGTCAGGGGTTTTCCTTTGCTCATACTTAAAACAATTTTTCTTAATTCCTTTACATAAATTTTGGCATAAAAAGAATTATTATCCGGTGAATAAATAATAGAGGTAATTTCATGAATAATATCTTGTTTGGCATCCACGTCCAAAGGAACATTAATGAACAATTGGGAATAATAATTTAGCACAATTTTTGAAATACCTTATGAATATAACACAAGGTCCCTAACTTCCATTTCAAGAGAGGATATGTGGTTGAATGATCTCTCGCTTAAGAAGGGATTTGTAAAAGAAGTAGTATTTTTATCCCTTCTTAAATCCAAGAAACTCTATTTTTGTTTCCACGTAATTTGCTCCCTTAAATTGCATTCATTCATGTGATTGATCAAATCAAGCTCCTATTTTTTAAGTTCTTCGATGATGTTGCTCAAATGCATGGCTAACTCTTGCTTTTTGAATTTAATATGTCTAAACTCACTTCAATTACATTGTGTAGAGGAGTTTCAATCACCATAATCTTCTTGGGATACCACAAATAAGAAATACCACCTAAGGCTCCTCGAGAATCATTGGATAAACCATAAAAAATCGGCCAAAGTATCTTGAGAAGACTTTCTTGAAGGAAGAACATTTGAGGAAAATGATTTTTTATTATTCTATTGATTTCATGGCATTTAAAGGTACAACCTTTTATCCCCCTTATATTCCATTGAGACGCACTTCATGTTGACGTATTATTGTAAACCTAGGAAATTTCTTTCGCCTTCCTTGTAGAAACTAGTTTTTCTCCTTTCTTTTGAAAATGAAGCGCATTATATTTCCATCTTGCCTTCGATTGGTGTCCATCTTCATTTTTTTACTTGATACTTGAATGATTCCACTAGGATTCGGAAGGGGAGGGAGGTCTAAACATGTTGAATAAGGGACTACAACCTAATATAAGGAATTATTCAAGTGATTTTGTGATTCTACGCTTTGTTTCTCAATCCTGTCCAATTTATGTTTTGTAAGATGGGTTGTGTCATTTTGAGTGTGTAAAACCAATTTCATCAAGAATCTACCTACCCGCAACATACCCTCCTTGCTTAGGGGATAAAATTTTGTGGAGGGGTTTTAGTTTATGGGCAATGATTTTAGAAATACTTTTATACAAGACATTGCATAAAGTAATAAGACGAAAACCAAAGATATGTGACACGACCTATGCTTTGGGGACTAGGGTAATAAAGGTCTTGTTGATAAGTTTCAGGATGATTTTAGTAGATTTGGCTTCTTCCACATCCTACTCAAGACCATCCTTAATGATGTCCCAAAATTCTTATAAAATTTACTAGGAAACCCATCGGTCCGGGGTTTTCCTTTGCTCATACTTAAAACAATTTTTCTTAATTCCTTTACATAAATTTTGGCATAAAAAGAATTATTATCCAGTGAATAAATAATAGAGGTAATTTCATGAATAATATCTTGTTGGGCATGCACGTCCAAAGGAACATTAATGAACAATTGGGAATAATAATTTAGCACAATTTTTGAAATACCTTATGAATATAACACAAGGTCCCTAACTTCCATTTCAATCGAGGATATGTGGTTGAATGATCTCCGCTTAAGAAGGGATTTGTAAAAGAAGTAGTATTTTTATCCCCTTCTTAAATCCGAGAAACTCTATTTTTGTTTCCACATAATTTTCTCCCTTAAATTGCATTCATTCATGTGATTGATCAAATCAAGCTCCTATTTTTTAAGTTCTTCGATGATGTTGCTCAAATGCATGGCTATCTCTTGCTTTTTGAATTTAATATGTCTAAACTCACTTTAATTCCATTTCTTGAACAGGGTTTAACATAAGTGAGTTTCTCCATGAAAATGTACATTTTAGTGTCAATGAGCTCGCTTTTCCTCCACCAATCTTGAATATTGCTATCAAGATAAACATGTGTCAAAGCCATATCAATGAAAGTAAAAAGCATTTTTATGAGGTAGAAAACACCGAGTTTCCAATAATATAATCCAATGATTAGACCTAACAATGTTGAGGATTTTAGATTTGGGAATTCACCCACTGGATAAAGCATTCTTCTAATAGTAAAAATGTGTCTAATCTCTCTACCATATTATCTTTATCCTTTCTACGATTGGATAGGAAATTACACCATTTGGATGAAGTGTGGGAAGTAATCAGTCCTTTATCTAACTTGATATCAATATTATTGAGGATGAAATATAATCCACCATAATATTACATCTAACGTTGGGTTTCCTATTACTAGCAATATTATCTCTTAGGAAGTAATAAAGTTGAAATCCCCTCAATCATGACCCATTTAAAAGGGAAATTGTGAATGATATATTCAAGACTATTCCATTTCCTTTTTTCTCCTCCATAATAGTGGAGAGATAGGTGTTGCTTAACTAAGTTTGATGGTTGAATTTTCTAGTTTGAGTCAAACAACCAATATTCAATGTGTAACCAAAGTTTCAATGACATAAATCTTCTTGGGATACTACAAACAAGCAATACCACCTAGGTTCATTAAGAATCATTAGATAAACCATTAACAATCGAACAAATTATCTTGATAAAAGTATTCAACTTATCATTAGAGACTTTAGCTCTTGAAGGAAGTATATTTGAGGATAGTGGATTTTTAATATTCTATTGATTTCATGGAATTTAAAGGGACAACCTTTTTTCCCCTTATATTCCACAAGATGCACTTCATGTTGACGTATTCTTGTAAACATGGGGAAAAATTCACCTTCCCTATAGAAACTAGTTTTTCTATTTTCTTTGAAAATGGGCTACATTAGATTTCCATCTTGCCTTGATTGGTGTCCATCTTCCCTTTTTTACTTTATACTTGATTGATTCCACTAAGTGTTGAATGAGAGGGAGGTCAAATATGGCAAATTGAAAAAATAGAAGGAATCATTCAAGTGATTTTAAAATTTTGCGTTGTATTTCTCGATATTATCCAATTTATGTTTTCTAATATGGGTTATCTCCTTAAGTGTTTAATACCAAATTATTGTCATGGGGAAAGATGAATAGATCAAAAGAGTGTATTTCTAGGTCAATTTGTACATGAGGAGGGCCTTTATTGAAGTGAGTTTCAAGGATTTCAATTTCCATATAAAGGTTATTGTATTTAGGAATCTCATTAATTTGTTTAGGGATGACTTTAGCAAATCTAGCTTCTGTCATCATAATACCCAAGGTAGCAAATCAATTTTCGAGAGAGGGAAGGTCTAGAAATGGGTTTTTGGGTTTAATGACATAATTCCTTTAAGGCTCTTGGAGCATCTCGATATTCGTGATATTTTCAAATCCTTTTTCTAACCTCTATCTTATTATTATGGCCCTAATTCTTCTTATGAACACATCATGATATGTTGGCAAACCATCGTTTGTCCATTCTTCATGTGCCCATTCTTTATTTAAATCCCAATTTCAAATATTTAAAAATAATCTTGTTAGGATTTGTATGCCTTGAACTATACTAGAACATGTTATACCTATGAATTATGAATAAACAATATATTCTTCTTTCTAAATATTCAACATGTTGATGCAATTTTTATTTTCCAAAAATCAAAACATTTGCCATATAAAGGTTGTCGTGAAAATGGAGAGGCCAGATGCAAGTCTATATATTGAAGAAAAGGCAATACACTTACACAATATGGTAGTGTAACTTCAAACTCAAACACTGAACTATATCACAACCTTCATGCAAGACAAAATCAACCACCATGTAGATGACATAAAATTTATAATTAGTCTCAACATGTGTTAAGAAAGGATATTTGAAAATGGGCATGGACATACACCCGAGTATAATAGAATTGGGATATGAATTTTGGTTGATGTTGTAGTCATATGTTCTTTGAAATTAGAGAATTTAGATTCGTGCGGTAAAAATTTGAAAAGTTGAGCAAAGTTAGAGAAAATTCAAAAACTTGTGTAAAATTAGAAACAAATCCAAGAGAAAATATAGTGAAACTAACTCCAATTCCATTTCTTGAGTTGGGGTTTAACACAAGTGAGTTTCTCCATGAAAATGTACATTTTAGTGCCATAGAGAGGTCTGTCTTTCCTCCACCAATATTGAATTTTGTTCATAAGATCAACATGTCAAAGCCACATCATTTGAAAGTGAAAAGGAGTTTTAGGAGGTTGAAAACACCAAGTTTCCAATGATATGGTCCAATGATCGGACCCAACATTGTTGAGGATTTGGGACTTCACCGTGGATAAAGCATTCATGTGATAGTAAAAATATGTCTAATCTCTCTCGCCACATTGGCTTTTTATATTTTATGAGATAGTACCATGTAATCGAGTCCATTATATGGCTTGATATCAATAATATTGAGGATGAAATATAATCCACCATAAGATTGCAATTAGCGCGTAAGCTTCAGTATTACCAGCCGGTATTTTCTTCGAGGAAGTAATAGAGCTGAAATCTTCTCTAAACATGAACTGGACACGGGGAAACAATTGAATAATATAGTAAAGACTTTTCCATTACCTTTTTTCTCCTCCATAATAGCGGAGAGATGGGTGTTGATTAAGAGAGTTTGACGGCTGAACTGTCTAGTTTGAGCCAAGATAGCCAATATTCCATGTGTAGCTAGCGTTTCAATCACCATAATCTTTTGGGGATACCACAAACAAGCAATAACACCTAAGGCTCCTTGTGAATCATTGGGTAAACCATGAACAATCGGCCAAATTATCTTAAAAAGACTATTCAACTTATCAAATGCTTCTTGAAGGAAGAACATTTGAGGAAAATGAATTGTTAATATTCTATTGATTTCATGGCATTTAAAGGGAGAACCTTTTATCCCCCTTATATTCCACGAGATGCACTTCATGTTGACGTATTCTTGTAAACTTGTGAAATTTCTTTCACATTCCTTGTAGAAACTAGTTTTTCTCCTTTCTTTTGAAAATGGAGTACATTAGATTTCCATCTTGCCATGTGATTGGTGTCCATCTTCATTTTTTTACTTGATACTTGATTGATTCCACTAGGCTTGGGAAGGGGAGGGAGGTCCAAAGATGTTGAATAAAGGACTACATCCTAATAGGAGGAATCATTCAATTGATTTTGTACTCAATTTCTCAATCATGTCCAATTTATTTTTTCTAAGATGGGTTGTGTCGTTTTGAGTGTTTAAAACCAAATTCTTAGCATGATGCAAGACAAAGAGATTGAAAGAGTGTATTTTATAGGTCAAGTTGGACATGAGGGGGTCCTTTTTGAAGTGAGTTCTAGGGATTTTAGTTTCCATAGAAAGCTTATTGTCTTTAGGAATCATCATCAATGACCAAGGCAACAAATCGAGTTTTAGAGAGGGAAGGTCCGTAAATTGGGTTTTGGGTTTGATGATGTGATTCCTTTTAGGCTCTTGGATCGTCTCGATCTTCATGATCTTTTCAAATCCTTTTGCTAGTGTCTATCTAATTATTCTTTCCCCTATTTTTTCTTACGAACACAATATGATATGTTGGCAAAGCTTTGTCTTTTGTCTATTCTTCACGTGTCCACTCTTTATTTAAATCCCGATTTCAAATATTTAGAAATAATATTGCTAGGATTTGTATGCCTTGAATTGCGCTAACGCGCTATAGTTATGAATTATGAATAAACAATATATTCTTCTATCCAAATATTGAACCAAAGTGGATGCAAATTTTATTTTCCAAAAATTAGAAGCTTTTCCATATAAAGGTAGGTGGTTGTGAAAATGCAGAGGCGAGATGGAAGTCTAGGCAATACACAAGTTACACAATAAGGTAGGTACCTAGTGCACCTACAAACCCAATACAATATAGTGAAGTCGTTGAAATCAATTAGCATACACGTGTACGGGGGCACCTGCGAACACATTTAAAATATAATAATGGATTTCTATGGAGTGTTCTAATTCTCTTCACCCATTAGGTTGAAGGCCGTAAGAGTAAGTAGGTTGAAGGAGGCAAGTAATATGTACATTTATCCCACATGTAAGCGGAACGGAGTGAAGGGAAGAAAGCGCGGATATAAAATGAAAGGGGAGAGAGAGAGAGATGCATACCTTTCTCGGCCTTTTGGCTAAGATCAAGTGTAGTATCTGTTCTTATCAGTTTAATATCTGATACGTGGTTCAATGAACCACACGATATTAAATTAATTTCTTTAGGGGGAAGGCCCAACACGGTAGCTTGCTATCAGGGTCTTCACGCGTCGCTTCTGTGTTGCACTACTGCAGAAGCCTGGCGCACCCCAACAAAACAACGCAAATTCATATCTATGATTGCATCCTCTGCGTGTTACAAGGAAACTGCAGTGTACGGTCTTTATAGGCTTATAATGCTCAAGCCTCAACTCTTCGTCCAGCTTTGGATTTTGACCTCGCGGTGTTATGTGTAGCAGCAGCAGGAGGAATTTGTTACGTGATATGGAATGCCTGTTTACCACAACATCTTTATAATTTCCGTTTTCCATGGAATGCGTAAGTGACGAGGATCTTATTATCCATAAAACGCAAGGGCGTGCATTACAAAAAGAAATGACAAGTAGTCTGTAAGTAGACCATCTCGTGGCCATTAACAATACAACACGTCTCTAAGTAGACCATCTTGTGGCCATTATCAATACATTACGTTTAATTTTTATTATATAAAAAATCTTTAATGACAAGTTTGTAAGTAGACTAGTCCTTAATCGCCAGGTCTTAAAATTAAATATTACAAATATGTTTTTCATTCTTCATAAATGGGTTTCAATCAAATAGCTACACAAACATAAAATCACAATTGAATTAGATTAAACAATATGTGTAAAATAGTAAAAGTATAATTACACGAAGGTGTCTCTTTTGAAGAGAGCCCTGCTGGAAAACGTCAAACTCCGGCGGGCCTCCTCATGGAAATATTTTCGGGTACAACTTCCAAAGAAGCGACAATTGTTCGGCGTATTCATATTTCCATTCACCATTAACCACCGTATTAGTCTCTTTTACGCCTCTGTTTGGTGGATGAGTAGATGCCACCACCAACAAGGCGAGACGTCGCCGACCCCGACGGAGTTGGAGAGGGTCGAAACCCCGCACAAGGTCCGCCACCGCGTAACGCAATCCCGTGCGCTCTCAAGGTCGTGCATGAAAACCACGATATGTCGACCCGCAGACGACGAGATCTCGCAAGAGATAGAAATCCTCACGAACCGATTCCTCATATGTGGTGAAATGCCATGACATCTTTGACCATAGCGAGATCCGATTCGCTGGAACAGGACTCCTCGACAAGCACCCCATGAAGCGCTTGCCCAAGTGTTCTTGGCCGAGATCGTGAGACAGGCCTCCACGGGTCAAGTACCTCCACAATCGAAGATCGCGCTGCGACATCAGCGTGTCGTCCAATCTACTTCTCAACACCAAGAAGTAGGTAAAGATCGTGGATTTCGGCATGAGCGGGATTACGTCCCGAACCCTAGACCCGTGCAATTCTGCATGGGGACTTATGCATATATGAGCCCCGAGAGAACGACCACTATGATGGATACGCGGGGCACATTTGGAGCCTTAGCTTGATGCTTCTCGAATGCTATGTGGGAGATTTCCTTTCGTGCCACCCGACGTGCAACTTGACTAGCCGAATTTAATGTGCGCCATTTGTTACTGGGAAGGCGCCATTGCCGCCTCCTCGGCCTTCGCAAGAGTTTGAGCTTTATAAGGTGTTGCCTGAACAAAGACGTTGCCGAGTGTTGGATGGCGGTGCACTTGTTATCCTATCCTTTTCTTACTCGGGCCACTCGTCTCTCCCTGTAAAATTGATACATTTAAATTTCTTTCTCTCACATAATTGCAGACCCCTTTTTCTCCCTGGGGGTTCTTGATCTTTGTTGTTTCTGGTCCATATTGACGCAAAATTTGAGTTTGCTTTGGATTTTTTAGGGTTGTTTCCCTCTGAATCGGAATTGGGAGTCTGCGATGACCCATGGTTTTTTACGGATATGGATCGTTTTCGCAATGGAAAAATTGTGGTTGCATGCAATCGATGCAAGTATTTTTTTTGAATTCGAAAGTGAAATAAAAAATGCTTATATTCATGTTTTTGAATTATTATTATTAATCATTTGTTTTTGAAATGTTGGATTCTAAATTGTACAAGGAAATATTACTAGCAATTGCACAAGAGTTGCAAACTACACCAGAGAGAATGACAATGTAAAGGTTATCGGAAAAGCACTTCACTTCCGACATATTTAGATGTTTCCATGCATTTCATAACATAAGCAGATGATGGTTCTTGAGTAATTGGAAAATATTGTGCTATAAATTTCCCATTTCAACACTTGGTGTTAAGAGGCTGAAATTTTTGTAGCTTATGGCTTTACACCTATCAATTACATTTTCTTGAAAAGTTCTAAAGCCTTTTTAAAGTTTTTTTGTATATCCCCTAATCATTGAAGTCCACGAGACCACATATGTTTCATTGCAGTCCATGAGACTATATAGGTTTCAGGTATTTTTTCAAACAATTCACGTGTACATGTTGGTAGTATGCTAACAAAAGTGAGATGATCAAATTAGACACATGTTGGTGTTATACAAAGTCAAAGCTCCATAACGAAATGAGCAAGTTGGAAACCTATTGATTACATTTGGTGAAATAGTGTCAATGTTACGTGAGGATGTCCATGTCTTCCCTAAAATCTAAGCATCCAAAAGGCCACATTTCATTAAGGCATTTAGATGGTAGTTCATTTCCCTTACATATGCACCACATGTTGCATACAAATTTACCTAGGTTCTTGTAACAAAGCAAAAATAACTTCTTTCTTGATATACAAACATTTTTTCTTTGCTGGAAAACATTTTTTCTTTGGAATCACCAGTAATTATACTTCCTTGATGTGTTGAAAACCTAGCAAAAAATCCTCTGTCTTCATGTGCTCCAAGTTTTACTTTGGTATTCTTTACCTTCTCCGTTACGGTCTCTGTTTAAATCAAGACAACATCAATTATTCCAAACCCGCCGCTCATTCCTCAATATAAGTATCTTTGGATGCTTTGATTATCTTTCACCTCCATTGAGTATTTTTGTAGAGCAACAAAGGCCCAATGTGTTTTCTACATTTAATGACCTCTCTTCTCTTCAAAATTGTAATGGCTTTTTCAATGTTTGTCATGGCTTCCATTAAATTGTTTATTTCTTTCTATTGAACAAATATTATGCACATAAAAACATAACACGTTTGGAAAAGGTAGAGATGAGATACGAGAGAAGAAGAAGGGTGTTGATGCCCAACATACCTCCATCACAAGAACTTTGGAATAAAGGCGAGAATGGGTGCGAGAGAATAGTTATTGAAGAAAAGTGAAAGAAGAATATGTTTTGTCATCGGGTTGTGATATGCTCTCGGGAAGGTGGGTTGCAGGCACTGCCCGCCCATACCTCAACTCTCAATTTAATTGCACAAATAATGGAAGATCCGATTCCCTCTACTCCAAATGGAGATGACAACTCGCAAGATTGCACCATTCCTGTGTATACTTCTTCTTCTTTCATTATTTCATCATATTATCTGAGATTCAAATCTTTAACAGAGTTTGTGAGAATTGCAGATTCAATGCGATGGAGATGTTAGAGATTATAAGAGGGAAGAGGCTCATGTTTGTAGGAGACTCGCTCAACCGCAATCAATGGGAGTCCATGGTGTGCATGCTACAATCACTTATCTCAGGGTCTCAAAAATTTGCGCTACTTGATACCCACTTGCATCTTTCACGACATCGGTCAAGTTTGAGCCCGCAAACTCCATATTTCCAAGAGGATTGGTGGTGTTGTTTTCAAAATAATTATGCGAAATTCGTTAGGGATTTCATGTTGTGCTTTGCGTACTATATTTTAATTATATATATTTTTAAAAGTTTTGGTAATTTCAAATTTGATATATATAGTTTTTCTATGTTTAGTGTATGAGTATATTTTTAATACGTATTCCATAATAAAACGTAGGAAAGTATATAGTTTATTATTTAAAAAAATGAAGTAATATTAATTTGTTTTAAATATATTTTAATGTTTTAAACATTAAAAATATATTATTGTTTTTAATTTCAATTATGGTATTATATTTTTGATATAAAATTATAGTATATTAGAAATTTTATGTTAGTGGGACAACAATTATTATTGTTTAAATGAATGAGAATGTTTAGAGTGAGAGAGAATTTGAATATAGAAGTAATTAAACTAAATATAGGATGCATATAAAAACACGAATGCATCCACGCTAATAATATTTTGGAGATTTATCCATAGAATCATTTAAAGTCAAAACCAATCAATAGAAATGATGAAAACCTTTACATATTAAGTCTACATAATTAGTAAGTAAAATATATGTTTCATGGCCATATCACCACTTCACTTATGAAACCTCGAAGAATGTATGGCATTGAGAACACCATATCAGGTATAAAGCAGTTCAACAAGGTGATCCATTGTCAAAAAAAATCTACTCTATATAACATCTTCACTAAAATGAATTTCTATTATATATCCGGTGGGATAATTCCGATACGCACATAAATAATTGTTGGAAACATAAAACATAAAAAATTGGTCACACTTCCGTGACGGTGCTCTGTCGCGTCGGGTCCTTTTACCTTTCCGCCTTTGGTAAATGAGAGAATCAATCAATCGTGTATAATTGTATACATTATTGTGACTGGTTTGGCTGTATAGTGTATTGAATCGTCAAACTGTTCCTCAAATTGTGTACATATAACATGCCTAATGTGCACGACAAGGGTTTTTAGTTCAAGTTTTAGTGTTTCTGCACTGGAATTTGCTATGTTTCAATTTTCCACCCAAGGTTAGAAATCGTATGAATTTTGTTGCGTATTTTTTCACGTTTTCCGGGATTTGAGTGCATTTTATGGCGATGGAATCAATAATTTATGTCAGAAAGAGGGTAAGGTATGTATTTTTCGTTGACATTGTCGATGCTAATATAAAAAGATTGGAGTCAAGTTAGGATAAAATGAAGAATGTGGATGTATAATTGGAAAGTTTTATAAGATTTTGTGTGTGCATGTGCTATATTTTGAGGTGCGAGCACTACTGTCCATGCAAATAAAAGCGAAAAAAATCCAAGCGATTGTTACTTGTGTCCAGACTCCACGATACTCATTGTTATCCAGAATTCTCTAACTTTTTTTTGTATGGTTAATCAGATCCCACACGATAGCGTCGGTGTCATCTTCTCTTTTCAATGACATTTCGATATTTTTAACCTGGTGTTGCTTCTGCGAATGGAACTTTGAACTCGAGGGTCGTCTTGAGATGTCACGCTTTTCATAGAATGCACGCACTTCATGTCTGCTCACAACGCTTTCACTTGGCCACCATTAATCATCAACATTATCATCACCAACAATATCAACTTCACATTTTATCATTACTTTATGTCATTTCCATTGCAATGCAATAGGTCTCCATCTAATTAAGACCCGCAACTACAAGGCGTAGTTAATATTACTATGATGAACATAGTAATAGATAATTTTCATAACTGGCATGTCTATGCCACGCAAGTCTACAACCTCCGCTTAAGAGAGGTTATCATATGTCATGCAAATTTGTAAGTGTTTTATCAAGCACCCCTATTTGGTGTTTTAGTGTGGACTTACATTTACAAATAAATTGACCCGAGATCAAATTAATGATAATAAATATCATAATATTCTCTACATTATTGCTTAAATTACAGTATTTTTATAGTTCTATAGGATGCTAATATTTGTTTCCTTCATTCATTATTGTATTTGATGGAGATTTGTTAGGTATATATTTTGGACACTAAAGAAAAACTTGATTATCTCTTCCTATTTCATTAAATCAAAACGGTTCACTTTTTATTTTATCCAAAGCATGCCCATAACATTTAGGTAAGATAAGAGTTTTGGAGTAGGGTATGTACATCCTTCACGATAAAATGGGAGGTAGTTTTCATCAAATTTTGTAGTTGTATTATATTTGTCTCTCCTCTCTATCACAAAAAAATATAATTTAAAAAAAAAAACCATATATTTCACCCAAAATTACAACTCCAACAAATTAGATATTGTCATTCACTTCGGTGTATTTTGCAACACATGTGCAATTGCTAGTTAATTAATTTAAAAGTTAGAGGAGAGAAGGTGTCAAAATGTATTAATAATAATTCATTTAGACAATTAATCGACTAGGATACAAAAATGTTAAAATTATACAATTTAACAACTAATACTTGTTTAGGGTCAATTAAATGTGTCTACACTTTCTCCTAATATAATATATTTGGTTGCATATCAAACTAGAAAAGAAGACATGGCACAAATATAAAATTTTGTGCATCTAAAGCTCTAAAACAAAAGCCAATGTACTTCACAATGTGTGAAAACATTCTTTTTGCTTTCTATACACACATGGGCGAGTGCCAAGCATTAATAATATAAAGAAATCTAAAAAAGTGAAAATGAGATACTTGATTCTCTTGACGAAAGGTTTATGTTTAGAATCATGACACACCCAAACCACCCAAACCAAATATCAAGATAAGATTCATATTACATGATTTAAATATCAAGTTAAAACACATAAAACGGTTCCCATTTACGTTTGGAATACACTCATTTAAAAATCTGATCTAATCTCTACCTGCGATTTTGTCTTTAATAAGTTGATTATGTATTTTTTGAATGCTATACGCTTGGAGCAAGGTGTGTCTTTCATTATCTTAGATACTCATGAACCTCACAATGTTCTTTTGTTTTCTATACACGCATTGGTGAGTGCCAAGTAATAATAATATGAAATCTAAAAGCTAAAAGCAAGATTCTTGATTCTCGTGAGAAATGACTTATACTTTACACTATTATGAAAGCCTTGTGCATCCCAATCACCAAATTCAAATATCAAGTTAAATATACATACAATCCAATTGTAATATAAAATTAAAATACATACAAGGATTTCAATTTAGTTTTGGAATACAACACTTCAAAAACTCGATGCACCTTGTATATATGGCCATACCTCGTATATAAAGTAGCCATTTCAACTATATATAGATTCATTTGACTATATTATATATTTTTGTTGAAGCCATATGGCTCTGTAAGGTGCTTCGTCCCTTACTCAATATTTTAAGATAAGGGAATCTAGCGAGGCATTGATATATGATTCATCAACCTATATAGCTATAGGTCTTCAATATATCCTAAGAGAACTATAGGTGGTCGACCCTTATCTACAAATGATTCAACCTCCCATCTAGAAATGTCGCAAACCCCTATATATATCTTTAGGCCCTCTTACCTATATATGGCTCGTCCTCCCGAGCATAGTATATAGATTTCCACTCATCTATATATATGGTGAAAGACATGTCTTTTATCATATCAGATACTCATTAATCTCACAACATTCTTTCTTTTTCTATACATACATGGGTGAATGCCATGTAATAATAATCTAAAAATGGAAAACAAGATACCTAATCCAGATGATAAATGGATTCTATTTCACGCTATCGAGAAACATGGCACACCCCAAACACCCAATTCAAATGTCAATAGATTATTTATACAACCCAATTCGAATATCAAGTACAAATATATACAATAGTTTCAATTTGGTTATAGAATACATTGTTACAAATTTAGCATATACTTATGATTTTGTCTTTAATCTCTTAAGTATGTGGACTTAAACACCATACGCTTCGGGTGGGGTGT
Organism: Taxus wallichiana var. yunnanensis; assembly: GCA_018340775.1. Lineage (NCBI taxonomy): Eukaryota > Viridiplantae > Streptophyta > Pinopsida > Cupressales > Taxaceae > Taxus > Taxus wallichiana. Next base: position 367,902,273 of record CM031235.1, on the reverse strand, counting down.
TTTTTTAAATTATCTTAGACACTCATAATGTTATGAATGCCTCTTGATCCATTTAGTGTGAAAAGTATGTTTTCATTGACCAAGACAACAAACCTACATAAAACATAGTTTATTTTAGTTTAATTTTAATATTATTGTCTTTTAGATGTCACAATCTATGAAAACATGAAACATAGGAAAGAGGAAAGAAAGAACATATGCGATTGAAAATAAACACATATAAAAATTCCATTAGAAGCAAATATTATGGCCTTTAAAGGTACTATGTTTGGAATCAATAAAATGTACATAGTTTTATGGATCTAGGTCATGTTGTTTGGATATGTGCTCTCTTGTAGTTCAAGTAGCCCGATGTCTCAAAGTAAAAATCAAAAGTTTTGGGATTACTAATATGTGAAGGTTTTTATTTGAGGGATTTATCAAAGTAAAAGTGCCTTTCTAGATAAACAAAGCTAAACATATTTCGTCCTCATATTGAATGAAGGTCCTCTAGGATTTAGGAGAATCTCCAAAAATACAATTACATCTTCCATGAATCTCGTAGTAGGTAGGGAACTTGAAAAAATAAAATCTTCAATTTTGGCATCAAGAAAACATATGTACAATCAACCTACAAGAGGATGTGATTTGACTCCATTCAAATTGATGAAAGTAGACCAAAACTGAAGTAAAGAGATCCATGAGTAGGATGACAACATCTTCTTCACATATTCCAGATCTCTAACTCAATCCTAATGGAAACACAAATAAAATGGGAAATAATGAAAAAGTGTTAGGGTCAAAGCGTCTTTTAGATTAATCCATTTAACTATTAAACAACATTTGTATACCTATTCAAAAATATTGATGTATACTTTATGTTTAGTGAGACAAATGAAATTGATAGAAAACCTAAGAGGAGGGATCCTTTTTATATCAATATCCAGCTCCTAGATGTGACACATAACTCTAGCAAACCAACACGATCAACATCCTTTTTCGGAAAACATCGTAGAAGATTAAAGTGCCAAACATAGATAGCTATTATGACCAAATGAGTTTCAGAATGAAATGCATGTGGATCTCAATGTGTTTGGTACACCAATGCTCCACTGGATTGCATGAAATCAATATGAAACCTTGGTTATCACACCAAAGAGTAGGTGGAAAATTATATTATGTCAACAACTTTGGAATCCATAAAAACTCATGGCTATCTAGAATAACACCTTGATACTCTACCTTTATTAATGATATTACAACATCAAATTGCTTCTTGCAATACCAAACAATAGGAAATGAACCAAGATGATGGAAAAATCCAAAAGTAGACATTTGATCACCAATGTCACCAACCCAATATAAGCCACCTAGCTACGAGGAAACCAATGATGTGTAGTGAATACCAAAGTGTGCACAACCCAAACATATCTAAAAATGTGTCTGGTTGCTTGCCAATAACATTCACATGGATCCTATGAGAAACAATAGATAAGGCCAACCATAAAGGAAATATCAGGATGGTATGTGTTAATTACAAAAGAATATCAACCAACTACATGTACAAATTAGGATCAACACTAGGTGTAGTAAAAGTGGTTGTCAATATGAATCCTAACTGAAAAGGTGTACAAACATACTTGCAATCAAGCATGCCAATGCAATGAAGCAACTTTGGATCATAATCCTCATGGAACATGGATATCCCATCAGAAGAATGAGTGATATGTATTTCAAGAAAATAATGGAGAAGTTCCAAGTTGGACATATTAAAAATGCTCCATTAAGTTGTGTTGTACATCCTAGATCATGGAATAAGAGCTACCTGTGAGGATAAAATCATCAACATTGAGAACAAGTATAAAAATTTCTTCCCCATGTCTTTGGATCTATACTGTAGGGTCATAATGACAATGAGTGAAACTAGAGGAAAGTAATAAACTATCCATCTTCTCATACCAAGATCATGGAGCTTATTTGAGACCATAAAGTGAACGAAGAATCCTATAAACAAGTGAAGTTTCTTTTAAAAATCCTTATGGATTCTCCATGTAGATCTCCTCATGAAGTTCGCGAGAAGAAACGAACTTCACATCCATCGATACACTGAAAATCACTTTGATGCACCTAATGAAAGCATAAGGTGGGCTCTTCCCTTAGATTCAACTTTGAATTAATCAAGAAGTACCAACACAGAGATTCAACAAATTCAGTTGTATTAACATGGCGAGCGTAAGTCTTCCCCTGTTCCCTAGCCCTAACCTTACTTGGTGTGGCTCTCGGCGTTGGTGATGATTTTTAGGATGAAGGCGACATGATTTGTCGAGCTGCAACTGAAGATTTAGAGCCAGGTGATGGACGTGTGAGGTCGGGTTTTAGTTTTTGTGGGCCCACATCCTCGTCTCAAGGATCCATTCTTTTCCCCACTCCTTTGTTGGCTGGTTTTGGAAACAACGGTTCATACTTTGATAGGAGTCAAGAAGACATGTTATGTGAGCATGATTTGTCCTCTCAAGATCCAGACACAACTTCTGCCATGCACACCACCCAGATTCTCGTTCAAACTTTGTATGGGAACACCATCTGCATAGTTCAAATCATACAGAGCATAGTTTTGCTCACGTGGTTTGAGTTTTCGGGATTCATAGGCGACAAATTTCCCATCTTGAATGAGTACTCCACCATAAGCATCCCCAGATGCATCTGTCAGTACTGTGAAATTTCCATTATGGTCAGGAATCCTAAGAAGTGGTGCCGATGTCAACCTATCCTTTAACACTTGGAAATCCTACTCACATTTTTCGGTCCACTCAAATTTCTTACTCTTCTCATGCAGAGAAGTGACAGGGTTGGCAATCTTGGAGAATACAAGTACATATTTCTTGTAGTACCCTGCCAATCCCATGAAGCTTCTCCTTCATGGACATTATTTGGTATCAACCATTCCACAATGACTTTAATCTTTGTTGGGTCAACTATTATTTCGTACGTTGATATGATATGACCTCTATACCATAATTCATTCATGAAGAAAGTACATTTCAACAACTTTGTATAAATCTTGTGTTGCCGTAGCTATTCCAAAACCAAGTTCAAATGTTGAAGATGTTCTTCCTCATTATGATAATATATCAAAATATCATCGAGGAAAACAAGAAAAACTTGTCAAGATAATCACAAAACACATTGTTCATTAAATTCATGAAAAGCGGCAGTGCATAGGTCAACCAAAAGGAAAAATCATGAGCACATAGTGTCCATACCGAGTTTTGAAATCCATTTTATGAATATCTTCTTCCTTGATTCTAAGCTAATGATAACCTAGTCGAAGATCTATCTTTGAGAATATCACAACCCCTCTAATTTGGTCAAAATATCATCATTATGGGGCAATGAGTACTTGTTCTTGATTATAGCTTTATTTAACAACCTATAATCCACACAATCTTAGAGTACCATCCTTCTTCATTAAGATTATAGGTGCTCCCCAAAGAGAAATACTAGGATGTATGGACCCATTTTCCATCAATTCATACAACTGAGCCTTGAGCTCCATTATCGTAGTAGTAGTCATCTATATGATGCCTTTAAAATAGGTTCTGAGCTAGGTACTATGTAGATAGAGAAATCAAATTCTCTTTTAGGTGGTAGCCTAAGTAACTCTTCAGGAAATACATCTTGATAATCCCACAAAATGGATATTCATCCATCATGGGCTCTTTTTCCTCCACCATGTCTGAAATCTTTACAACATAAAGAATACACCCCTTTTTCTTAGCCTTCTTGAGTTGCATAGTTGATATTTGTCTCAAACTAATCTCTCTTTTAATTCCTTGTATCACTATAGAATGCCCATTATCATCCACACATTCTACTATCTTGGTGAAGCAATCAACCTTGGCCCTATGTTGAGCTAACCAGCTTACACCTAGGATAACATCATATGATCCTAAGGGTGTTACATACAAGTTTACCTCAGTAGTGAATTCAGGTAGCTTCAGTTTTGCCTCAAAGAGACATTGCTTTACCCTAAACTTGGTTTTATTTACATATTGAATAGTCCATGAGTTTTCCATATCCTGTTATCCTAGTTAGTTTAGATAATATGCTTTGAGAAAAAAAAGATTCTATAGCACTAATATCTATCAAAATAGTTACGGGAAAATCAAATAACATACTCAAAGCTTCTACTAGTATAGCTCTATGTTATTGACATTTATTCACCGTTGCATGTATCCTCTGCTGAAAATCTTGTCTATGATCAAAAGGGTTCTTCATTGTTGGAAATTTCCCTAAGTTTTCCTTGGATAATTATTGGCGTAGTGGTCACCTCCACAAGTAAAGCATTTGCTAATTGTCCCTTTTCTCTCTATTTTTTTTCTTTGAATCCAAAATTTCCATTCCCTTTATTGGAATTGTTGTCCATTTATTTTCCTGGAACCTTTTGGTAACTGGTTTTCCTTCTTGTTATCCTTTTTCCACCAAGGATTTTTGGTATCTGAAGGGGTGTAGATGAGAACTATTTTTCTTCTTTTCTTCTCGGAAATATGTTTTTGCTTACCATCTTTTGTTCTATTTGATTGCCTTTTCAAACATTGCATTCATAGTGGTAGGTCCATGCACATCTACTTCTCCACCAATGGTGGGATTTAGTCCCAAAATGAATTTTGAATTTTAAATTTCTTATCCTTCTAGTATTGGGGTACATATTTGAGAAGATGAGTGAAATTTTCCTAGTATTCAATCACTAACATCTCTACCTAACACAAACCTTGAAACTATGTCATCTTTTGGTCATATAATAGTTATGGTAACCACCACTGGAAAAAAATGCCCCTTAAATTATTCCCAAGATATGGTAACTACATCAATGTTGAGCTCCATCTTCTTATTGTCCCACCATGATGAAGCTTCTCTAGATAATTGATAAGCTCCCCAATGCCTTTGTTTCCATGGAGAAATCCCTTATCTCGAAGTACTTCTCCATCTCACTAAGCCAGGACTCAACACCATCTCCTAGGGTGGTTCCATCAAATTTAGGAGGACTAATCCTCTTTATATCCCTTGAAATCTCTATAACCATCCAAGCCTTCTTGGATTTCGACCTTTATTCTTCCTCTTCTTCTTCATTCTCAAAACCCTCTTGGTCCTCACCACCTTGCCTTTCCTCCTCAGGTTCTTCCCGAACCTTTTTCTCTAAGGCGGTGATGTGATCTTGTGTCTCATGGAGGGCACCAATATTTGATCAATTTGTCTTATTGGTTTCTAGTAGCATCACTAGGATCAAAATTCATTCTTCTTTGTGATCCATTATACATGTTGGCATTAGGCAAGCTATTAGTGTAGTGAACTTACTGGGTATGAGTGTAGAGAACCTAGTTAAAGGTTGCTCTGATACCAAAATATAACGACCTACGTTAAGCTAAAAGCTAAATTTTTTAGATCTTTTTGGTAAATTAGAAATAACTATGCATATAATTAAATATTACAATGATACCTCTAAATAATCCAAGGTTCAAAACATCCTTTCGTTACCATATTTCCAAATGTCAAACAAGAGTGATTAATTAAATGTCATTTAAACTTTATACATTGCTTTGCCCACAATTTTTTGTATAAAAGTATGATCAACAATCATTTCATAATACAATGATTAATATCATATTTACTTCATATTCTATATCAAATACATGAGACAACAAGCATGTCCCTAGCCAAGTACAACAATATGACCATATGTCTTAGTACAAGTAATATACTATCAACTCATTCTTTTGAAGTTCTTGTGTACATGTATATCTCATTTGTGCAACTGTTTAGAGGGAGAGCATCATTGGAGCGCTTTTTCACCAACCACAAAACCTTTCATTTCCCCCACACAACTCTCACAAGCGAGAGGGGCGAACTTCATGAGGAAGGAAAATAGAGACATTCAACTATAAAAAAATAATAGTAATTTGAGAACGATGTATAATATGCCAAAATTATAAAAATACAACCCATCATAATATCACAACAACCAATACCATCATATGATTCTTGACTCTTACATAATAAAGATAAGTGAACTAACAATGTATACAACTAGATACATTACTTTGGCCAAAGTTTTCTAGCTATGTTAATGCAAGTTATATCTTATAGTTTGCACAAACAAATAAGATTTGTCATCCTTCACAACACAACTATCTCGTACACCACTTCCATAATCAAAAATCCTCATCAAGAGGCAATCCATTCCAACATTTAAATCAATGTTTGATTTCATAATCAAAGAGGAAAAACAACCATTTATTCCAATTTTAAATCCATGTTTCCAGATTTTATAATCATAAAGAAAAATAACCCCATGAGCATATGTATGTATGCTCATGTATGGATTCCATAATGTCATATTGACATGCATTCGTAGGCTTATGGTATGATAATCACATAACTAGTTTAACATTAAGTAAAACAAAACTTCCTTCTGCACATTTACCGATGCACCAAACAACCATCACTTATCTATTATTTTTCCAAAAATCCTTCATATGTTGTTTCATATTTCACTAAAGTTTTAATGCCTTTAATGTGATTTAAGGAGGAAGATACTTATGTTATCACACTTGTGGCTTCGCCACAAGCGTGATAACGTAAGTCACATTCTAAATACAATCATATCATATTTGAGACATAATAACAACTACATCCTCATGCCCAAGCAACAAACAACGATAAGAAACATAGTATCACAAATCAATTACCACAAGGTAAAGTTTTGTTATAATCAAGAAGTTGCATTCACACAACAAGACATTGACATAACCGCCTATTTTACACAAGTCATTCCATTTTTATCGCTTTTAAAACAATATAATATGGCACAATCCAAAATAGATTTATTTGGCCCAACAACTAGATGTTCAGTATTTCTTGTTTCTTTCCAATATGTAATCCCAATATGGGTTTGATTTTTAATCAAAATAACAAGTTTGCATAGACCCAAATAGGTGAAATTGACCCAATAAAGAATGTTTCAATATATAAAAATATATAAATAATGGCAGACTCATTTGATACGGGTGTAAATCGAGTGTAAAACTACCTGAAAAAAACGTATCACAATCATACATGCATAACAAATCAAGTAGACCCAAAATGGGTATGAAACATCCCACAGTAAACATAACACAACCCTACGGTGTACAAAACATGAAGACCTATAAATGGGTATGAAAATCGAAAAACTTATTTTAAAACATTTCACAGTCATTTGTTTCACAAAAGTATAGACCCAAATGGGTATGAAAATTGCCCTCCAAAAATGTGTTTCACACCTAAATCATGCACAAAATGTGAAGGCCTAGAAATGGGTAAAATTTCACCCATAGATAAACATTTTTTAACCACAAATTTTCATAATAAGAAAACCCAAAAGGGTATGAATCCAACTCTTTAAAAAAAAAAAAACAAGATAAAATAAATACTAAATAATTTTCCAAAATGGGTATTTTACCATATATTTTTTTCAAAAGAAAACCCATAAATGGGTGAAATTTCAACAAAACATTTCTATTTTTAATAAATTTTCTTCAAAAACGAAGACCCAAAATGGGTAAAAAAATTAACAAGCAATTCCATTTTGTTAACACCAAATTTTCCTTTCCAACTTCTTTTTCAAAGCAAATAAAAAATGAAGAAAAACTTGTTCTGTTAAAAACGTTATCCAAACTTTATTCTACCAATTTCTAGCTTGATCTTCCTTCCATATTTCATATGCTTTAGCCTCAAGTCCATCAAAAACCCCCAAGTCTCCACAATAAATCAAAAAAAAAATGAAATAGACTGCTTCCAACCATCCCCTCCATTTTCTTAGGAAAACCCTAGTTTGAATTGCTCTTTCCCCATTTTTCTTGCTTTAAAAAACCACACTTCTCAAGTAACATCTACATTATTCACAAATTAAATCCAAAATACTTCTCATTTCCCATTAACTCTCCCACATCATTCTTCCACTTAATCGCATTTTGCCCACATTATTGGTGCATGTTTTATTTAAAACAATTAAAATTCAAAAACAACACTTATCTCCCCTCCTTACTATCTAACAACCAAGCTAAAGCTCCATGCAAAGTGGCCAAGTCTAAATGCATGACAACCATAAACAACAATTTAAATATAATGAATATTATATTATATATTTCAACAATCATGCCATGGTCAACTTATACGTAGACCATTCCACGATAACGAAAAAATCAACGAGATTTGTAACAAAATTTTTATAATATAAATCAACCATCATCACACAACACGAGTTAATATAACACACAAACATGGTCCATTTATTCTTGTTATGTTTTCTAACTTATATCCATAAGTCTAATAAATTTCCTATAAAAGGAATAAACCTTCACTCACAACATCACATTAATAGTGATATATGATGGTTGGGTTATGCGGTGGCATTTAGCCACATCGGCGTAATCCACTCATCGTCTATCGATATCAACCGAATAGACGAAGAAAAAGAAAAACATAAAGAAGTCACACATCACACAAGTAAACTAAATGCCACCCAATCTCATGGCACGTGTCGGTTCTCACATTACTTCACTATTTTAAGTTCAATATCTTGATCTAGACAACCTCTCTCCGATGATGCCCTCCCTCACCATTTCAACGAGGGTGTACCTACTCATGCATCCACCTCATGTCACCAAGAAGGTAGTTAGTCCAAATCATTAAAATTCAACATAATGATAATAAGCATGCTAATTTCCACATTTGAAAATGATCATAACAAATAATTATCCAATTTAAGCATGTCATTTTAATCAAAAATCAAGCTCTTGAAAGCTATATAAAATAGATAAAGTAGATTGATATTATCATATTGCATTGTTGCATAAGATTTGGAAGTGGAACAAATATCTAAAACTATATAAGAGGAGTGTGTAGAGTGCCATTACCGTGCTTAAAAATATGGGGGATCGAGAGTAAGTGTAGGGTAGAATCATTAGAGATAGGAAAAATGGTGGATGCTTCTAACCTCTATAGTTGATTTCATCCTTTGGTGTTATGATATGTAATTAAGTTATAGAACATGATTACTTTGTATTCTTGGGTTGGGGTTATATGGTCATAATTTTGTAATCATGCTTTTGTGAATATAAATGGATTCTCCTTTGTAAAAACCCCAACTCCTTTATTAAAGATATGCTAAGCAGCTTAGTAGTCGATTTTGGTTGAGATTCATCAACCCCCATTTAATTGATAATTTCCCACATAATAAACTCTGAAGATGCCTCTAATCTTGAATTTGGATAGAGTTAATACAATAATGTTATTCTATTCACCTCTCACACAGAATATTACACCGACTATTATATAGCCATAAAAACAAAACTAAACCTCCTACAAAATAGGGAGGAGAATAATGATTCACCTGTGAATAGTTTTACGGGTGTAACAATATAACTACTCAACTATATGAATAGATTAAATATAACAATATATTTAATCAACCAACCAATTAACCATATTTACCAACTACCATAGTAATGATTTATTTACCTTATGGTAAATCACATGTGAACACTATATTCCTAACATTCCCCCTTAGTGTTTACATGGTATAAAAACATTCACACTTCATATGTTGCTTTCCTTTGTGCTTGCTCATGATCTTGGAACACACTCGAATTGAAGGTAAAAGAAGGAACACATCAAATTCTTATCAACCATGCATTTTCGGGAACTTATCTCGACCGAATCAAAGGTGGGAACTTCATATAGGAACCATCTTCTTATCAACCGATCAATGTAGGGAACACATCGACCTAGCCAATGTAGACACCCCAAAATTACACACCTGTTTCCACCTATTCCCAGTGTTATCCAAGTACACCCTATTATTCACCCATTTGTGATTAATTTATTAAATTGATTAATTCATACACATTGCACCCTTTGGGTTAATTAAATTAATCACATGTCCCCTTCGTATCACTTTAGCTAAGTTAATTACCATTTATTAATTAATTAAGTGTGTGCACATCCTAGTCAACTGCCACTTGATCAACATCCACCTAGACTCCACTTAGACTCCACTTGGACTCCCTATCCTTATCCTAGTTAATTGCACTTCTAGAATCCTAGAAAGGTGGGGGCAATTGAATTGCACATACAACCACCTTTTCGGATGCAACTTTTGTAATTAATTCATTTATTGCCCCTAAATGCCCCAACACTATTGTAACTTCCTCCAATGCTATTTTTAGCATATGCATTCAACCGTATGTAACCAATTTCAACTACTTCTACCTCTATAAATTATAGGCTTACTTGCTTACAAATCCTCTTGAATCTTAAGTACAAAAACTCTGATAAATTTCTCGTGTTCATAGCAATTACATCCAAAGTTTGGAGAACATTCAAGAGCACCCACATTCATTTGCAAGGTTCCATAGACAAATTCTCTACAACCTTACTGAGGTTTGCATAGAAGGATTATATAGAGGTTTACAAAATTGTTTGTGTATCTTTCATTACTGTAGAGTTTTTATTGCTTACATTTTGACACGCCCGGTGGGAGTCGCACCCCTCCTTTTTCATATTTGTTTCATTTTGTTTGTCTAATCTTGTTCTTGGAGTGCTTCTATTGTTTTTTTGTGTTGCTTTACTGGTTTGACAGGAAAATATGTTTTCTAGGCAACCGTAATTTTGTAGATATCAAACAAACAACAAAATATTATTTTTCTATTGTTTTGTTGATTTATTCGAGTGTTTACATGTTTTTTTACATCTATTTTATGTTTTGGTTTTTGCCCGCTAACCCTAGTACATTTTCCTACAGCCAAAAACAAACAAACCAAAAATAACCTTATAGTTATATTTTTATTTTTAAAAAATAAAAATTGTTAGTTTTTTATTTTTCTACTTTCGATTTTAGTTTAAAACAATTAAATTGAAAAAAAAACAAAAACCTAGATCTACCCTATCTACCCCATCCCCTACCTACCCCCGACTCTACGAGCCACATCCTCACATCCTACATTGCCTAACGTCCTCTACCCTTCCCTCACCTCTCACGCCTTACCCACCCCTTGGTCGAGCCCCGTCCTACTTACCCCGACTCGCCCTACCCACCTTGGAGGAGCCCCGTCGTAACTACCCACCTCACCACTTTCCCCCAACGATCCCTTCCTAGATTCCACCCCGTCCCCATCCTAACTCTCTTACCCACCCCACTCCTTAACTACCCCTGCGACCCCGATCCCTCCCTACGTAGACCCTCCCCACTCCCGTGTCCACCCTGTTGACTCGCCTCACTCGTGCCAACCCTGCGCTCTCCCACTCGAGCCATCCATGGCTCATCTCTTACCCAAGCACGAGATGCTCCTCTGCCTCCATCACCGAGCCCTATCCCGAGCTCCTCCACCGCTTCAACTCCGCACACACACACACCACAAAAACAATACTTAGATTACCTTACGTTTTTAGGTTATGTCATAAATGTTATTAACTTAGGTTTAGGTTTAGGATATTTGTTTAAACATAGGTATAACTTTAGTTCTTAGACATTAAATATGTTTTTTAAATTCTTATTTATTTTTAAGCTTTCTTTTTAAAATACAAATTTGTTTTTAATTAAGATTCATTTTTAATTACTTCCTTAGACTATTTTACTTCGTCATTTTGTTTACTTAATTAACTTAGGCCTTTTTTTCACTACAATTTGGACATTTTATCATTTTTTCTTTTTTCTTGTCAACTTCTCTTCACATAGACTAATTGTGCAATTTGATTTTGCGCAGGTTCAGGGACGCTTTTAATCACTATAGTGAGCTACTTGTAAACGTTGAAAATTTAGTGTTATTGGACGTTTCGGTTTAACTTTTGTTGTATTTTTAAAGTTACTTTTGCACACATTTTTGTCATTTTTATCCTCTCACCCTTTCTAACGTGTTTTGCATTCTCCTAGATTGTCATTTTCTTTTGTTTTTGTGAGACTAACCATGACACAATCACACATATGCTCTTCCCTCACGCTTTCTAAGCGATCTTGGGAATCATAAATGTGGTTGTTTGTTTTTCATTTTTTTGGGAATTAACATTTCATTTAATTAAAGCCAACCCACACGTATGCTCTTTCCTCTCACTTTTTAAGTGATCTTGGAAATCAGAAACATGGGTTCACTTCTATGTTGCCTTGTTTGTTTGTTCTTATTTTTACCTCATTCTCGGAAAAATTTCTAATCTTTGTTTGCATGACCCGCTCTCACACAAGGTGGATAAAACATTCAAAAATACTAACTGCAGGTTGTCAAAGGAGTACAATCAAACCACATTAAAATCAAAAGATTAAAAAAACACCACATTCAAAACATTGTATTTGCAGGTTTGGTTAAGAGCTACGACTCGACCGCTTAACTAGAACATAACCCCCTTGGCATAAGCCTTAAGATACAAAAAAGGGGGTGGTTCTAGGAACCCCAAATTAGTCCACACCTTGAGGGAACTGGTGGATGAAACAGAACCTTTTTATCCTACTTGACTAGTAAAGCCTTGTGAGTTAGAGTCACGGATATCCTTAGTGGCGACCCCAGTGTGATTCATTTTGAGAAAGATCTTTGCTTAGGGTTTCAAATGGGGTAAATTAAAGCCATCAGCTAGCAATAGCATCTCACTGCACATATATTTTGATGACACCTAGTTGAGAGAGCCACTCAGAAAGCCAAAAATTGTCCAAGCCAATGTAAGGTAGAGGCCACAATCAAACAATCAAACAAAAACTTGTACTTTCTTTTTTCTTCTTTTTTTCTTTTGTTAGTAGTGTTCCACACTCTCTTTTCCCAAACACTCCTTGTTTGGGATCCATCTTTCACTTTTCTTATCTTTTTGTCATTTTCCAAACAATCCTTGTTTGGATTCTACTTTCATTCTCGTTTCATCTTTTCTCATCCTCTTTTCTCTTCATCATCAGTCATTCACTAACCTTCATTTTACTCTCAAATTTCCCCTTTTCAGAACTTTCATCTCTTTTTCATTATTTCAATCTTTTCATCCTCATTTCCTTCTCCATTTGATCTTCTTTCATTCATATGGAGTTCTCTTTCGTTTATTTGAGTCTTCCTCTTTCATGGTCACCAAATTCTTCTATACTCACCTCATTTTGAGTTTATCTCCCATTTCATTTAACACTTAAACATTTGGATTACATTCCCCAAAGTTTAAATTTCCATCTTCTTTTCGACATCAAGTCTTGAGTTGTGGATATCCACATCCTCGCTCAAGCACTTTCATCTTACGACTCACATCTTAACAGTTTTACGTTCCACTTTGTCACATCTCAATTTCATCACCCTTATCTTCATTCTCTTCTTGCATCCTTTAGTTTGACATTATCATCGTTAAACTATACGTTTTCTTTCTTCACGTCTCTAACTTGACAAAAAAATTGTTGTGTTTTAGACACTTCATCATATCTTCTTTTCCAACGTTTACATTATCGATATTTGAGTCTTATCCCTTCATTAGCCTCTTCCTTCTTAACTAATTCTTATTAGAGGTTGAGCACATCGCATACAATTTGACTCCTTTTTCATACCCTCTTACCATATATCATTCACTTTGCTAAATGGTAGAATGCATTTGTAATCAATCTATCCTCACTCCTCCACTCTAGCATTCACATTGTTAGAGGTTGAGCACATTTGGACTTTTGTCACTATAACTCTCCTCCATTCTAGCATTCACTTTGTTAGAGGACGAGAACCTTCACCACATCAAACCACTCTTCTATCTTGGCATTCACTTTGCAAGGGTCGAGTTTATCAAACACTTTCACACGCTTCCATCTTGACATTCACTTTGTTAAGGGTTGCATCATTCATATCTTCCACAATTCTTTCCCATCTTAGCATTCACTTTGTTAAGGGACAAGTTATTACCAAACTTAATTACACACCTCTCTTCCATCATCACATTCACTTTGTTGTGGGTTGATTCATCTTTCATATTTCTCTTTTGTTCCTCCCCTCTTTTAAAAATGGCGAGAACACGACACAAAGATTATAGTCCTTTTAGAAGGAACAAACAACATCGAAATCATTTTGGAAATTTTGATAGTGATAATGAACAAAACTTTGAGGATGATCAGAATGACATCTCACTCGAAGAACAATCCCACGTTGAAAACATCTTACGTATGAATAAAGACCAATTTTTGCTTCATCTCCTTGAGATGGGAGAAAAATTACCCTCTGATTTTGATGAGGATATTCTACGAACATTACTTGGAAAACCACCACCTAACAAGGGTGAACCTTTTGTGACCAAGAATGATGAGAAGGTAGGCCCTAGTCACGTGGAAAGTGACTGCGGGTGCCTCGTATAGATTTCAGACAAGGTCATGGAAGTGAGAATGAGAGGTGTAATGAAACCACAGGGACTATGGGAGGTTTTCTAGTCTAGTCTAGAAAGCCCTAGCTGATCGGTTGCTATGTTCAATACTAAAATTTGTGCAATGATGTCGGTGGAAGTGGTGATGATCTAAATACCGATGCATAGTGTCGATGTTTAATTGGTCAACATGCCCGTTGGGTTGTGGGACCTGGGGATCACAACCATAAACTCATGGAGGTTGTGGTCTTGTATGGTCATGTGTGTAATCAAGCCATGTTTCTAGGAGTAGTCCAATAATCGTAGGCTTGATTAGCTGTAATGTTTAATGTGTTTAATTGTTTCTATCTTCTCAGAATACCTAGCAAGGTGTGCGTAAAACTAACAAGTGTAAACCCATATCAATGTCGGTCAACAACTCTTTGGCCCATTGGGTTGTGGGACCAATGGATCACAACCAAATGTTTTCTCTTGTTGTGGACCTTTGATGGTCATGCGGAATGAATTGAATTGATTTTGATAAAAAAAACTAACTATCAAAGGAAATTTAATCTATGTTTTTGGTATTTTCACAGTATATCTGAACAAAACAATGGAAGCAAACTAATCTAATAAAAGTAAATATTTTTTTATCTTTTTCTAGGTTTTTTAAACAATGCTTCTAATCTAATAAATGAAATTAAATACAAGTAATCATCAGTTGGTTGTAGTTAATTACTTGTGCAAGTATGTGAATCTAGATCTAAAACAACTAAACTAATTTAATCAAAACCCTTCAAACCCTACCTCAGAGGTAGAGAACAAATCATAACCCTAGAAGAGCTATTGTTCCCCACTACTTCCCTAGTAATGTCAAAGAGCAAGCTTTCTAATGATTTTCTCTATTTGTAATTGCTTAATTAACTGAAATGAACAATTTTTCTACTCTATTTGATATGTATTTGAAATGAATAACTCAGAATTGATAATTTGAAAAATGAAGCAAACAAACAAATAATTCCAACCTGGATAAGCAAGAGCTTTGGAAAAAATCTGGTTGTATATATTGTCCCCTCATTTTATCCCTTTCTTTCTCTGTGTGTCCATATGAGTCCAAGGAATTGGGAATGCAAAGGAAACAACAAGAGAAGGTGCTTGAGAAATGGCATCTTGAAGGTAGTCTGGTTGCAATGCAGGTGGAAGAGAGATAACACAAGTGAACAGAGCTTGGCTATGTAATTTCAGCAGGATTGTGGCAAGCAATAATATGCAAGATACACAAAATTCTCAGGCCATTTTCTTGAATACAAGCATGAATATATAGGAATTGGTTGGGATGTGCCTTCATGCACAAGGAAACCTTGGAGTGCCAAATCATTGGGTGAAGAGGAAGTTCAAACTAATTAAATCTATTTAAAAATAGAAGAGGAAGGAATACCATGCAATCAAGACTAAGAAATTTGGGATTCACAAATCATCTAAAAGTTAAGGAAAGAAACACATTTTAAAACATGTTTAAGTGATGTGAATTTGATGCATGGAAGGATTTGGAAAAGCATGGAAGACATTTGCTATGAAAGTGTGGTCATGGACTGGGACCACCACCACCCTGTGGGTGGGTTTTAGAACCACCGCCCAGGAAGGGTGGCGGTCCTGGACACTAAAGGCCAAAACATGCACAAATGAAGTGGGAAGCTAGAAGAAAGCATGGAAAAGCTAAGTAAGGATGTCTAGGCTACAAATATACACTGTGAATGGGTTTAGGAACTCGAACACCTTTTGAAAGGACATGAATCATCATTGGGGACTTTTGTAACCATTTTTCAACAATGTAGCACATGTAATTTTGGGTGTGTACATATTTCCCCCTCGAAGAAGCATCTTAGCCATGAAAAGGTGTAAAACGTAGAGTCGAGTATGGCATTCCGAAATGGGGAGTTAGAAGCTATACATGACATGTGTGTGTTGAAATGTCATCATCCAAACTCCCACTACCTACAAAAAAAGAGAAGACTCAAGTGCAGATAGATAAAATATCAAAAAAATAAACACTAAATTAAAAATGACAAGAGGACTTACCATTTTTGATATGGGGATATAGAAATATACTACATGCAGCGCTCCTCCCCCCTGTGAACATATGCACTCAAAAAAAAAACAAATATATATATATATATATATATATATATATATATAAACAAACTCATTTTCAAATTCATTTATGCATATCGACTTGGTGATTTTTGAGCTCTGGGCCCATGGTGACCATTTTCATCGAAAGAATAGTCAAAAACATTCATTATGAGATCGTGATCATGCCTCCGCAGTGAGTGGGAGATCGACCAGCACGGTCTCAGGTTAGTTTTCCTCACTTGTGTGTTTTTAAACCTAAAATGTGAAAATGTCAAAATATTTTCCTAGGGGGATTATTTTTGAAATTTCTTGTTTTAAATGAGTCTCTAGGGGGCCCTCTTAGGGTAGTCTTTTATTTCATTGAAAATGGTCTTTTTTTTTGCATTTTTGAGCATTTTTAGGGCAACAAAAGTCCATACATTTAATGGAATTCGGGATTTCTAAGTAGGGTGCATGGTCAGAACCACCACCTGACAAGGTGGTGTTAGAACCACCACCCACACGGTGGGTGGTTTGTTAAAAAAAATGACCAAAACTCCATGATAATAACTTAATTTTGGATTTTTAATGTTTTGTTATGTTTTTGATGAGCTTGTTTTTGAAATATGTCACTAACTTCTTTTTTTGTGTTTTGGTGGATGTAGAAGAAGGAAGAGTATATCATTGGAGTCAGTGAGAGGGAGTGTGACTGGCTCCCATGATATTGGATCAATTGACTCAGGATGAGACCGATACTCTTCAGAGAGTGGGCATATGGAGGATTACATGGGTGCCCCATGTTACTCCTTAGTCACATACTATGTGACTTGTTCTCTTATTGGGATGCAGACAGAATACCTTTTCGGTTCAGGTGTTGGGTGCTTAGGGGTGAGTGGATGATCACCCTAGAGGATGTGTACCATATTCTTGGGGTTCGATACTAGGGAAGATGATTGAATTCTGAGAGACAATAGGATCTAGAGCCATGATGACTCTATGGGCCACCTATATGGGGGATGTCATGGTTTCCTTTGGTTGAAGAAGGGGATTAAGGTCGATCCATTCCTACTACTCCCATCCCTATTATCTGCAAGGCCATCATGGGTATCTTGGCCTCGTGGTTGATCGGGGACAAGGGAGGTGATACACTACTCTATTGTTGGGCTCCCATCATTACATAGATTGAGGCACATGGTCGTATACTACCTGGGGAGTAGATATACTTGGCAGTACTTATCATGACATGTATCGGATTTTCAGATTATAGGGGTAGTCTTTGAGCCACCCCACATTGGTTATGAGTGGGTGTATGAGTGGATCATCCCCTATGGGAGGGGAGTACCAGTATAGGACCCAGGGGCCATTAGGGCTGCTAGATGGATGGTGATGATAGTTCTCAGAGTGCCACATCAGCTAGTGGCTTCTTTTTGACTGACACAAAAAGACATGGTGGCCACCCCATACCAGGACATGGCAGGGTTGTGGGGATAGGAGGGGACCATAGTGGTGGCTTGTTCCACTACTAGTTAGTTAGTTGATAGGATGGGGAAGCTTGAGATTCACCCATTTGAGTTTGAGTTCCTCATAGCATTTGGCCTCCCTTACATTGATATGCTTCCCCCAAGTGGCACTTGTGTATAGGACCATGAAGGAGGCCCGAAAGGGGCCTCGTGGAGATCCAGGTTGGACAATGGTGGTTCTAGGAGTGCCTATCATAGTTAGGTGAGTTTTTCATGCCCGATGGGAAGCTCGTGCCACTCCTACACCCTTACTCTAGATTGAGGCCACACCTACTCACAGTGGAGAGGAGGAGGATGAGCCCATGATGACATAGACTCGAGGACTCTGAGAGGAGTATGAGGAGGAGGAGAGGATGAGAGAGAGGACTGGAGGAGGAGAGAGGAGGTGGAGAGGAGATGGAGGAGGAGAGGATGATGAGGGGTTGGGTGGTGAGGTTGGTGGGGAAGCTCACATGGAGGAGGAGAGTGATCCTGAGTGGCATGATACTCGGGATGTTATGAGAGAGAGAGAGGAGGAGGTGGTCGAGAGGAGGAGACACTTGTCTCGAGGGACCACTTCTTTCATGATGGAGAGGGGGATGATGAGTTTGTGATGGGACAACATCTTGCCTCTAGTTTTGGGGAGGCCCCAACCATCAGCAGCAACAACATCAACCACTGACCCTACATGGATGCTGGAGATCGAGTATGTTGATCCTCTTCTCTTGACCTTGTTAGTCGGAAATGTTAGTTGGTATTTTATTTTTTTTTTTTTTGTAACTTTCTAACTCATTCTTTTTTTTTTTTTACTTTATGATGACACAGGAGTGGTGAGAGCTTATTCGATGGGTGTGCATGGACACCTTGTTGATCCCTTTGGGGAAGACCCAAGATGAGATGAACTGAGGATATAGGACAACCACTTGTAGCTGGTAGACACATTGATGTGTTTTTGCCCATCATCGGGAGGAAGTAGGAGGTTATGAATTCTCTCCATACTCAGGTGACCACATATGAGACAACTGAGCATTTGATGAGGTGGAGTCACTCTCGTAGTGAGACCACAACTAGTGGCCACCACCATGAGCACTCCCACCATTCAGTACATTCTCATCATAGTCGTAGCCATAGTAGGAGTCTGGATGCACCATGTGCACCATCTCTCGGGGATCCCATAGGGATTGATAGGTCGATGGGCCTTTTATTTCTTGGTTTTTTTTTTTGGGCATTATATGATTTTTTTGTATATTTTGGGCTCATTGTGAGCATTTTTGACCATGCCTAGCATGTGTGATGGCATTGTATACAAACTTGATTTATTATGATATATACAAACTCTTCTTTTTGGTTTGGTAATTCATTGTATCTGAGTTGACTTCCTCTTGGCTCACTTCACATGTGTACTCTAGATGTTTAGAACTTCCATTTTTATATGCTTTTTTAGAATGTATGCAGTGGATATGAATGCTAACAGAATGATTTTTTTTTTTTTTTTTTGTAATGTTGATATATGATAATGCAATCACATTGTAATGTTGAACTTTAGTTTCTCTAAGAAACTTTTGGTACTTCGTATTGTTTTGGAAAAACATGGTGAAAAAGAGTGATATGATAAGTGAATGAACTTTCCCCACTCCTAACTCCACACAACTAGTAAGATGTGAGGGCTCAACACCAAGAGCCAGAAGGGGCACAAGTTATAGAAATTTTTGAATGGTAATGATGAGAGAAAGAAAAGGATTTGGAAAAACCAAATTGAGACACTACAACCTCATTCTACTCAAGTTTTCTTCATAGTTTAAAATGTGAATTGCTTTCCAATTTATCTAGACTTAGATCCGTAGATGGCCACTTGGTTGAAAAATATGGTTTTGAGGTTTTAAACTCTTTTGGAATTTTGGACATCTAACTCACTTTGTTTTGATTTATGATTTCACAACATTTGAATGAACTATTTCTAACTTTCAATTTTTCAAAGAGACCCCCTACACCTTGCCCCATGCTACCAGTAGGAAGTATGGGCTCATCACCATGGACAAGGCATAGGTGAGTAAGGGCACTTCTCTCCTTTCCCAACCCTACATCACTAGTAAGAGACATAGGCTCAACACCGAAGGTTGGTAGGGAAAAGAAATGTGTAAAATAAATTTTTTTTGTGGATTTGCATTTGACTTATTTATCTAGGAAAAATGTCTAGAATGTTCTTATTTCCAAAGAGATGTATATGGGATAGATGTGACACCATGAAGCTTCTAGAATAGACTATAGGAAAAGACACCTAATCTAGAAGAAGAAACTATAAGTAGAACCAAGTATGTAGGCCTTGGTATGGTTATTATCAAAAAGCTTTGTCTTATCTTTCTTGGATTGATGAAATGATTTGGAAACAATTGATGACACCATGAAGATTTGAAGAGACATGATTTGAATGTTTTTCCAATGTTTTCAGAAGTTTTTAGGAATTTCTATAAGAATAAGTCCCTTGATCACAAATTTTACAAAATGAACTGAAGATGAAAATGCAATGCGGATGTAGTAATATACATATGGAAATGCTAATAGATCATGTGTAGTACCTCTTTAGGTGAAGAGAGTTTACAGATTCACTAAACTCCTCACCCTCTAGTGTGTGTACAGGTGAAATGCCCCATTTTTATAGTCTTCTATTACTCGATATGGACCCAACCACCTAGGCTGAATTTCCTTCCTTCATCGGTCTTTTTTTCTATTGGTCTGTCAAGTCTTAAAACCAAATCTCCCTCATATATTTTCACTTGTATACTTTTTTTATTGTATTTCCGAGCCATTCGGTCAAGCGTAAATATTATGTCATTGTTCAACATTGAGCCTAGCTTCATCAAGGATTTTCTAATTGAGAGATTGTGCCTCTCGATAGCCCTCTTCTCCCAGAATTCCTTCAGAGTGAGATATAGAGACTAGGTATTTGACCTCAAGTGGTAAAACCACTTCTGCACCAAATACCAAAGAAAGGGGGTTCCCCCATCATTCATTCTTATTGATGTTCGATAGGCCCACAAGGCCAGGAAAGAGATTTAAATTCCAATCTCATTTTTATTCTCCTTGACAGTCTTAAGGAGAATGGATTTTAACGTCTTGTTTGTAGCCTCAGCCTATCCATTGGCTTAAGGGTAATAGAGAGAAGCCGTATGGTGATTTATTTTGAACTTTTCACACAATTCACGTACTTCCTCATTTTTGAAAGATGTGCCATTCATTATAGAGATAATGACTTGTGGGACCCCATACCTACAAATGATTTGGTTCAGAATGAACTTAGCGATTACACATCCTAGGCACGGTGGTAAGAGGCATGGCTTCTACCCACTTAGTAAAGTATTATGTGGCCATGATTATGAAGTTATGACCATCTATTGATGAGGGAGAGAACTTCCCTATCAAATCAAGGCCCCATGTGGAAAAGGGCCATGGTGTTGCAATTGGTTGCAGAGCCTGTGCCGGTATGTGGATCTCATGGGAGAACTCTTGACATTTATGGCATTTGTGCACAAACTCTACCACATCATGTTCTAGCATGGGCCAAAAATAGCCCATCCGATGTATGTATCTTCGAGTAGTGGTGTGGCCACCAGTGAAGTGACCTCCACATACTCCACTATGTGATTCATAAAGAATCTTCTCAGATTCTTCTTCATCAACACATCTTAACAACATTCCATCAAAGGCTCTATGATAGAGCACCTATTCCAAGATAACATACTTAGTGGTTATAACATGTAATCATCTTCTTTGTTGTGATGTCACCCCTTCCGGATATGTATGATCCACTATGAAATTAATGATGTCAGTGTACCATGGGCACACAAAGAAATGGGAGGCTTGGTTTCAAAAAAATACACACACTCATCGGGGAAGTCTAGATTTACTAGATCACCTCCATCTAATGGGTTTTTCAACCAACCAATCCATGCAATGATTTTTCCTTTGATGGATTTTTGATTAACAAATGTTAACTCAAACTCACCCATCAGAGTTATGAAGCATCCAAATTTCTTAGATAAGGACCCTTGTGTGAGAAATGTCCATGAGATGATCGATTTAACAATAACCCTTGTTTCTTGATTTAGCATGTAATGTCTTAAGTGCTTTTTGTGAAGACTATGGCAAGGCATTCCTTTTCTTCCTGTGTGTAATGTGTCTCATAGTCAAGAAATGTTTGACTAATAAAATAGACTACATGTTCTCATTTATCATCATCTTCTTGAGCTAACATGTAGGCTAATGAGACATCCGTAGCTCGTGAATACAGGATCAAGGGGTGATCTGACTTAGGTGGCATGAGTGTGGGAGGAGACAACAAGAACCATTTAACCGACTCAAATGCCTCATTGCACTCTTCCATCAATCAATGCAACAATCCTTTTTTAATAAATTGTTGATTGGGTGAATAAAAAGGTTAGATCAGGGATAAACCTTTGGATTGCACCGAGTTTTCCAAGAAAAGATCTGATGGCCAGACTCATCTGATGGTGGAGTCATTTCAGTATAACTCAGATTTTGGCTGGGTCTACATCAATCCCTCATGAAGATATGATGTATCCCAACACTTGCCTCCATTACACCGAATACACATTTTTCTGGATTTAACGTGACATGTATTTGATTAAGTGAGAAAGAATGATACGAAGCACCTCAGGGTGATCACAACATTTTTTTGGCCTTAGCCAGAAGATCATCCACGTAGGATTCCACAATCTTATGGATAAGATCATGGAATATATAAGTCATCACCCGTTGGTATGTGGCACCAACATTCTTAAGTTCGAATGACATGACAACATAATAATATGTTCCCCAAGGAGTGATGAATGTAGTTTTGGTCTGATCCTCCTCAGAGATTTTGATTTGGTTATATCTAGAAAACCCATCCATGAGAGACAAAAACTCATAACTAATTTGTTTTGTCAAAAATAACATCGATGGATGGTAATGGGAAATCATCTTTGGGACAAGCTTTGTTGATATCCAAAAGTCTATGCAAATGTGGATTTTTCCATTCTTCTTGAGAATGGGGATGATATTAGACACCCATTGTGAATAGTTGAGCTTGATGAACCCCACATGTAGGAGTTTCATCACTTCTTCTTTTTCACCATGAGGGCCACCTTTGGCTTCATGGGTCTCGACTTTTTTTAATTGGCTTAGCATCTGGCTTAGTGATGAGGTTGTGAACTGCAATATGTGGTGTAATTCCCATCATTTCCTTGTAGCTAAATGTGAAATATTTTTCATGCTCCTTGAGGATTTGGGTATGTATTTCTATCTCCTCTAGAGTTAGAGAGGATCCCAGCTTCAAGATTTTTTTTTGGTTCCTCCTCCGTCCCGATGTTTATATCAATTGTTCCTTGATTAAGGAGTGTTACCCTCTTCAAATTTAGGTGGGGCTAGGAGGTAGCTCTAAGTCTCCTTCCTCTTCTACTTCATAGACCTCAAGACCTTCCGTAGAGGAAGGGTCTATCATGGAATCTCCAAAGTAAGAGGAAGAGTGTGGGATGAGAGAAAAATATGATCTTATGATGAGCGGGATGCAAGTCTATGTAGGTAGGATTCAAATACCCTAGGATTGCTTCATCATTTTCAGCATAATCTAAAGTGATAAACTCATTCTGGCTTCTACATAAGTTAGAATTGGGGTTGTTGGTATCTTGTGAACCAAAGGTTTGACATGAACCAAAACCATAAAGCTAGTGTCTTCTAACTTGTTGCTTGGGGTAAAATGAGAAGAAAAAGTTGTTATAGAGTCACAAGAGAGAGTTTTTCTCTCTGGGTATAGCCTTCGATTGAAATGAAATCAAAACCTTTACTTAACTCAAGGATGACAGTCTTGTAGAGTTGTAGATGTTCAACCCTAGTCTCATATACTTTAGATACTTGATTTACAACTAGTTGTGAATCACCCAACACCCTAATATTAAGAGCACCCATCCTTTTGGCTACAATGAGACCAAGAAGGAGAGCCTCATATTCTGCTCCATTGTTAGTGCATTCAAAATTCAATTTAAAGGTGAAGGGCATGACCCTTCCCTGAGGGTTGGTAAGTATCACACTGCCCACCCCAACACCAAAGTGGACACTTTTCTCCATCGTAATTCAAGGTCCAATAATCATGGGAAGATTGAAGTTGGATTATTTGTTGTATTATCTTCCCTTGCTTTTGAGACCTCTACCATGCATACATCATCATCCGAGAGAGAGCCGAGTCCCAGGGCATGTCCTATACCCATGGAATCAAATGAAAGAAGAAGGGTAGGTCATTCTCCAACAACTCGACTATCCTTTTTGTCATTCTTGTTGACATTGTCTCAACAATTATAGTTTCATCCTTTATGGTAGGAACTCCTTCAATCAAACCCGTAGTTTCTAGCTCCATTGTAGGAACCAAATTTTTTTTTTTGGCTGTTGAGCTTGTAGGTTTGTTTAACTGATTTTTTAGCTCAAACTCAGAATGAACCCCTGGCCTCTTCTTTAAATTAGCTAGATGTATGTCGAAGGGTTTTGGGTCACCTGTGCCATGAAGACCTTCCCTAAATGTAGGAACCTTACTTCTTAAAACAAAGTGGAGGGAATCACCTTCATGTGATGAATCCAAGGATGGACCAAGGATCATATTATAGTTGGTTTCTCGATCTATAATATAAAACTTGGTTAGAACCATCTTAGGTCCAAGGGTGACTGGAAACACTATAGTTCCAATTGATGTTGCTTTGAGGTTGTCATAGCCTCTCAAGTGTGTTTCGTGTTGAGGAGAAATTGGTCTCTCCATAACCTAAATTTTGAAGGAAAGAGAAGGGGACTATGTTGACCGCTTACCCCATCATCAATCATCACATTTTACATAGTTTTTGTAAATCCAAACTTGTAAAAACAAGGTCGGATCACCTCTACGAGCTATTTAGCATCATTCGTGGGCATCTTGTTGATGTCAAATATGAATCCAACATCTCTTTTAGGATCCCTGGAGGATAAACATCAAATTCTATATGGTTTATCTATGCTTCTAGAGGAGGGGTGACATTAATCAAATGCCCAAGACCTAGTGCTTCTAATAAAGTCTTTGTGAGTAGGGGAATTCTTTAACAGATCAAGAAGGAAATGTGAGAGAAGGTTTTGGTCAGGTCATTGATCAAGTCATAAGCTCCTACTTGGCTTTCCTAGTGTATCATGAATGTCATCTGATATAGTGGGTAGATCGGGATAGGATGCATGAAGAATAATATTTGGTTCTAGTGGCAATGTTAATCTGAGGTTTGGTGTCCAACTCTACCAATCCCACAATTTTTTTTTGTTGGTGACCATCCAAAGGAGGTGCCACCTATGAGTTTGATGAAGTTGAGGCTTCATGATCATTGGTTCCTATTGCAATGCCTTTGTTTGAACCATTGGGATCTATTCTACCATATTTTTTGGGTGTGGGGAGAGGATCGCTAAAGATCCTAAGTGTGTGTTCTGTGGGGATACCGGTCCCCATGTAAGTGTTCTGAGTTGGTGTTGTTGGGTTTTCCAAAAACATGTCAACAAATAATTGTCTTTGATCCTCTGAAAAAAATGTTGTAGAATTTTTTTGCAATCGCGGCATGTTCTTGCATCATGCCCCCATGAACCCTATGGAAACCACAATACAAATCGGGATCATAATCTTGAGGCCTTTGGTTTGCACTTTTTTTGGTCCAAAATTATGATTATTGTTCAATTGTTGATTGTTATAATTAAAATTTGGGAACCCCTACCCTTGGTTTTGGAATTGGTTTGGATACCCACTAGGTATTGATTAGGGCCTTGGGTCTGCACTTTGTCTTGTTGTTGTTGTTTTTTGTTGTTTTTTTGTTTTTTTGAGGATGATTAAAATCACAAACATTGATTGAGGTGAGAAGTTATTATTTCTTTTATTATTATTTCCATTGTTGTTGTTGTTGTTGGTAGTATTTGTATTGGGAGAGCTAACAACATTGGGTTTCTTGGGCTGATCGGTAACACCATCAGTTGTAACCCCATGATTCTTATTAAGGACCTTTGGTCCCTGATTATTGTTCATGTTGTTGGAGTAACCTAGGGGTTATTTTGGTTAGGAGTGACTAACCTCCCATTTGTTCCATAAGTCTTATGACCATTATCAATGGTTGCTTGATCAATTTGGAGAGCACCCTCTAACACCTCTTCATAGCTCCTTAGTGGGAACTTTTGGACTTCTTCCTTTTCTCTCTATTGAGGGAGTGGAGGAAAAAAATCACAAAGCTCCATCTGATCCATGTTTGGAGTGCTTTACAGAAGGAATAGAGAACCTTATCGCCACCTTTGAATGAAGTGGGCAAGTGGACTCATTGTGCTCTTGTTTGATATGAAGGAATTCTCTGATTCTTGTCCTTAAAAGTTTGTTCATATCAAAATCCTTAATAAACTCTGACATGAGTTTCTTGAAGGAGTGTATTGAAGCCTCTGGTATCCTATAGTACCAATCGAGAGTGATACCTTCTAGCATCTTAGGGAAAATTTTCAACAACGCATCCCATGGGAGAAGCTCTCGAATGGTCATTGTGTAAGCTTTGATGTGAGTGCATTAGGATCCCCCTCCCTTTGAACTTTGGAAGATGGGAAAGGGTCTTGGGAGCATGATATCTAGATGGAGAAGTCTAGAGGCTCCTTAAGATATTCAAAATAGGTCCCCATTGTATGTTTCAACCATTGAAGATCCTTGTTGGGGAGGTGGAGGTTGCATCGGTTGTTGAAATGGTACAATGTAAACATTTTTTGGGGCATATGGCATCCCCTGTGGCTGACCATATGGACCTGGGTAAGTGTACATATCCCCCTGTGGTGATTTAGAGTACATGTGTATGTAAGGGGGTTGATTGTTTTGATATGGAGTTGAAGGCACAAAGCCAGGGAATGTTGCATTTCCAGCTGGTATGGCATTTGAGAACACACTTCTGATTGGTGCCTATTGTAGATATCCATATGTGGCATGAGGGGGCATACCCAAGGTTCCCATCCCTAGTTAGAAAATCTCTAGGGCTTGGAGTGCCCATATAAACTGAGAGGAGTCTGCGTAGTAGGTATTTGTCCATAATTTGTGGATAGTGAGAAACTCTTACTTTCCCTGCATATGAATTTTGAGTGTTTTGGGAAAGCTCTAACTCTTTGAATTTGTCTACTAATGCTGAGATGATGTCACCCATTGATGGGGTGGTGTTTTTTTTGGTGCTTGTTGTTGAAATTTTGGAGGTTGTTGAGGAGTGTGGTATCTGCTATGAATTGTTTGTTGTTCTACCACCCCTCGTTGGAAATGTTTTCCATTGTTGAGAGGGTAGTGTTATTGTTTTGGAGAAAGACATCAACATGTCCTTGTAACCTGTCAAAATCCTAGTTTATATTTTAGAAGCATTGTTTTCACTTCTGGCATATCATGCTAAGTAATCCTCATCTAGAGAGGGAGTTGGTCCGACTGCATGCTAATGGGTTGTTCGGAACAAAACCTGAGGAGATGAACTTGCCTCCCCAGTGAAAGTCATGTTGTTAGAACTTGATTTCTCAGGAGGATGTGTCTATGTGATTTGGTCAAGCTCCTCGATATATATGGAGGAACCAACATTGGTTCCCTGAAGAAGAGGATTTTGAGCCTGAGTAGTTGAATGGTTATCTTGCCCATGTAGAGAGTGAAGGTGATTGTTGTTGTCTACCTGTTTGATAGTTGTACACATCAAAACCCGGGAGGGGTCGACCATATTCATCGTATATCCCGACATATTTGGGGGGTATAAGAATACCCATAGAATAAAGGGAGAGAGGAAGATGGATGAAGAAAGTGGAAACATTTAGAGACTAGCTCTTCATGTTGGGTTCACCAATTTGTATGAAAGAAAATCAACACGTGACCTTCTTCACACCCGACTTCCCGAGGTTGTGCCGAGACAACTGGTGTAGAATAGAAATGGATGTGAGTGTGGTAATGATGAACAAGCTAATGAGGAAACCTTATATCTTCAACACACAATATCGGGATCTATGAGTCTAAGGAAAAGAAATCCATCCTAAGTTGAAGTGGTGTGATGGATCGATGATCGATAGAATAGCTACTCGGAGGCTCAGTCAATATCGAGCTCTGTCGAGATTCTATCTACTAGTTTGTGGAACATGGAAAGTGACCTACATGGATGCCTCGTATAGATTTCTAGACAAGGTCATGGAAGTGAGAATGAGAGGCATAATGAAACCACAGGGACTATGGGAGTTTTTTCGGTCTAGTCCAGAAATCCCTAGCCTGATGATCGGATTGTTATGTTCAATAATGAAAGTTGTGCAATGATGTCAGGTGGAAGTGGTGATGATCTAAATACTGATGCATGTAAACCAGTGTCGATGTTTAATTGGTCAACAGGCCCGTTGGGTTGTGGGACCTGGGGATCACAACCATAAACTCATGGAGGTTGTGGTCCTTGTATGGTCATGTGCGTAATCAAGCCCCTATTTCTAGGAGTAGTCCAATAATCATAGGCTTGATTAGCTGCAATGTTTAATGTGTTTAATTGTTCTATCTTCTCATAATACCTAGTAGGTGTGTAAAACTAACAAGCGTAAACCTGTATCAATGTTGGTCAACAACTCTAGCCCGTTGGGTTGTGGGACCAATGGATCACAACAAATTTTTTCTTGTTGTGGACCTTTGATGGTCATGCGGAATGAATTGAATTGATTTTGATAAAAAAACTAACTATCAAAGGAAATTTAATCTATGTTTTTGGTATTTTCACAAGTATATCTGAAAAAACAATGAAAGCAAACTAATCTAATAAAAAAAAAATTTTTTATCTTTTCTAGTTTTTTAAACAATGCTTCTAATCTAATAAAAAAAATTAAATACAAGTAATCATCTAGTTGTAGTTAATTACTTGTGCAAGTATGTGAATCTAGATCTAAAACAACTAAACTAATTTAATCAAAACCCTTCAAACCCTACCTCAGAGGTAGAGAACAAATCATAACCCTAGAAGAGCTATTGTTCCCCACTACTTCCCCGATAATGTCAAAGAGCAAGCTTTCTAATGATTTTCTCTATTTGTAATTGCTTAATCAACTAAAATGAACAATTTTTCTACTCTATTTGATATGTATTTGAAATGAATAACTCAGAATTGATAATTTGACAAATGAAGCAAACAAACAAATAATTCCAACCTGGATAAGCAAGAGCTTTGGAAAATCTGGTTGTATCTATATTTGTCCCCTAGTTTGTCCTTTCTTTCTTTCTGTGTGTCCATATGAGTCCAAGGAATTGGGAATGCAAAGGCAACAACAAGAGAAGGTGCTTGAGAAATGACAGCTTGAAGGCAAGTTTGGTTGTAATGCAAGTGGAAGAGAGATAACACAAGTGAATAGAGCTTGGCTATGTAATTTCCAGCAGGATTGTGGCAAAATACTATGCAAAGATACAAAATTCTCAGGCCATTTTCTTGAATACAAAGAATATATAAGAATTGGATGGGGAATATATAGGAATTGGCTGGGATGTGCCTTCATGCACAAGGAAGCCTTGGAGCCAAATCATTGGGTGAAGAGGTAGTTCAAACTAATTAAATCTATTTAAAAATAGAAGAGGAAGGAATACCATGCAACAAGGAGTTGGGATTTGGAATAACATAAATGTTTTTAAAAAAAAGTTAAGTGAAGTCACATGTGAATTTGAAACACATGGAAGGATTTTGGAAGCATTTAAAAGTTATAAAGGCCGCCCACCATAATGTTTAGAACTGTGGCCAGCGGTGGGTAGAAAAAAGCATGGAAAGTAAAGGTGGGTCCGGCACTAAAGGCCAAAACATGCACAAAATGAAGTGGCCTTTGGAAGAAAGCATGGAAAATCTAATAAGGATGTCTAGGCTACAAATATACACTATGAATGGTTTTAGGAACTCGAACACCTTTTGAAAGGACATGAATCATCATTGGGGACTTTTGTAACCATTTTTCACGTGTTCCTCATAATCTCAACGTTCAATGCAGTTTGAGGATATGATTGTAAACCTTACACCTGAAACTCCTATCCTATCTTTTTTCCCTCAAGATATGTTGAACCCAAATCTGATTAACAATAACTCCTTGTACATCGAAGCCTACGTTATAGACCATAAGGTCAAGAGAGTTATTATCGATAATGGAGCGGCTCTTAACATCTATTCTATAAAAATGCTTCATTGCCTTGGTCATACAATAGATGAATTAGATGCTAATATCATAATCATTCATGGTTATGATAATAACACACGTCAATCCTATGGTACCATTACTCTTCCAATACAAGTAGGCCCGCAGCTCCTCGACACTGTATTTCATGTAGTTGATGCAGAAACATCATATAAACTTCTTCTTGGTAGACCTTGGATACATGCGATGCACACAGTACCTTCCACCTTTCATCAATGCATAAAGTTTCTACATAACGACAGAGAGTTCACCTTGCATGGCGATACTGATCGCTTTAAATCTTTTGTAAGTTTTTTAAAGTACGATACAAGAAAGAAAATTATTGTCCATCTGTTGATAACACAACTAGACCTAGTGCAATTCTTATTGTTACCAACCGTATTGACCTTGACATAATATTGCCTCCTCATGCTTCCAAGTCTTCTTTTGAAAAATTTACATCTAAAGCGTCATCTTAGGATATTCCTCATGCCTTTATGCCTTCCTCTAAAGCATCTACATCTAAGGTGCCACTTGAAGATACATTCTCCCATAAAGGCTTAGGTGAGTACACACTTGAAAATACATTTCTTGTTGGCAAAATCCCATTATCACCTCACAGCTATGGGCATCCTAACGATCCCCATCTATGAGAACATCTAGTTTACTATCTCAGAAACACTCTTTAGAGATGATATGAATATCTAGAAGATGAACATATTCCAATCTCTCGATTACTCTTGACTATACAAAGATAGGAGGGTAGAATGTTATGACTCCACTGATTACACCAAGGGCCATAGAATTATGAAAAACATGAATAGGAAAGGAAGAGGCTTTGGCCCAAAAGAGCTTGGTGTTCTTGAACCTATGAATATCAAGTCTAATCTTTACACATATGGTCTAGGATATGAGACATATGAGAAGAGGTCTATATTCTTTGATGTATTACCTAGCAATGAGGAATCGAGTCGAATTTACTATCGATTCCACACATAGCCTCTTCAAAGACCTAGTTGAGACTACGATTTTCCTCGAATACTTATCCGTTCCAACCCTTGATGTTTTTTATCGTTCCCTCATTGATTAGGACCAACAATTTCATATTTCCATGGACCTCTTTCAAAGCGATAAGGCCATCCGGGGAGTTCCTCGGGGCTCGAGACCCTTTTCCCTTGTCGGACCACAAGAATGGTTTTGATATAAACCTTGATGCTACCATTTACTTGACGAAGAACTTACAATCTCCAATCCTAAAGAAAAAGAAATTAAACACGGAAAAAAAGACAAATTATATATCTCACATAATGAAAACCTTTCCGAGGCATTATACAAGAAGTAAAAAATGAAAAATAAAAATAAATAAAAGGATGCATCTCCTAGTGAAAAACTTTCAGAGGCACTAGAGAGAGGAGATTCAGATCCAAATATATCAAAAAAATCTACACAATCCTAAAACATCATTTCAGGATAATGACACTTCTAAGTTGTTAGTCGAAGGGATGATAACTCTTAACATTGAACCGAAGACCAACCAAAATTATTACAACTAGGTGCCGTTTATCGAAACTGAAATCAAAGACTTCAATACACTTTTAATTGAGTTTCAAGATGTATTCGCTTTGTCTTACGAATATATACCCAACCTTGACCCTTCTCTTATAGTTCATCACCTTGTGGTGCACCTAGATGCTAAACCTGTAAAGAAAAAACTATGTAAAATGCATCCCAAGGTCACATTGCTTGTTAAGGCCGAACTACAAAAATTATTGGATGTAGGATTCATACGATCCATTGACTACTTAGAGTGGATATCTAATATGGTACCAGTTGTGAAGAAGACCCCTAAGTCGTATTTGTAGAGATTTCGTGACATTAACAAGGCATGTCCTAAGGATGATTTCCCTTTGCCTAATATTGACATGATTGTTGATTCTACTGCAGGCCATGAGATGTTATCCCTTATGGATGGATTTTCTAGGTATAACTAAATTTAAATTGTTGAAGAAGATTAGTATATAACAACTTTTACAACCCCATGGGGGACATTTTGTTATAAGGTCATGCCTTTTGTCCTTAAAAAGCGTTGGTGCAACTTATCAACGTGCCATGACTATTATCTTCCATGACCTTCTTCATGACATAATGGAGGATTATGTCGGCGATATTCTTGTTAAATCAAAGACTAAAGTGGATCATCCAACATTTCTTAGGTGTTTATTTTAGAAGTTAAGGAGTACAAGGTTCACCTTAATCCAAATAAATGTGTCTTTGGTGTCACTTCAGGGAAAATTCTTGGATTCATTATGTCACGAAGAGGAATTGAAGTGGACCCTACCAAGGTCAAAGCTATATTAGATATGTCACCTCCTAGAACCTTCAACAACTAAGGGGATTATAAGGAAAAATAAAGTCTATTTGTTGCTTCATCTCTCCATTGGCGAGATAAGTGCTATCATTTCAACCAACTTCTTAAAAAGATGTCCAATTGAAATGGACACAAGATTATCAAGACGCCTTTGCAAAATTGAAAGAATAGTGGCATCTCTGTGGTACACATGCCACATATACCGGATAAACCTATGTTGTTGTATACATCTACAAAAAAACATGCCATTGGGGAATTATTGGCGCAACACAATGATAAGGGTAAGGAATAAGTCATGAATTACTTGAGTAGAACTCTCCTTGAACATGCTCAACCAATTATTCACGGAGTTGAAAAGGCTTGTTTAGCGGTTGCTTATACTTTTGGTAAGCTACGAAACTATTTACTAAATCATACCATCAAGCTAATTTCAAGTTTTGATCCTATTAAGTATCTAATTTGAAACCAGTCATCACATGATGAATGTCTAGGCTGGATTGTGATACTTATTGAATTTGACATTGAGATTGTCAATAAAAAAGCTTTCAAAGTTCAAGCATTGGCGGATCGGTGGCCACAAGAAAACTTCCTAGTTCATAGCCATTAAATTTTGAATTTCCATACGAATACCTTTTGTACTTAGAAGAAGTACCCTTATGGACGTTATTCTTTGATGGATCTTGTAACATCCATGGTTCTGGAGTAGGAATTGTCTTGCGTACACCAGCTGGAGACCTCATACCTAAATCTTATCGTATCAACTTCCTTTGCATAAATAACATAGCAGAGTATGAAACATTGATAACATGATTAGGCTTTGTTATCTCATGATGCCTACAAGAATTGACAGTTCTTGGTGATTCTCTTCTTGTCATTAATCAAGATAACGAAGAATATCAAGTAAAATATGAAAATCTCTTACACTATAAAAGAATGCTTGATAGCCTTTGAGGGTAATTCTAGATTATCAATTTTGAGCGAGTTCCTCGCATACAAAACAAAGTAACAAATGCCATGGAAACTATCGCCTCCCTTCTTTTGTTCGATACTAATCAAACTCACAACGAGTTCCTCATTGAACAAGTTTTCGTGCCTTTGCATGAATTGTTAGAGTCCAGCATGGTCTATGAGATTTTTGGTCTTGATCATCTCTGGTATCACGATATATACACCTTCATTCAAACTACATCATATCCTCCTAGTTTTAATTCAGATAATAAAAGATCCTTAGCACAGTGTGCTTCATGTTACACCCTTCTTGTTGAAACCTTGTATCAAAGAGGCTATGATGGGAATCTCTTAAGATGTCTCAAACATGATGAAGCTAATCGGACACTAGATGAAGTATGTTCGGGTATTTATGGTGCCCATACTAGCGGAACGGTATGTTGAGTTGTGGATCTCAATTACTTTAGTTTAGCATGCAATGTGAAACTTGTTGGAAAATATAGTAACCATCATCAATTAGGGGGGCGCATCGGTCACCTAGGGTCGACATTGATTAGGAAAGGAGGAACCGACATCGGTTAGGGCTAATCGACATCGATTACTGCATGCGAGGATGTTTTAATTAACTCTCGGGAATTAGATCTATTTTTCACGGCTAAGTGCCCTAAGTCTATAAATGACTATATAAGCATGAAATCTAGGGTTTAGAAGTAAGAATTAACAATAATTAAGAAGAACTTGCAAAAGTTGGTGAGAGAGAGAATTCTTGGTGATGAAGCAAAAACTTGAGAGAAAGAAAGTACTTGTACTTCGAGAGGTGTGGAAGATTGTAAATCTTCATTGTATATCTTATCAAAGCTTTGGATAGTAGATTGGCTTGTTTCTTGGTGGACGTAGCCACACCTTTGGGTGAACCACGTTAAATCTAGGGTTGATTTAGGTCTCTTGATTTGTATATTTTCGGTAGAATATCACTTTTATATGCATGTATGCTTGGATTTGACATATTGTCTGACAACCGGTGTGCTAATCCCAACAACCTTTGGTATCGAGCTCTATTTGAGGGTTTTGTGTGTTGACATGATTTACTCACATAGGGTTTTTCGATTGAGTGGGAGCTACAACAATGTTAGAAGAAAATAAAGACAAGGTAGAGAAATTTGATGACCAAAATTATCAATTATGGAAGATGCAGATTGAGGGTTATATGCATAAAATATATTTGTATTTCTTGTTGGATGAGAAGTATAGACCTACGAAGATGACTATTGAAGAATGGAAGATTCTTGTGAAAGGCTTTGGGATCTATAAGATTGAACTGGCAAAGCATCCGTGGCTTTCAATATTACGAAGCGACTTCTATGGTAGGGTTAATGAAATATCTTGCTAATTTATATGAAAAACCTTGTGCTTCAAATAAAATTTATTTGATGAAGAAATTTTTAGTTCTAAGATGCATGAAGGTGGATCTGCATCTAGTCATTTGAATGATCTCCGATCTATTGTAAATCGATTAAAATCGGTTGATATACCATTTGATGATGAAGTGAAAGAACTTTAATTATTATGTTCTTTGAATGATAGTTAGGATAACTTGGTAATGGTTGTTAGTAATACAACATTTGCTAATAATATTTTGAAGTTTAATGATGTGGTTAGTATAATCTTGAATGAGGAAATTCGTAGGAAGAGTACAAAGAATCATCATCGGGAATGCTTTGAATGTAGAAAGCGGGCGGGCAAAATGAGGGATCAAAGAATAAGAGTAATGGGAAATCAAAGTCAATGGATAGTATATCTAAATCCGAAGTAATGGAATTACTTGTTGGAAATGTGGAAAGAAAGGACATGTAAAGAAAGATTGTTGGTCAAAGGAAAAGAGAACCAACAACCAGACAAAGGTAAAGAAGCAAATATTGCTACATCGGAGGTAATGCAAGATGATCTTATTCTTTCTTTAGATAATAGAATTGAATCATGAGTTTTATATTCAGGAGTCTCTTTTCACGCAACCCCTAATAAGGGTTATTTTAGAAATTATGTCTAGGGCAATTTTGGGCATGTTTATTTGGGTGATGATGAACCTTGCGGTATATGGTAAAGGGAAGTTCATCTAAAATTACAGAATGGAAATACATGGGTATTGAAAGATGTGAGGCATGTGTCAAGCCTCGGGAGGAATCTTATTTAGTAGAGCAACTAGGTGAATCTAGTTGCATGCTTACTTTTATAGGAGACTCTTGGAAAGTCACCAAGGGTGCTTTTGTTTTGGCAAGAGGTAAGAAGATAGGAACAATATATTTATCTACCTGTGTTATTGATTCCTTTTCTACATTATCTACTTCAGACTCAAATGCATGCATGTGGCATAATCGGTTGGGCCATATGAGTCAAAAAGGAATGCAAATCTTAAAGGCTAAGGGTAAGTTATCATATTTGAAATATTTAGATCTTGATTTATGTGAGCATTGTGTCTTTGGAAAGTAAAAGAGAGTGAGATTTCTCAAATTTGGGGCAACTAAGAAGGAGCAAAAATTGGAGCTTGTACACTCAAATGTGTGGGGACCAACTCAGGTAGCTTCTCATGGAGG
Source organism: Taxus wallichiana var. yunnanensis (assembly GCA_018340775.1). NCBI lineage: Eukaryota > Viridiplantae > Streptophyta > Pinopsida > Cupressales > Taxaceae > Taxus > Taxus wallichiana. Next base: position 367,866,199 of record CM031235.1, on the reverse strand, counting down.
ATCCCAGTATTATGTTACTTTCATTGATGATGCTACAAGAAATGTATGGGTTTATTGTATTAAACGTAAATCTAATGTTTTGAGACTTTTAAAAGATTAAAAGCCCTTGTTGAGAATAAATCACATTCTAAGTTAAAGTGCCTTAGATCCGATAATGGTGGTGAATATTGTAGAAAAAAATTCAATGATTATTGTTTAGTGAATGGGATACGTAGAGAAAGAATAGTTTTAAGAACACCACAAGAGAATGGTGTTGTAGAAAGAATGAACAAGACAACCATGGAATGTGCTAGAAGTATGAGGATAAATTCTAAACAACCCTTATATTTTTAGGAAGAAGTAGTTGATATAGTGGTTTATTTGATTAACCTTGGGCCTTCAAGTTCACTAGATGGAGGAATACCATAGGAATCTTGGATCGGAAAAGAGGTAGATTATTATTTTCTTAAAGTTTTTGGTTTAGTAGCTTTTGTGCATGTTGATAAGGAAAATAGGAAAAATTTGGATGTAAAATCCAAGAGATGCACTTTCATTGGTTATGGATCTGGTGATTTCGGTTTCCATTTTTAGGATTTAGAGAATTCTAAAATAATTAGGAGTCGTGATGTTAAATGGAATGAAAAGAGAATGTACAGGGATAAAATTTTGGTACCCAAGGATGAACCGGTTGAGAAGTTTGTGAATGAAAATGAACTCTCAGATTTAAAAGTATTACCTATAGGGTTACACAAGAACCCGGTGTCGTTGAACCCCGTTACAGAAGGTCAAACCGACATCGGTCGCAGAACTAGTATCGGTTATAGGTGACCGGCATCGGTCACTATCAGATTTGGATACAAATGTCTAGGAGGTCCAGATTGAGCCTCCGGTACCCCAAACTCTGTGAGAAGGTCACAAAGGGTAAGTAAACCTCCAGAAATATTTACACCTTCTCTATTTTATTTATTATTGACTGATAATGGTGAACCAGAGAGCTTTGAAGAAGCAATGCAGGATAAGACCCATGTCCAGTGGGAGCATGGCATGGATGAGGAGATGGACTCCTTGGAACAAAACCAAACTTGGGATTTGGTTAAGTTTCCAGCAGGTAAGAGGACATTGCAGAACAAGTGGGTTTACATGATTAAGGAAGAAGAGGGTAGAAAAGATACAAGGTAAGGCTTGTAGTAAAAGGATTTACACAGAAAGCAGGTATTGACTTTGGTGAAATATTTTCTCTTATTGTTAAAATGACTTCTATTCATACTGTATTGAGTTTAGTTGCAGTAGAAGATTTACATTTAGAGAAACTAGATGTGAAGACGAATTTCCTTCATGGTGATTTAGATGAAGAGATTTATATGCAGTAGTCACTTGGGTATGAAGTCAAGGGTAAGGAGAAATTAGTGTGTAGGTTGAAAAAGAGCCTATATGGGCTCAAGCAAGCTCCAAGGAAATGGTACATGAGGTTTGATAGTTTTATGCATGAGCATGGTTACTTGAGATATGAATCGACCATTCTGTTTATTTCAAGAAGCTTAAAAAGGGGAGCTATATTATTTTGTTCTTTGTATGTGGATGATATGCTTATTGCAGGATCTAGTATACAAGACATTGGTGAGCTTAAGGGAAAGCTAGCTCACATATTTGCTATGAAGGATTTAGGAGCTGCAAAAATAATCCTTGGCATGCAAATACACAGAGACAAGAAAAACAAGAAATTTTATTTGTCTCAGGAGGATTATATCTACAGGGTGTTAGAAAGGTTCAAGATGTAGAATGCAAAACTTGTTAGTACACCTATGGCTGGACATTTCAAATTGAACAAATATTAGTGTCCATCGTCACAAGAGGAGGTCAAATACATGACATGAGTTCCATATGCTTCAATAGTTGGGAGTCTCATGTATGCTATAGTATGTACCAGACCAGACATTGCACAGGTAATGGGAGTGGTGAGTAGATATATGGCCAATCTAGGTAAAAAGCATTGGAAAGTAGTCCAATGGATACTCAGGTATTTGAAAGGGACATCTAGCATGCGGTTATGCTATGGAGGATCGAATATTTCATTATGTGGATATGTTGATTCGGATATGGCTGGAGATCTGGATGGTAGGAGGAGCACTATTGGATATATTTTCACAATAGGTGGGATGACAGTTAGCTAGATTTCAAGATTGCAGAAGGTTATGGATTTGTCTACTATAGAGGCAGAGTATGTTGCAGCTATAGAGGCTAGCAAGGAGATGATATGGATGAGTAGGTTCATGGAAGAGTTGGGAAAGGAGCAAGGTAATTGTAAATTATTCAGTGATAGTCAGAGTGTAATTCACTTGGCAAAGAACTCAACGTTTCATTCAAGAACGAAACACATTCAGTTGAGGTATCACTTCATAAGGAAGGTATTGGAGGATGGACAATTGAATCTAGAAAAGATCCATACAAGTGAGAACCCTGCGGATATGCTAACGAAGCCATTAGTAAATGAGAAGTTGGATCTAAACTCCACTTATGTTGGTCTTGAGTCTGAGACTTGAAGAGGAAGAAACAAAGCTAAGGAATGATCCAAGAATGATGTTGTACATGTATGGTGCAATAACTAATCTCCAAGTGGGATATTGTTGAGTTGTGGAGCTCAATTACTCAGGTTTAGCATGTAATGTGAAACTTGTTGGAAAATACAATAACCATCATCTGTTAGGGGAACCGGCATCGGTCACCTAGGACCGGCATCGGTTAGGACTAACCGGCATTGGTTACCTGTGCGAGGATGTTTTAATTAACTCTCGGGAATTAGATCTATTTTTAGCATTAAAGTATATCTATTGATTGTAATTGCATGGATAAGTTCCCTAAGTCTATAAATGACTATATAAGCATGAAAGCTAGGGTTTATAAGGAAGGATTAACAAGAATTAAGAAGAACTTGCAAAATTTGGTGAGAGAGAGAATTCTTGGTGATGAAGAAAAAGCTTGAGAGAAAGAAAGTATTATACATCTGAGAGGTGTGGAAGATTGTAAATCTTCATTGTATATCTTGTCAAAGCTTTGGATAATAGATTGGCTTGTTGTTTGGTGGACGTAGCCACACCTTTGGGTGAACCACATTAAATTTGGTGTTGATTTATGTATCTTTATTTGTAAATTTCTTCTAGTAGAATATCCACTTTTATATGCATGTATGCTTAGATCGATATATTATGCATGCGTGGCTAGTGTGTTGACCCCAACACGGTCCTTACAAAGAAGATCTTGCACATTGGATACTATTGGCCCACAATGGAGGAAGATGCATGCAACTTTGTGAAGAAATGTCAGGCTTTCCAAAAACACGGTAATCTCATTCATGCACCATCACAAGCCTTGTAACCCATTACTTCACCTTGGCCTTTCTCAAAATGGGGACTTGATTTAATTGGAAAAATAAATCCCACATCTTTTGATGGCCACACATTTATTATAATTGCGCCTTGAGTATTTCACCAAGTGGGTTGAGGCTATGCCTCTTACCAATGTTATTGGGTGCAATATTTCTAAATTCATTTTCAACCATATTATCTGTTGTTTTGGCATCCCCCTGTTATTGTCCGCGACAATGGAGGTTTTTTTCAAAAACAAGGATCTCAAGGCCCTAGCTAAAAAATATAATATCCACCTAAAATGGGCTACACCCTACTATCCACAATGTAACGGCCAATCCAAGCGTCAAACAAGACTATCAAATCCATTCTAGAAAAAAAAAAAAAAGTCAATAAACATGGACGCAATTGACATACGCAGTTGTATCCCGCCCTCTGGGCCTACCGCACTTCCTTCCTTACACCTATAGGAGCTACTCCTTTTTCCCTAGTATATGGATCTGAAGCCATATTACCTATCAAAGTTGAACTACCTTCACTTCTTGTCTCCCTTCAAGACCTCATTCATGAAGAGGATTACCGTGTTGCACGCCTTGCAGAGAAGGAATTCTTGGATAAGAGACAACTTCATGCCTTAGACCATATACGGGTATATCATAAGAATACATTGTCCGTAATTATAATCACAAGATCAAACCTCGACAATTTGAAATCAGTGATTTGGTCCTAAAGGAAAATTAGAAGAGCACAACTAAACCACGAGAAAAACAAGGCTAATTTGAGCCTAATTGGTTGGGCCCTTATGTTATAGCTGCTAAATTTGGATCTGACGCATACAAAACTATCTACCAAGGATGGAAAAGAGTTGAAAAATCCTATGAATTCCATTCATTTAAAAAATTTCTACTCATGAGTCTTGAAGAGTAACCCTTGTCTTTGAGGGCATATCGGTACATCCACTGTTTCGTCATTTCACTTTGTTTCCCACTTGTAACTTTTCACCTCACCGTGTGTTGCATGTTTTCCTTATTAGGTTGTCATGCCCATTGTCTACCACCATTGTTCACCTTCCATTTAGCATGTCGGTTTTGACTTGGGAATTTCCTTTCCTTCTTCTTTGGCATGTGGTTCAAAAATCCCAAAAAGACAAAAACATTCAAAAAATGTTTCACAAAAACTTCAAAAGCAATATAAAATTGTTCAGAAAATACAACAAAACATACAAAATGCTTGAAATTACTTTCCAAAAAATACTCTCGATTATGTAATTGCATTCACCATTTTCTTCATCTGATTGTTCCCAATCATCTTTTCCAATAGATCAAGCCACTCTTCGTAATATAACTTTGCTTAGGGACATCACTTGGCTTTGGTTTTCTCTTGGGGGCAACTTGACATCTGTATATTTCTTCATTGTATGCTTTGTTCACTAGCTTGTTTGTTGTATTTGCTTGTTTAACGTTTGTACATATGGACTTGTTGTCTTGTATATTCTTAGCTTAGTCTCTTATGTTTGTTAGTTAGAATAACCAGTACTCTAGAATGCGCTTATGGACCATTTGGGAAATTTATTTACATCTTAGTTCACATATAACTTTGGTGTGGATCCTTCTTGTTCATATTGGGTTTGTTTCTATTGCTTGTCTTGTATCTTTTTTTCATTTGCATGTGTTGTGTTTTTCTCTTGGTTTATTTAAGCCATGGAGCATTTTCCTTTTTGTTGTGTATTCATGTTTGCTTGTGATTTCTTTGCATTTGTTATTTTCAATTCCTTCCAAAAATCAAAAAAATCAAATATTTCAAAATAAAAAAACAAATATTTCAAAAACTATATATATATATATGTATGTATGTATGTATGTATGTATGTATGTATGTATGTATGTAAAATTATTACAAAATTTTCGAACAAACATTCACTTATCACGAAATTCTACAATTTGGAAAACCCTTATAGTGAATCTTTCAACATCTTAATACAATCTTGATAAAAATCATACCTTTATCTATTACCCTAGTGATCATTCCAATCTTACAACTATCACTTTCTTCCCTTTGCATGATACACTAACTCTGCTTAGGGCAAGTCACAAAATTGTTTTGCCTTTGTGATATAACTTTGTCTGTGGAAATTTTAACTTCAATCATTTACACAAAAAAATCAACAAGAGTGTCATAAGGAGCCGCTTTAACTCCGCTCTTCTAGTCTGATCTTATTCCCACTTGGGAGCATTTGTATCTATTTAATCATCATTGTGGCATGCATTAGGGGCATAGCTGATTGTCTTCTTTTTTGACTTTGTGTTGCATTGTTGATGTTTACTTTTTGGACCACATACAAGTAGTTTGATCACATCTTGGTTCCTTTATAACCCGGTGTCGACACCTACTTTGTATATTGGGTTTGTTTTCCTTTTTATCTTTTCTTTGATGTGTGTGTTTGTTTACGTGCATCTGGATTAATCATCTTGATTCTTTCATATTCATGGTGACAAATCTATTGTGCAACAACAAAAATCAGTTTGCTCTAAAAATTACTCTCCAAATTTTGCTCATGTTACGAGCACAATACTTTTCTCATCCTTGTTCCAATCCTTGCTTTCTTCCTCAAGCGGTTGTCCACCGCTTTCGCAATGGCATCCACTGCTTGAGGGGGCATTCCTCTACCATTCTAATCATTGGGGCATCCTAATGCTTCATTGACTATAAGGGTATCCAAATGCTTCACAATTTTACGCTGCTCACTTTGATCTGCATCGTCTATTATCTTTAAAGCACTATTACTTTGCAATATCACTTTAAAGAGGGGAAAAATATAGACACCCCAAGATTATACACCTATTTCCACATGTTCCTAGTGCTATCCTAATACACCTTGTTATTAATCCATTTGTGATTAATTGATTAAATTGATTAATTTATACACATTGCGCCCTTTGGGTTAATTAAATTAATCCCATGTCCCCTTTGTATCCCTTTAGCTAAGTTAATTACCATTTATTAATTAAATGATTAATTAATTAAGTTTGTGCACATCCTAGTCAATTGCCACTTGATCAACATCCACCTAGACTCCACTTAGACTCCATATCCTTATCCTAGTTAACTGCACTTCTAAAATCCTAGAAAGGTGGGGGCAATTGAATTACACGTACAACCACATTTCCGGATGCAAATTTTGCAATTAATTCATTTACTACCTCTAAATTCCCCAACACAACCTGTAATTTCCTCCAATGTTTTTTTTTTTTAGCATATGCTTTTAACCGAATGTAACCAATTTCAACTACTTTTGCCTCTCTAAAATTGCAGCTTGCTTGATTGCTTACAAATCCTCTTGAATCTTAAGTACAAAAACTCTGCTAAATTTCACCGTGTGTTTGTAAGCAATTGATACAAAGTTTGGAGAAAATTCAAGAGAACTCACATTCATTTGCAAGGTTCCTGAGACAAAGTCTCCACAACCTTACTAAGGTTTACACAAAAGGATTACGGGGAGGTTTGCAAAATTGTTTGTGTATTTTTCATTCTTTGTAGTTTTTCACCGCTACAACTAGTGCGAAAACTTCAACACGAACCACCCTGTACAACCTTCAATGGTTTTCAGAGGGTAACCACAAACATAGGTATGAACAGGAACACATCTGATTGTTTAACCTCTTCAAGAATCATGATGTTACGTTTATCTGTGTTTTCACCTCTCCATTATATGTTTACATTAGGGGACTGCATTAGGAATACTCACATACACAAGTGAATAGGAACATACCACATATGTTCTTATTTTTCACACCACATTGAAATGTTGAAAATTTGAAAATAAACACACTTTGCACGCTAAAATAATCACACACGTGCCACCAAATCATTATGCACGACCCATTGTTGGCGGAAGCGAGAGTATCGTTGATTGTTCTCCATCCTCTTGTGCCTTCAACCTCTAGTGAATGATGTTGTTAACTCATCCGGATTTGGATATGAAGCTCAATGATTCCCACATTGTTTATTATTCCCCCACAATGTGAAATCATTTATTTTCTCGGACATCGGGTAACACCGAAAATGTGTTCGTAAGGAATTTTTTTTTTTCACAATTTTTGACTCCACAAAATGACTATACTTTGAACAATGAATTTTTACCATAAGAATTTGACCCTACAGTTTGACTAACCATATATGCAAAGTGAGAAGACAATAAACTCTTTATGACATGACACACATTATATTATCCCAAGATAATTTAATGACCATACTAGATTTTGACTTAGACTCAACAAAATAATTTATAACTTGACACATAAGGGTAAATTAACTATGAAAATGGAAGGATATTAACTAAAACAATACACATATATATTTAAAAACTAAATATCAATCCTCACGCAATTTATTGAACCACCATGGAAGCTTGTGGTGGCGGCGGTCACACCGTGAGACTTGCCAATATTTGAATGGCCATGTGGGCTGTTGGAGGCCTGAATTTTTTTGATAAAACCTTCTCTTAAAACATGTGCCCCCTTCTGGTTGAAAACGCTTTCCATAAAAACGTTGAAGTCTGCAACAAGTTGTAGAAGATGCGATCGTTGGTAGATCTATCCACTTATCAGAGCATATCAAGCACATGGACGACCTTTGCAAATCAATAAAATAATGATGTTTCTTTGCACAGAGACGTTTCGTGGCAATCAATAATGACTTGTCTTTGCAAGTTTCCAAAAAAATTATACCAACCGAGATATCAACAATTTGAAACTTCCACTTGTAATGAGCATGGATTTTGTAAATAACAAATCAAACATTTTGTTTTGTGAGATCTGTGGGTTGTTTGTGAACTTTGAGATTGAAAAAATGAGAGCTATTGACTCGGACGCTTTTTAATGTAAATACCTCGGCTTTGCAATATTGAAGTGGACGACATGCACATATTCAGATACCTCTGCGCAGAAATATAGAAGACGTTATGCAAATATTCTTCCTCGTAGCAATCTGATTGAAACATGTCTCTCTTAATGACCCAGTTATAGAGCATTAATATCTCTGTATTATTTGATCAGATATCTCTAATGCATGTGCATGCAAGGAAATTTTGAGCTCTGATGCGCAAATATAGAAAATAATGGTGTAATGACATTTACAATGCAATTTATGCAAGTGTACTCCCGGTACAACCAATAATTTATTTTAAACCTGCAGTCTAAAAAAGAATTACATCACCAATATACCGATGTTCTGTAAAAATAGAATTGCATCTGCAGGAGCAATAACAAACATGCACTTCCCTCTATAGTTATTTTATATTTCCATCGCACACCTTAGGGATAAATAGTTCTGATACCAAATATTGAATTTGGACAGAGTTAACACAATAATGTTCTTCTATTCACCTCACACACAAGAATATTACACGGCTATTATATAGCCATAAAAACAAAACTAAATGTCCTACAAAATAAGGAGGAGAATAACGACTCACCCTTTTATGGGTGTAATAATATAACCACTCAACTATATGACTATATTAAATACTAGCAATCGCATGTGTACAATGCAATGTGAACGCCGAACGGTATATGTTATTTGATTTAGAGGGATAGTTATTACTTTTGTAGTTGATGTTGATAAGTGGTGTGATTGATTTTGTAAGTGTAGAAATATAGATGAACCACTTCATTTAAAGGTTCTCTCTACATTTCAGACTTGTTACAAATTCCTACATATACATTTACAATTCTCATATCATGAGTGGTAGCATTTTGCTGACTATATTATTTGAGCTTAACATGAATACATGAAGAGTTCCGTGCATGTGAAGATTTTATATCATGAGTGGTAGCCGTTTGTGGCCAATTTTTTCTCTCTAAACATGGATACATTTGATACCGTTTTGGATAGTTAATTTCTTTTTGTAGTTGATGTGGTTTGTATTATTTTCGGGGTAATTGTGTTAGTGTTGCATCGGTTGTTTGGTTGGTCGTTTGTTGAAAAAACCTTTTTGTATAGTCGATAAGGGGTGTGATTGATAGTGGTAGTGTAGGAATATAGATTAAACATTACATTGATTTGTTCTATGTGTACATTTAAATTTGTTACAAATTTGTACATATAGAGTTGCAAATCTTATATCATGACATCTGAACTAAACATGTATACATGAAGACCTTTGTACATTTGCAGATTTTATATCATGAATGGTAGCCTTTTGTGGCCAATTTTATTTTCACTAAACATGAGTACATTTTATACCCCTTGAACAGAAATTCCGCTTTGGATACAAGAAGTGTTGAGTAAAGTAGTGGTGGACGTGCTATCAAAGTAGAGGGTAGTTTTCAATGAACCATAAAATAAAGTAGAATAATAGAAGGGAAAAAAAGGGCTCACCCCAACATGGAGAATGTGACAAAATAGATAAATATTACACTTTACAAAAATAACAGTTTAGGTTTCTACATGATAATATATTTAATACAAAAATTGTTTATCTAACTTAAGTCATTTGCTATTGTAAATTCAGGGTATGAAAAACATCAGAAACATGGGAGTGAAAGGATTTGTGAATTTAAATACCTCTCCAGCAGTTCTCCCATAATCGACATGGTTTCTTCCTGAAATTATCTCCATTATAAGTACTCCAAAAATGTACACGTCGCTTCTCTCATTCAACATTCCTATGTTGGCATACTCATGTGCCACATACCTGGATAGGAAAGACCAACCACCAAAAAAATTCCATCAAGAGAGATCCCAAATGCCCAACATCCCAATCAAATTTTTTCCATGGTCTGATGGTAGGTTGGGATGCCCAATAAGCCACTTCAATTTTGTGTTAAAATTCTTTTGATGGAAAGTGATTTTCCATCCCAACATTCCAATCAAAGTTTTTCCATGGTCTGATAATAAGGTTGGGATGCCCAATGAGCCACTTGATTTTATGTGTTGGAATTCTTCTCATGGAAAGAAATTTTCCATGCTACTAGTTTTATGATTTAGCACAGTTACAAAGGTGAGGGATTTGAATTACAGAATTAGCCATAAATCAGGATTGGGATAAGTACTCACCCAAAATTCCACATTACCCTAGTTGTAACATAGCTCTTCTCGGTTCCCAGAAGCTTGGCCAACCCAAAATCAGAAACTTTGGCATTTCATTGTCTGTCCAGAAGAATGTTTCTTGATTTTATCTCTCTGTGAACCACCTTGGGCTCTAACCCCTAATGTAGATATGCTAGCCTGTAACAACATTCATGATCATAAATCAGATGGATTTCCCACATTGTTGTCAACAACATACATTGCTGCAAATGTGAAGCCTTATGTTGATATGTGTACTACAAATACAAATCCTATATATTATTATTGTGATGGATTACCCTTTGGCTGTTCCAAGAATAATTCTCATTCGGATCTCCCATGTGAGAGGACTGAAAGGTCCCACATCTCCATGAAGCCACTGCTCTAAGTTGCCATTGTCAACAAACTCGTACACGAGCATCCTGTGAGTGTTCATCAAGTAACAATCATTAGGTATGTTGTCGCCCTCAAAATTCCCCTCATTTTCCGAGTCTAAATTGAAAATTTTGAGTTTGTGCCTTTGAGAAATGATTAAACGAAGTAAGAGGTCTGAAAAGATGGAGGAATTTGTTCTTTGAAGTTGTTAAAATTCTCCAGTTTGTGTGATTTGATAAATTTTCCGTTTCCCGTCTAGACACGTGAAAATTTTATTGTTGCCTTCACTTGAACGAAATTGCCAATCTTTTCTTTGGCCATGGATCATCATGCCTTGTATTGTTCACAACTTCTTTGTTTGTGAAAGAAATTTGAAAAGTCTTGAGCCTGCCTTTGAAAAGTCAAAACCGGATGCGGGTCGGCAGAGAAATTTGTGTTTTTGAGCTTTTTGCTTAAAATTTAAAAATTGTAAAAATGAGTCGCGACTCCATCGCCACTCAAATGACGCCACGTGTCAGGCCTAAATCAAAAGCGAAATGGCGGGCCGAAATGCTCCGAAATTCCTTTCCTAAAAAAGGTCATAAAATATAAAAGTTTTCCCCGAGCACCCTTTAGCTAAATCTCTTCCACGTGGATGGCTCATATTTAAAGTTTGCAAAAGCAAGATGAGTGGCTCAAATTCAAAGTTACAAAACGTTTCAACGGCCTTGACGCAATGCATCTAGTTTTTCCGCCATGAGCGCTCCTCCACGAACCAAAAATCCAAACGGCCGCGATATAATGCACTTTTTCTGCCATTCTTGATCTTCTGATAAGGAAGAAGTTACACGAGCTAATGATGAAAAGCATGCTGCCAAAAAAGCAACGAGTGGATATGATTGAAAGGAATGATTATTTGTACACCTGGCGGCTCTCGAGCACAAATTTGTTAGATGTCACTTTCTTTGAACACATCTGTAACAAACAAATTATTCCTTGCATATTCTTTTCTTGGGGCGAAAGTTTGGATGTAAAGTGAATGTTATAAAGGCATGTTTTGATCATGCCACAAAGGGGGGAACCATACTGGACCTAAATTTGTGCTTTTTCATGTCAACATGACCTTGATCCATTTGATAAATTTGAGAATCACAAAACAAACATTAATTATACTAATGGAAAACAAAGCTCAGGAGTTATATCATTCTTGATACCTACACTAATTGAAGTTGTGGCAAGCTAAAAAGATCGGGGCAACTTGTCCTTCCAAATTCACATTTTCCATCACTCTACAAACCAAAACAAAATTCTGAAAGGTTAAAATTCGGAAGCCTTCCCCCTATTTGGTTATCTATGATGTTCAACCTAGTAAACTTGTTCAAGATTACCGATTGACGTCGGTATCTTCCCACTCAGTTTATTTGAGTTCAATGCTCTGACAAGACAGATACAACATTATAAGGTATTTTTTGGCCAAAGAAGATTCTTTAGAAAGATTATGTGGGGAGGAAATTGCAATAATTATCTTACAGAAAGGATAGATTTCCCAAACTGCAGTAACTATCTTATAGAAAAGTCAGATTTCACAAATTGCTTAACTCGTTGGGAATGGATCCCATAAAAGCACATCCCATCAAGATCCTGAACAGAGCGTCGATCAGATGTGTTTCTCAGTTTTGAAGTGAGATGCTAAACCCATGCAAAAAGACTAAATTTTACAGGCTTACAATGTATCAAGGTGAAGCAATTGACCGATGGAGTTTGGGATCTAGCCAGTTAACTCTTTGTTGTAGGATAAATCTTTGTGTCACAAAACGCAGTAGATAATAATACTCATAAAAATTTAAACAATGCTAAATATAGGAAACAAATTGTCTAGGATAGCTCATAATCCATATTATATGTAGGAGAGACTATGATTTTTAACAAAGACACTGACAAGTTGATACCAATAAATCACATATACAAAGAATCAAGAAAAATTTGAAGAATTAATTCTGGCTTAATCCTTTTGATGTTGTGTTGAATGACAAAAATACAAAGGATAAAGAAATACCAATCAACTCCATTGCAAGATATGAAGGGTACACAATAACTATGGTAACATGGTCAAGAGACATACTGAAATTCATTTGTATGCTCCAGCTTTCGACTTCCTTGAATTGCGGAATGCTTGTCTTTCACCTCATAGAGGAGTGAGCTTTCTTGAGGAATTTTGTTTTGCAATTTACGTAGTGATGCAACCACAACTTGGCATACCTGCGTCAATGGATTGCCTCCAGGTTTATGTGTTGCCTTATCTAGGAGAGGAGGATTAATCCTATCTCACGTTAATTTGATGTAATCATTAGCCTTCTCACATTTGCACCCTTATTTTTATACACCATTTTATGGATATCCTTTTTGCAGCTAGGGGTATTTGATTCCGGATCACTCTCTTATAAGTACCCCACCATTGGTGTGTAATCCTTGGACCTATTTGGTTGGTATGTTTGGGTTAACCAAGTTTCTTGATAAAACACCATTGGTAGTTAGGGAAAATACCATGCTCTCTAGAGGATCACTTAAAATCCTTTACTGTAGTAAATCAATGGGAGAGATTAATGTATCAAGTGGTTTATGTTTTATTTAATAACGACTGATTCTTCACTTCAATCAGGAAATTGATTGGAGAAAGGAGATCAATTGCGTTGTTTCTCATTAATTGCTTGTTGTCTGCACTTCATAGAACATCATGAACAGAGTTAGGTCAAGTCAAAAACGGAATCGGGATTTGGAATTAAGACTAGGGCACTCTGAAGCAGACAAGGGAAAGGCATTGACCACCATGCAAAACATTGGGTTAAGAAATGTTATAGTTGTTGAAGATGATGATGATCCTATTCATATGTTGTCATCATCATTCTCCATTCATCACGGAGTTCAGTCAACATCTTCAAAAATGGTTTTACAAGTATGTCTTAGTCAATCCTCTCTCACTATGCATTTTAACATTACTACTAACCGTTGTACTCGATTATAATCATTTAAAGCCTTATATGTGTTAAAAGTGAGATATTGAAATTGATTTCTCAAGAATAGGTTAGATGACCACAATGATTAGCTATGTATCATGTTTTTGTTTGTATTTATGATCAGGAGTTATTTCTAAAAAGTAGTATAGCTTCTATCTATTTGATAGGCATAGGTTACTTGTTTGACACTTCCTGAGAATTGGCTTTAGGTTACAGAATATAATAATACCTCGCTAATTTATTTTTTGGTGTGTAAATATACAACTTTTGATCCATTAAAAATAATATTGGGTGGAACATTACAAGACATAATGTTGGATACTTGAATCAACCTTGCCATCCTTTTGTCAAGAATTTCTCTGTAATGTTTTGATTCATGGATGGATGCCTTCCCATGTCAAGATGGGATGCCCTGAACTTGTTTTTCAGAAAACAGGGTAAGTTCTTAAGCGATTTTCAGACCAGTTATCTTTGCAAGATTATTCTTCTATTGCTCAATTTGTAAGATGTTATTTGATATGAAAATGTGACTATAGGGTTGTGGTGGCATTTGGTTGAATGCTTTGAATGGAAGGAAGTATCAAATGGTGTTATCGGAGGACCTTGGGACACAAGGAATGCTTACTTTTTTATGAAGTATATTGTTGATCATGGTTTCCAGATAAATGCATGGGAAATAGGTGAGCTATAAGTGAGGAATATTTAGAGCTTCGACTTGTAGTTGGAGGTGCGTTCATGGACCTTGATATGTTATAGATAAGTTTACAAACAAATTTGAAAGTCCTTATTGAATTACAAAATGTGATATAGAATTTGTCAGCTAGAGTAAAGATGTTGTAGTTGGAGAATAGAAAGACTTTCATAAGGAATATTGAGGTATAAACTTCACAAATTTCTACGGATTGAAATTTTTAATAAAATATAACATTAGAAGATAGAAGCACTCTTGAGGCATAAAATGTTCTACCCTGTTTTACAACTTTGAAAGAAAGGTTTTAGACAAAATGAAAACAACTTAGAAATCCGAATTGAACCTATATGACATTATCCCAAACTCCTCAATCATCTCTAACTAATCCGAACTGTCCTCTAATAGTTCATTTATTCTTTAAACTGAGTTCAATTAATTTTGACAAACTGAATCTGGCTCTTGTGTGCATGGCCCTGATTGAATCTTAACTCGGTGTTTGACTTATCAACTCATTTATTACATAAGCCAATTCTAGCGCTATATGCACAACCGATGATTACTCCAGTCCTGCTGTTGGTGGACTGGTCTGATTTGGTGTTGCAACACACCCATATTTAAAATTGATGGTAGTGCCTATGCTTATGCATCATGGGCAGTATTGATGCAGCAGGGCAGGCCAACAGATTATCAATCAGAATCTTTTTCCTAGTGATGTGCTCAACTACCGCACGTATAAACGAGAGGTTTATTGTATGGTTCAAGCAGTGAAACATTGGAGGCATTATCTGAGAGGGAAAGAGACTCGTCCACTGCAATCACAAATCATTTCAATTCCTATAATCGCGTCATAATCCAAGCTATGATAAAGTCAATATTTTACCTTTACTCTGTGGAAATATATGTTTAATTTTAAACCTGCTGGAAAGAGTGGCTACAGCCTGAAATTTGCAGAGAAAGTGGACCAGAACGGACCAGTCCAAGCATTCTAATTCATTTCGGTTTGGCGAGAGAAAGTATTAGATTTTTGCGCACTATTTGCGATTGGCAAAAAACAAAAATACAGCTTTAAAATAGTAGAAAACGCCAAAAAAACTGTTAAAAACGTGTAAATGTCCAGACGGCCGTCAAATCGTCAAATTTTACTCAATCGCAGAAACGTCCGCAAAGGCCTTTCCCATAGGGGGAACGCCTTCGGCGTAATAATGATATATTTAATCAACCAACAAACTAACCATATTTACTAACTACCATAGTAATGATATATTTACCTTACGGTAAATTACATGTGAACACTATATTCCTAACATCTAATTGATGTAGTTCTCCCTCAAGTATTGTTTATGAAAACATGTGAAAATAAAGCAAAAACTAGATAAGATTACCTAAACCCTATGACAAAATATGCAATAAGATACTTCATATTTTACCAATAAGAGTCATCAACATTGTAATAAAATGTGTATACGATCTTCACATGTTATCTCTTGAAAATATCTTGTAATGAACCCCCTTAAAATGATTTAAGATGATTTATGTGTATATTGATCGTTATTTGAATTTGGAACCTTTCGGCACATAAGTGACATAAATTCAAATTCAAAAGTAGTAAAAGGATGGCCCAAAGGTATTTTACTTTTGCAAGTTTAAGTAAAAATGTATGAAAGTAATGCCAGCCTAAGGAAAAACTATCGGACATTTTTCCCCAGATAAACTATCATGTCATTAACACGAGAGAATTACAAATAACAAAAGATACAATATGGAGATCCTCTAAAAACACATCATAGTAGAAGAATAAAGATTAAAAATGTGTTTATGAATGGTTGTAGATTAAATACAGATTCAAAGACAAGGGAAACGTGACAGTTAATCCTTTTGTTCAAATTAATGAAACCATATGTATAAAATCACTTTAAAATCAATTATGAAAAGCCATATTCCATTTTTAGCTATATACAACCACCCCCTTTAAGATAGAGTTGAAAATACAATTTCAAACGAAAAAAATTATACCAAAGTGTATTTTTACACTTACTGAATATTTGATCCAATGCCTTTCCATACATTCTACAATTAGTATGTAAATATGTAAAACATGGTAAACAAAATATATTTACATTTTCATATTCATGTGTGTAATCGATGAAATAAAAACAAGGGCAATAAGAGTTAACTGAGGCTTATGGTATTTGACTATCCTGTGAATTTGAAATTCCACCAATCAGCTAAGGGTCCTCTTTTGAAGAGGAGGTGGAGATGATCATACTTGAATATCTTAGGATGTATATATTTCTAAATCTGTGTCGAAGTTTTTAAAATAGAAGAAAAATTTATAGACATGTACTATGCATTTTGAGTCAGGGAGAAGAAAGATTTTTTTATAAGCACAACTGAAAAGGTCATGTGTAGTTTTCCTTTGCTACAGACACTAAAACTCTATCAAAATCGTATTGATTTAACCCAAAATAAACAAAATGGGTGTTTACTTATTTATATTTTTGGATTAAGGATTAAAAATTAAATATATATTCAAATTATTAATTAAATATCACTTTGGATATCATAATATAGCTATATTATCAATGTATGATAAATCGATTAAAATGAATGTTAAATACGATAGGTGTAAGATGAGATGTGTAATTCATTGATTAGGTGTTTAGAAGGTTGATCTAGAAGTGAGAGAAGGGTGAGAAAATTAGAAATTATCTGCAAGTGCTTCATATTTGGATCTAAGAGTACATAAATAGCAAGTATGGAACTATCCAATGCATACAAAACCATTTGGTGGATTTGTACATGTTTGGCATTTTTGTTCAAGGATTTCGATGTTTTGAAGATTCATGAGCCTGTATAGACCTTCAATATATGTTTCACTAAAAATCTTAGGTGTCACACATGTGCAAAACCCTTTATACAACCCAAAATAGCATCAAACCTATGGGTAGGAGTCCCCACAAAAGGTTTAGTGGTTGGATTGAAGTGTAATTTGTACACCACCTATGTCAGTAATACTTTGAAAAATCCTCAAACCGCATGTAGTTCTCCACCTAACATGTGATATCTATATAGTACAAAATATTTGGTAATTTGATCACTTGATAATGTAGGTAATGGCTTGGCATGCTTTTTTTGCCTTGTCTTGGATGGTCTCTAGCTTGGGAAGCATGATTCTAAAGCCTTGTTGAGCATGCTTTAGATTTGTTTAGGGGTTGCTTGTAGAGTCTATTATTTTTGTGAGGTAATATAGGGGATCTTGGAGTGCTTTTAGAAATATATTTTCAAGTGGTGCTCTTGAAAGTTCAAGTGAGTAAATGAGTGCATTTTACTTTCTTAGATAAGAGTTTGTAGGTATAATTTCACATTAAGACCAACCCATGAGGAAAGTATCGACCCATAGAAAGATATACCATTGGGTGAATAGGGATGGAGCCATTAACTTAAAAAAAATCATTTGATGGTTCAATTTGAGATTAAAATTTTCGCACAAGCGGTGCGCCGAGATTCTCGCAAAGTTTTAGGAATGATGTCTACGAGAAATATACTTCTATGGACTAGTTCAAGTAGTTTTATGAGTGAATAAGACATATAAATGAGGAAACAAGTACTTTAATAGAAATAATGATGTGAATTTAAGCTCGAAATGTGTGTGTATGTCACGATTTATAAATATATCTAGTTTTGTCATCACAAGTGATAAAGTACCAAATTTAGGTGTTTGCATTTGCCACTCTTTAAGCTAGGAAATGAAATATAACACTTAAAGGAAAATATACTTGAGAGTGTAGACACACTTTGTCTTTGCTTGAGGTACTTGATTTTCTTGAGTTTTGACTTGATCTCCATATTGAAACCACAACAAAAGTATAGTGAATCTCATAAAATTGAATTTTAACTCAACCTAAAAATGTATTGAAACACTTGAAATTGTAACTTGAAATTTTGAAAAGAAAATAAAGCAAGGAAGGCGTACACCTATTTTTATTACCAAAGGATAATCTTCTTGATGCATTTTTGGAGAGATGGGTTGAAACTAGGCCAATAGAGGATTGGGGTTGATCATTCCTAAATTTATTTATGGTGATGTTAGATATACAAGGGAATTGGGTGTCACTTGACTCAACATCAAAGAAGGGTACGATGGGACTTTTTAGTTGCCCAAAATAACCTTATAAAGAGAGTAAGGGGTGTCACATGATGTTTAGATATCTCAAAAAGAGTGTAAATAAGAGTTTTGAAGGGATTTCTAGTGCGATGGAGATGTCGATAGGGAGGAGTCGAGAGAAATTAAAGTGGTATGAGTGAAAGTGAAACATTCTCGGGGTAAGAGGGGTGATGATGAAGGGTATTGGGGAGGAGAATTTAAAGGGATGGGAAACTATTAGATGGAATGTGGGAAATCCTCTTATTTATTTTAAGCAAGTCATATATGGAGCACATGTCATATTTATGAACCGCTTAAAGTAGAAGGGGGTGCATTGCATTGTGCAAATCCTTGAGGTAACATAACTGGAGATTGCTTTGAAAGTATGACCATTTCGTTTAATACTCCCACTGTCAATTTTTAATATCAACCCTTATATTTAGTTGATAGTAATGATCCCATGTCATTTTGAGTGATTTCACTTGAACTTTCCTCATGAAAATATAGAGATTGGGATATGATGGGGGATTTAGTATCCTATGTTGAGATGATGTATTTTTGTAGAGATAGGGGCATGATCGGGGACTCAATATTCTATGTCAAGATAATGTATTTTTGAATTCAATAACCATAAAACATGGTAGGTTAGGTGGTTTTGCACAAGATTTGTAGAAAATAGGTTTAACTCGATCGATTACACCATTCAAAAGCCCAACCTTTACCCACAAGTCGGTAGTGAGCATAACATTTTTGTTGTTAAGAAGAATAAATTTGGTTAAAAATTGATATTTATTAGATTTAGATGAGGTATTTCATATTGTATGTTCTAAATTGCGTGGGCAATAGGATCATTCAATGAATTTAACATTTATTGGTTATGTAGGTCAAGGAAAACATTTGTTGTGAATAATTGCAAAGATGAACGAAAACAAATATTTCTTCTAGGGACAAAAATGCATCTATTTTGAACATGAGAGCCTCCCAATCCTAAAAAAGTGTCTTATCATTTTTATCACCAAACAATAGGTTGTGGAAGCCGATGGGGTGGGAGTGGTGTGGTCAAGTCACATGGTTGTGTGTTTGCCCACCCATGTTCAAATCCCCCAAGGCACGATCCTCCTCGGAGGTGGTTCGCCGCTAGATGTGGCATCTCTACTCATGCTGACGTTAGTGGTTACTCCTATCACTACTAATGTTGGTGGCTCTTCCTCCTCTCGATGTTGACTCTGGTGGCTTATCCTCTCACTGTTGACGTTGGTGGTTGCTCCTCCTCTTATTGCTATCGTTGGTGGATCATCTCCTCTCATTACCGATATTGGTGGCTACTCCTCTCATTGCGTTGGTGGCTCCTCCTCTCACCGATGACATTGGTGGATTCTCCTCTTGTTGGTGGCATCTTCACTCCGCTCCTCTCAATGTTGTCTCTGGTGGCTTCTCCTCACGTTGCTGATGTTGGTGGCTTCTCCTCTCGCTACTAATGTTGGTGGCTGATCCTCTCACTGTTGACACTGGTGGCTACTCCTCTTATCGGCCGACGCTTGGTTGGTGGTTGCTCCTCTTGCTTTCGTCACTACTAGTTGTCCCACTCACTACTGGTCGTTTTCTTTGGTCGCCGCATCTCGCACTATGGTTTCATTGTTTCTTCAATTGGGTTCCTAATGGTAGTCCCCTTCATCAGTAACATAGGTTGTGGATCCTCTCAAAAATACTCAATTATACAAGGATGTGGGTCCTTTCAAATCCTTGATTTACTCTAATTCCAAAAAAACAATAGGTCATGCGGAAGAAAATTAGTGTTGGGTTAGAACCTTGTTGGTGGAAAATTGTTTGCAAGGTAACAAACTTGGTAAAATTCCTTTTAAGGTTTGATCCATATGAAGTTTCAACATACATTGGTATTTTCTTTATAAGAGGTAGTTTCCCCAAGTTAATTATGTGAGTGAGTTATCTCATGCCACCTATGAGAATGAAGTAGTAACTCCACATACAACATTCGCTAAAATATATGTTTGATGTAAGTAAAGGGACTATGGAAATGGATGCACCCCTAAAACAAGGCATTCAAACTATAATAGATTCCACATGCCTTACTCAAATTTTGATACAAATACTAAATCTTTGGAGAAGAATAAAATCTTAATTTATTATTTTCTATTGAGAAAAACAAGGAGAATATGGTTTAAGTCCTAGGTTGTCAATCAATAATAACAAAGAAAATGTAAAGAAGGCCGGACTTCTCAATGATTTTTTAAAATATTGAATTAAATAGACCAATTAAAAATAGTTTTGATATCCAAATAAACATATACAATAAAAGACAATGTGTTTTTCTACAACCAAATTTTCCAAGTAAATGTTGGTTTCTTCTATTTGAGAGCACATTACTTGTTATTGTAAACTTCAAGCAACCAAAATTTTTGATATGTACATCGAATTAAAGTTTTTTTCAAGTTGTGTATGTTTTCATGATTTACACATATGGGTATCGGATCATACTTTTTAGTCACTAAATTATAATTTTTTTCCATGTTTTCACAAAATTCATTCAAAAACAACTAGGCACCATTTATAAAGTGCCACCTATTTTCAGCTGGGGTTCTTTTTTAATTGTAATACAAAATCAAGGGAGGTTACAAGGCACAATTTAGGTTCTCATTGTCGATTGTGCTCTCTTTCTTATTGTGGGCATTCCTATTTCCTTGTGGGTGTTGCATTTTATCTTGCATAACAATTGATTCTAAGTCAATAGATATTTTAACTCCGCATAATTATCACACATGGAAGTAGAAAGTGAAATAATTGTTTCTATATAAGGTTTTTAGTGTATGATACAAGATACACCTCTACACATTCAAAAGGAATGTGAGAAAAATTTGTACTATTGTAAAAATATGAAGCCATAGGGATCATTGGTATGAATGTTTCTAATAGCCTGTTATTTCACATCATGAACTATAAAACTTCAAAAGAGGCTAGGGACAAACTTGAACAATCATTTGTGAAGCTCAATGAAATCAAAGCTTTACAGTTGGATGTGTATTTTCATCACTTTCATTTAATGAATTTTTGTCTATTGAATACTTTTTCTAAGTTCAAGTCCACTTTTTCATGATTTTTAACTTGTGGTAAGGCTAAGAAGGATGAAGAGTGTGTATTTCTTATTTTTTCTAAGTTAAAGGGTCCATACCAAGTATTTTACTCTACCTTCTATTCCACCATGGATGCATTGGGTGATGTATTTAATATTCCCTCTTTTGATACATTTTGTGAACTTATAACTAGTGAACAATCAAAATTTCTCAATTTTATGTTCTCCCTAGCTAAAAGGAACTTGTGGCCAACACACCTAAGAGAAAAGGTAAGAAAAATAAAAATTCAAAACCCAATGACAAGGTAAACTCCACTCAACCTTATTTTGAATCCACTTCCAAATCCAAAGAGCCAACTTCCTCTAAGTCTAAATATTTATCCTCTAAGACCAAAAAGATTCTAGTGAGAAGTGTACATTTTGTGGCACATCAAGTCATTCAGAAAAATTGTTGGAATACAATGAAAGCATTGAAGAAAAACCACATTTCAGCTCCTACTTCTCTATAGTATTCCAAGGATATGGGAACGACACTCTAATCTCATGCATTGGTTGCATCTACGGATAGTTGGGTCCTATATTCAAGTGCTTCTCATCACATGACACACTCACTTGAGCATCTCACTTTACAAACTCATAGACGAACTTCACATATTACCATTATGTGTTATACACATCTCAATGTTTTATATTCAAAAACTATTGAGATGTAGGATGGGTGCATCAATGATGTACTTTTATTTTTTAAGATCTCAAACAATCTTCTTTCCATCTATCATATTTTTCATTTTAGAAATGGGAAGACTATGGAGTTCTCTCCACAAATGTGAATACTATGGATTTATCTCCTCATAATGTTTTGATCATATATTTGTAAAATCCAAAGGTGGTGATTTCTTCCATGTAGTGTTGATCATAGTTCATGCTTATATAAATTTGATGGATTTGAGTATTCTTTAGGGACATCACTCATTTCTCATGTTGAATCCTTAAGCAAAATTTGGCATGAACGATTTGGACACTTGAACTAAATATATTTATTGTGGATGAGTTCACAAAACTTGATGCTTGGTTGGCCTAAGGTGTATTGCATTGATGGTGTTTGTAGAGGTTGTGTACTTAGAAACCATCATTTTGGACCTTTTACAAAAGACAAATCTTCACGATCTTTGGATCCCCTTTAGTTTGTGCATAGTGACCTCATGTCCTTTCTTACTCATTCTTTTCAAGGGTTACATATGTTCTCACTTTCATTTATGACTACTCATGTCACACAATTGTATGATTTATTAAGTACAAGAGTGAAATATTTGACCAATTCAAGGACTTCAAGGAATTTGTTGAGAAGAAATAATCACTTGTTATCAAAAATATGTGCATATATAATGGGGATTATGTCATTAATGCATTTCAATACTTTCGTGTAGATCATGGCATTAAAAACCAGTAGAGTGTTCCCTATGCTCCTCGAGAGAATGGTGTTTCTAAGAGGAAGAATATGACCTTCAGATGTATGGACAATTATATGATCTAGTCCAAAAATAGGGAACCTGCATTTAGGCTAAGACATCAATTATTACAACTCATTTTAGAACCACATACCCCACAAGATAGTACAGAACATGATACCATAGGAAACTTGGTCTCTGCAAGCCTAATTTTTCCACATTTCGAAGTTTTTGGTAGCGAGGCTTGGGAAATTATTCCTAATAAAATATGCAAATCCATGGAAAAGAACATATCAACACTCACTTGGTGGATACTTGTTGGGTTTCAAATTTGCACTTGGGATGAAACCATAGTCGGGGACAAACAAGTCCCTCCTCTTTGATGGGAGAGGTTCCCTTATTGAAAGCAATGGATAAAAATATATACAAATGTACAACTTTCATCAATTTGCTATCTTCTAATATCTTGGAAATGTGTTTTATATAAGGAAAATTATCAGCACAAGGTGATAGAGGAATGAAGAAGAAAATGGAGGGAGAAGAAGGCAATACTTTCAGGGAAAAGAGATTACAGAGAAAACCCTTATTTGCATTGGACAAATGAAATACAGAGAAGAACCATTCACGTTTTTACCAAATACAATCCCACAGACACAAAGTTCTTCAAAATTACATTCACAAGAACACAAAGTTTCTTCACATATTAGAGATTAAATGATTCTCAACAAGAGCAGAGGAAGAAAGAGAAACAAAGGAATAAAAGAGAAGATCTTGTATTGATTCTTTTCGGTTCAAAATTACAGTCCCGACATATCAAAATTCCAACCACGACAATGGCTTCCAGAACCCATCAAATAGCTCATGAAAAGTGGTTATAACTTCCTCAGGTGAAAAACGGTTTGCAAATGGATTTCATCCTTCATGCCCTTCAAAAATCATCCAATCGTGAAGAAAAACCATGGCGGAAAACCAATTTGCGCAAATACACAGACATTTCATTTTATTTGCCAGTTTCAATATGAACCATTGATTTTTTGTTAAAACATTCAAATCGGACTATCCATGTGGAAGGAGAAGATTGGAGTGGGCGTGGGGAACTCCCTTTCATTTTCATGAATTTTTTATGTTTTGGCACTTTGGAACAAATTTCCCCACAGCCCCGCTCTGCTTTTTTGACTTGGACACGTGGCAAGTTGTGATTGGAAATGGGGTCACGGTGCAATTCTGAACATTTTGACCTATTTTGCAAAAAAATGCAAAATATCATTTACCTCCACCACCGTAGCTTTGATTCAACGTGGACACATGGCATGAGCTGATTGGAAACGGGTGCGCGGCTCTCGTTGCATCATTTTTACCTATTTTGCAAAAAGGTACAAAATCTTGTTTACCTCCATCGGCCCTGCTCTGCATCAGCTCTTTGGACACATGGCACCCTTAGATACACTGCGGGTTATGGGGAAAATGGCTTACCTTAACACTTCTTAACCTTTTGGTCAAAAGGTTAAAAACATGAAGTCTTCCATGGCTCCATCGGCCCGATTCAAAGATGATACGTGGCAGCAACCTATTCACGCGGCAAGCCTCGGGAACTTTTCCTTTCATCTTCTCCACGCGGGATCATGGGTCAAACTTCACCAACTTATCCTTTTTCAAAAGAGCAATGTGCACAAATACCCCCAGTAGCTCCGCCAGTCTACCAAAGGGAAAATCTGACCACTTAGCCCCCCAAGCCATAACTTAAAAAGTACAAAGAGTTAGGAGGACTTCTTTACCTTTTTAGAAAGGGGAAGAAATTTCCCATCTGATGAAGTGATTTTCATGAGCCCTCAAATTATTAGAAAGTTCTAAATTCAAAAATACCTCTTTTCAAGTATACTTTAAGGGCACCAACTCAAAATTTTTACAATTTTAGACTTAGAAATTAAAGGGAAATTTGAGGGTGACAACAGTTGGCTCTTTCTAGGGATGACTTGGCTTGAAACAAAGGCACAAGGCAAGATCAAGAACAACAGACCAACTCTGGGAAATGAAGACTAGTGCCTTATCCATTGGGTGAAAGGAGTCAAAAGGCAAAATCAATACAAGACAACACACACAAGGCAAGAAAGGAAACAAACCAAAAACAAAGACTATACACAATGTACAAAGGGACTCCCTAATCACCTAGGACTTTACACAACTCAGAGACAGGCTGGGAAAAATAAGTACCTTTGTGGAACAACCAAGTAAAGGTATGAGATACCCATGACTGGAAAATGAGCAATTGAGCACACCAAAACCTCATGTGGATACTATGTGGCTTGAAAAGAAAAATTGAGACAAGAAGGCCACCCAAATAATGATACCTAAGACTGAAAACATCCAATTCTTGTGAAAATTTGAATACCTGCCCAAAGCTCCTCTTTTGTGAAAGAATGATGCCATCCAAAATCTCATAAAATGCATGGCTGCTTCCAAACTGATCTCTGTACTCAACCGAAGTATGACAATTAGATTCAAGACAAGATCCAATCTTTGCAACACCAACTCCCTGCTTCAGTGAACTGTTGATCACATCTATGTGATAAGTTTGACAACTATCATGACATAGATCTTGAAACCCATGTATTTCCAAAAAAAATTCCTTGTAACAACCTTCAAGAAGAATTGGGAAAGAAGCACCAAATGACTCATCATTATCATTTCCTTCAACCTGAATATTTGTTGTTTTATCCTTAGAGAACACGCCTTCTTCATTCTTCCAACACTCCATAGAATATGCTGAAACAAAGATATTAAAATCAGAATTTTGAAGAGAAGATTCCAAGCATGAAGTTCCATCTTCTATCCATTTTGGGAGACTACCAAAAGATCCATGTGCACATATTTTATCAGCAAAAATAATAGGAGAATTAATGCCTTCGCTGATTTCATTTTTATAGGTACAGACATTTGTTTATCATGGAAAGAATTTGAAACAACAAGAGGATGATTGACAACAATATTCATCTCTGCAAATTGCAATTCTTCAACCATGGGAAAGAGAGAAGTCTGATCCATCTTGTTATGACAAACATCCACCTCCACAAGCATAGGATCATTTCTTTCAAAACAAAAACATTCAGCCTCAGCACATGACATATCTTTCACAAACTCTATTGCAGATTGGAAAGGAGTTTCAAGTTGTTTATCTTCTTCATGGTTGGAAGAAGTGTTACATTTGCATACCTCAGATGGAGCAACAAGAAGGCATCCATTGCTGGAATGGTGATAATGCAGAGGGATGAATACCTGAAAATGTGAGGAGTCATAATGAGCAGCATTAAGAAACGGAACCTTCTCTTTTTTGTTGCAAGGAATTCTGCATTCATTGTCCAAAGAGTTTGGGAGAGGAAACAACAAAGATTCTGGAGCAGTGAAAAGATCAGCCTTAGCAGTCTTTCTTCTTGGCACAAATTCAATGGAGAAAGTATCCAACAATCCAATAGAATCCCAAACAAGATCTCTGTAACACCTCACCTTCCATTCTTCACTTGACAAAGATTTCTAACTTGTTTTACAACTAGTCTATGAATCTCCATGGGCAAGAATATTTCTCACTCCCATTTCCTTTTCCCTTTTCAAACCAAGGATGAGAGCTTTATAACTAGCTATATCATTTGCATTTTCAAAATAGAGTTCAGGCAAGAAAGAATGAACCTTGCCTTTAGGAGAGATTAGCACCATGCAAGCTTCAGAACTAACTGAAGAGCAGCCTCTATCAAATTCCAAGATCCAGACACCATTAGAATCAAGCCAAACTTCCTTTGGTGGACTTACCTCATCGTTGACATGACCATGTAATTACTACGCCCAATGTCTGCATACAATATTTGTGCTTTTGGATCATCTATTTTTTGCACAATATATTTAGCCTGCTTCTCAGGCAACAACTTCCTCATCTTACCATTAACTGGGATAATGGCATGTGACCAATCCATTTGGATTTCTCCTCCCACATCCTTGCAAAAATTTCTACTCAACAACATGCCATAGGAAGGAGGAATGTCAACAACTAAGATGGTTGCCAAAACCTTTTTCTCTGGCCAAGCAGTGAAAGCTACTTGTGCATCCTTGATTCTCCCAACTAAAGGCACTTCCCTACTCTCCATAGAATAACAAGAACCATATGTGTGGGTAAGAGTGAGGCCCAAGGCATGAGCTACTTTAGCAGGCATTACATTGTCAAATGCTCAGAATCAATAACACAATTACTAAGCTTGTGGCCTGCTATAAGGAGAGTCACATAGAAAGGTCTGATTTTTTCATTAGGTGATGTGACAGAGCTACAAGATTTGGTTGGGAAGGGGAATAAGGAGTTGGAAAAAGACCTTTGGAAACATGGGATGGGATTTTAGATTTGGAGTTGACAAAATCAACCATTTTGGCAAAGGCTTTGGGATGGGTTTGATAAAACTCAGCCTCAAAAATCTGAACCTTAGTTCTCTTTATGTGATCAATAATATCAAAGGATCCAAATGTGGATGGGGTATCATTATAAGGAATAGAAGAGACCTTAGACCTATCAACTTTATCATTTGACACAACAGAAGATTTAGAAGCAAAATTGGAGGGAGAAAAACCAATGAGCTTACCTTTTGTGTGGAGGTGGTGGGGATAGGAGAACCTCTCTTTGCAAGCACTGGAATGGTATTGGAAGACTCCTTTGATTTCTTTGTAGGCTGCACAACTTTCTCCTTTTTTTTGGTCTATTCTCGAGTCATGACAGCATATGACTCATTGTTCATCTTAGCCACTACATCATCATAGTCATCCTCATCATCAACACCTTCAGTGGTAAGGAAATTGACTCTAGAACCTCCGGGCTACTCCAACTCTTCATCAAGCATATTCTTCTTGATCATCATACAATTCATTCTCTTCTTCATCATCAGGTTCAAGAACTTCACATGTTGCGTTGAAGGCACTTTGAGAGGTGGACCTTCAATTGCCAACCTGGTTTGAGAAGAAGGCAGTCTATTCCTAGGCTGAAAATTCTTCCTTGGAAGATCCTGGTATGGAGCATGTTGATACAATTGTTTTTTTATTGCAATGAGGTCATTGGCCAGCTTTTGTACCAACTGATCCGAATTACCTCCAAGAGAAGAGGAAGAAGATGATGTCTTGGATTTCTAGGATTCTATTTTTAGTTTTCTGACATGATCAAGTCATCTCCACGCTGACTGCCAACCTCTAATCCTCATCCAAAGTTGCTAGATTGGCTCTCCTCAGAGCATAGCTTACTTCAGGTAGTTGTGCATTCAAAAAGAAATATTTTTGGATCTGATCAACGGGTCTAGTATCTTGTGGAATCTTGTTGATCAGTTTATTGAATTTAGCTACAAATTCCCTCATGGGCTCTTGTGGTTCCTTTTTGATTTGAGAAATTTGGGAAAGAAAATTCTTTTGTTTATGGTTCTCTCGAGGTAACTCGTGGAAAGGTTGTGGAAGAGCCAAGGGACCAACTCATGGTGGCCCCAATGAAGGTAATGGAATTACCATCACCTTGGAAAAACTATTTGTAAAGAGAAGGTTGTGGAAACACTCGGTGGCCCCAAGGTAAGAATTTCCATCTTGGAAAAAGCACGAAGATTAGGTTGAGATTGCTGAGTTGCTCTTGAGGGATTCCACTCCCAAGGGTTTTGTCTTCAACAGGGGGTGTGCTTGTAGAATGAGCTCTTCTATTTCTCCCTGTTGAAGGAAGAGAAAAACACCTTGTTGCTCAAGAGTTTAAATTGAGAATCTTCAATTCCAGAGCTCTTCTACCATGTGTGTATCTCAGAGTCACTAGATCAATGGAATGATCAAATTGTTGTTCTTCTTAGAAAGGAATCTATTGAAAGCATTCCCCAGCAGAGTCACCAAAAATTGTTGGGTTTCAAATTTGCACTTGGGATGAAACCATAGTCAGGGGACAAACAAGTCCCTCCTCTTTGATGGGAGAGGTTCCCTTATTGAAAGCAAAGGATAAAAATATATACAAATGTACAACTTTCATCAATTTGTGGTCTTTTGATATCTTGGAAATGTGTTTTCTACAAGGAAAATTATCAGCACAAGAGGATAGAGGAATGAAGGAGAGGATGGAGGGAGAAGAAGGCAATACTTTCAAGGAAAAGAGATTGTAGAGAAAACCCTTATTTACATTGGACAAATGAAATACAGAGAAGAACCATTCACGTTTTTACTAGATACAATCCCACAGACACAAAGTTCTTCAAAATTGCATTCACAAGAACACAAAGTTTCTTCACATATTAGAGATTAAATGATTCTCAAACTAGAGCAAAGGAAGAAAGAGAAACAAAGGAATAAAAGAGAATATCTTGGATTGATTCTTTTTAGTTCAAAATTACAGTCCCGACATATCAAAATTCCAACCACAATATTGGCTTCTAGAACCCATCAAATAGCTCGTGAAAAGTGGTTATAACTTCCTTCAGGCGAGGAGAAAAATTTGTAAACGGATTTCATCCTTCGTGCCCTTCAAAAATCATCCAATCATGAAGAAAAACCATGGCGGAAAACCAATTGGTGCAAATACACAAACATTTCATTTTATTTGCTAGTTTCAATATGAACCATTGATTTCTTTGTTAAAACGTTCAAATCGGACCATCCACATGGAAGGAGAAGATTGGAGTGAGCATGGGGGAAGTCCCTTTCATTTTCATGAATTTTTATGTTTTAGCACTTTGGAACAAATTTCCCCATAGCCCCGCTCTACTTTTTTACTTGGACACGTGGCAAGCTGTGATTGGAAATGGGGTCGCAGTGTAATTCTGAACATTTTGACCTATTTTGCAAAAAAATGCAAAATCTCATTTACCTCCACCGGCCCGCAGCTCCGATTCAACATGGACACATGGCACAAGCTGATTGGAAATGGGTGTGTGGCTCTCGTTTCATCATTTTTACTTATTTTGCAAAAGATGCAAAATCTTGTTTACCTCCTCTGCCTTTGCTTTGCATCGGCTCTTTGGACACGTGGCGCCCTTAGATACACTGCGGGTTATGGGGAAAATGGCTTACCTTAACACTTCTTAACCTTTTGGTCAAAAGGTTAAAAACATGAAGTCTTCCATGGCTCCGCCGGCCCGATTCAAAGATGATACATGGCAGCAACCTATTCACGGCGGGCCTCGGGAACTTTTCCTTTCATCTTCTCCACGCAGGCTCACGGGTCAAAATTTTCCAACTTATCCTTTTGTCAAAAAGGCAATGTGCACAAATACCCCTGCAGCTTTGCCAGTCTGCTAAAGGGAAAATCTGACCACTTAGCCCCACCGAGCCATAACTTAAAAGTACAAAGAGTTAGGAGGACTTCTTTACCTTTTTGGAAAGGGGAAGAAATTTCCCATATGATGAAGTGATTTTCATGAGCCCTCAAATTCTTAGAAAGTTCCAAATTCAAAAATACCTCTTTTCAAGTATACTTTAAGGGCACCAACTCAAAATTTTTACAATTGTAGACTTACAAATTAAAGGAAATTTGAGGGTGACAACAATACTAGGATGGTGTTAAGTTTTATCGCTTGTTTGAACCTTTTGTTCACCGTGTGTTTTGTTTTGAGGGGATGTCCGGTTTTATGAGCATTTCACCCCACCAATTCTTGACATGCATCTTATCATTCACTCACTCAATCTTTTGCACATCTTTGTGATTCCACTCTTCTTAATGATGATGTTGAAATTTTTATTCCTCCTCATCATCTTCCACCTTATGTACATAATATATGCTCAAGTTGGTTCATACTAATCAACATGGGGTACATTCTTTAGAAAGGGATCCTTATAACATGCATTGTACTCATTTACAAACATTTAGGGTTTCTCTTCTTGGTCATGTCATTATAGAGGATCCATAAAAAAAATTCAGATGCAACATGTACACACCGAGTGGGACATGACCATGGTAAAGGAGTATTCTTATTTGAGGAAGAATCAAACTTGGTATTTAGTTTATCTTACTAAGGGACAAAATTTGGTCCATTGTAAGTGGTTTTCCAAGACCAAATATACAACATATGGTTCTATTGAAAAGTACAAGGCCCATATTTTAGCAAATTGATTTCGCAGTGAAGGAATTGCATATTTTGAGACCTTTTCTCATGTTTCTAAGATGGATTCTATTCACCTTGTGCTTTTTTAGAAAATGGTAAATATGATGGTTTTAAAGGACCCATATTGTAACATCTTTGACAAACTGTTGAATTTTTCCTCTTTACATTGCAAATGTTGACATGTGATTTGTCCTAAGAAGGTGTATTCTTTTGATTGTTGAAAATCATGTTTGCAATGGATAAATTATTTCGTACTTGGATTCATTTTGTTGTGATGATGTTGCTTGCAAGGAATCCATTCTTCTTGAGTTCGGTAAGGTTGTAAACTAGTGATGTTGTTTGCAAATTTATCTTTCTATAATAAAAAAAACCTTGGATCAATTCCATTGATCCAAGGTATGCTTCAATTCTTCTTACCTGGTCTGTATGACAAACCAACATTCATAAATTGAAGGACGTTGAATGACATAAGGAGGATGAGGACCTACTTCAGGACTATTAAGGTAAAACCTTAGTCCTAGATCTTTAAGATCTATCCTAACTGGATTCTAACCTAAGGTAAACTAGACCTACCTTAGATATATTCTAAATTATTCTTGTTACACCCTAACCTAAGTTTGTATACTCTATGGGTGTGGGGTTCAAAATAACCTAAGGTAATAAGGGACCTATCTAGGACCTATTACCTAATACTAAACTACTAAGGGACATGACTTAATCTATGATGGCATGCTTTCTATGGCAACTTTGAAAGACCTAAGGTAAATACTTTTTATCTAACCTAAGGTCGGATCCTAAACTAATGTTTATCTAACCTAAACTAATGTTAAGATGAAAGGGGACCTAAGGGGGT
The DNA here is from genome assembly GCA_018340775.1 of Taxus wallichiana var. yunnanensis. NCBI lineage: Eukaryota > Viridiplantae > Streptophyta > Pinopsida > Cupressales > Taxaceae > Taxus > Taxus wallichiana. The sequence goes on along the minus strand of CM031235.1, from coordinate 367,834,114 downwards.
CACATGGCTATTGGGAGGCGGTGGTGATGGTTTCAATGGAATTTAAGTGATTTGATTTGAATTTATAAAATTTGGTACTGCCAGTTTTGGTAGAGGCATGGAAGATAGAGGGAATACCCAGCTGACATTATCACTAAAGTTAAGAGATGCATGTTTTAGTTGAATTTGAGTTCGCCAATTTTAGATGGCAGTGGCGTGGAGATTTAGGTGGGAGAATTGAATGCAAGTGCATTAATGAGCATAGGTTTTGGCAAGAAAACCGCCTTGGAAACCATGCAAGCAGATTTTTGGGAGGTTGTTTGGTCATTCGTTCATGTCAATTTTTGCTCTGCATGGGGATATCTGGTTCTTCGAACCAACAGTTCAATTTTCAATATGTTGCTATTTTTGGCTCCTCTGGACTATTTTTGATCCAATGGAGGTATAAGAGGCATAAGAGAAAGAAGTTTTGGGTTGTTGACTTGATTGGAGAAGAAGGAACTATGGAAGCTTAGCTGGAAATCTTCTTCGAATCAACATAAGCACTTGTTAGTGCGAAATAACAACACCCCCAAATGAATTCTAAAAAATTTTACTTTTCTAAGGCAGAGTCATTTGGTGTGATTGCATAACATTGAAATTTTCCCAAGGCATGGGACCTTGCAAAAATAGAAAATCTCTCAAGATCAAAGGTCAGTTCCTTATCCCTCTGTTTAGGTGCATATGTAAGGATTTGCAGAGGATCTATCTCTATACCTAATCTAAAACTTGCCAAGGAGACAAGGATAAAAGAGTATAAGAAATAAGAAATGACTAAACTACCAGGTGATGCACCAAAGGAATGATGAACACTTATTTTGCTAATAGACACAAACCAAAAAAATACATACAATAAACAAGCACAGATAGCCATATATGTAATGGGAGACCAGATGAAATCAAAAGAGACAAGAAAGGATCTAAAATCGATCAAAAACGTGTTTTATTGCTCTGTAGATTGATACAGTCCATTACAAAGTAACCAAGAGGCTAGAAAAGTAATGTAATTTTGATAGAAGGCCTAAACCCCACAGATCCCTTTGCTAGAAGGAGAAGGGAGCCTGCAAAACAAAGAATGTCCAACCCTTTACAATGAATCATGCCCTTGTATTTATAGATTCAACCTAAAAGAAGAAGAGAGAGAGAAGCGGGAAAAGAAGGTTGAAGCTCAACCACCGCTGTTAATACCTATGATGAAATCTCTCCCCCAAATTTGTCCTTATTACATCAATCCTTGGTTTGGCACCTTGAAGGAAGAGGAAACAGTGAAACAAATCAAATATGATCTGGTTGTTGAGGAAACAATATCCTGTATTGAAAGCTCGAAGATGTTTCCTCCATTTTTCTTCACCTAACCACCTCAAAATTGAAGTTTTAGACCTCCATGGCATGGGTGAGGCCAATATCTTTCCAACGACATCAAATTTGTAATATTTCAAGCCCTTAGTCGAAAGATATGCCCCTTCAAAGTTTGTATCGGGTCCGTACAGGAGGGCGGAAAACAACTTGAAAAATGGGTTCCCTTTTGATATGGGATACATGACAGCCAGATTGGAACAAAAATCAGGCCTACGGGTTTGTAATTTATCTTTTTCCCTTTCCTCTAATTCCCTGCTTTGGCTTTGACTCGGGCCTAAATGCTGACTTTTTCCTTGGGTGGAGTTGCGGGCCATTTTGCAACTTTTACCCCTTTTGAGATAACAAGGGGCAAAGAACCAACTTTTTCCCCAACGGTCCGCTTTCCCCTAGGACACACGGCAATCTGGCGCTCATTTAGAAACCTTTTCTTTACCACCCTTAAATGTCATCATCGACACTTGGCATTCTCCGCTTACACCTTTATACTTAGCCAATTTTGAAGCCTTTTCTGTCGCCTTTTGACTTTGTTTCCTCTTATGCAGGATCATGGTCGATCCAATATTTGGCATGGGGGCAAAATATGGATAACAATTTGGCGACTCACAGGGGTATCTACTGCTAGATGAAAAGACCAATTGCCTTGTCGTATCCATTGGGCATGGAGTTGAGAAAGATGGTTTGGTATTGATTCTACCTCTGATTCATGAGCCTGACTGCTTGCACTCTCAATTTTCATAAGAAATCTCAAAATGAAGGTTTCTGAGAGTAGAAAATTGTTTTAACCTGGGGTTTCATCTATCTTTCCGAATGGACTGCACAAGAGCCACAAAACAACACCACACTATATACAAAATTTGAAATCATACATGCTCCAAATGGAACATGCAGAGCGTGCAAAGCACTTAGGAGAAAAGCAATCTACACTACAACAAGACAATGTGCATAAGCACTTAGAGGAAAGAGAAAACTAAACTAATATGTACAGGGTGAGAACTCCCCTTTTAGTAGTGTAGTGCCCACTTCCCTTTGGCACCTTTTATTACTGATCATGATATTGTAGACTATATGACAGACATTTTAACATTTTTGATTTAGTATGGTGTTAGATGTCAGATCCTGGATTATTGTTGAATCTGATTATATATAATGCATGGTGATTATTAGAGACACTCACATGTGGATGATGATATACTATTGACATGGATGTTTAATGGAAGTTATTCGGACATGTAATTTTGGAGATTATGAGTAAACCTAGGAAAGGAGAATTATTTGATGATGATATAGTTGTCGATATAAATTATAAATGATTTCGTTGATTACCTTGGTGATTGTTGTGATTCATATGTATAGATGATTTTGTGATTTTATTATATATTCATTTTGGACATTTTGATATGGCCACGAGGCCGAAGGAGGTATTTATGTTTTGCAGGTTTAAAATATCACAACAAACATCGAGGATTGGAGACTAACCAAAGTGGAATTCTAGGTGAATTCGACAAGGTCACCATGGCAACTTGTTTTATTGTGTTGTGTGTTGTATTTAGTTAGGGGATCCCATGGGGGGGATTTCCTTATATGTGACCATGGGTTTGTGTATTTTATTAATGTGTTTCTTTTATTTATTGTTGTATGTATTTTATTTGTAATGTGTTCTCTTCTTTTAATAAATTAATTGTGATAGATTAATGTGAGGAGATCATATGTTTAAAATTTAAATAAATTAAATTGGGATATGGGAAAGTAATTATTAGAGTTGTTGGTTGTTGTATTTAATTTGTAAGTGATGTGTAAGTTGTGTAAGAGCTTGTGTAAGGCTGTTTTTGGAGTAAGAAATACTCCACCTCCATGGAAATTCGAATTTGTCCTTGGGGCGTTTTTGGAGGCTTGTGGGACAAGTAAAACTTGTCCCATGCCTCTAAATTTAATTCACCAACCATACTAATGGTTGGAGATGTGATTTTTGACTTTTATAATGAATTTTATTCATCATGTTGCTTGTTTTGGATTGCACTCTCTTACATTTCATTTAATTTGTTGTCCCTTGAGGTGTGGGCTCTTTTGAGTGTGCAAGTAACTTGTCATTTTTCACCCACCTCTTTATTGAGCCTTGGAGTTTGGATTTTGTCTTTGGTGTTTGAATGTGAGGATGTATGATGTGGCATCCTACATGGATCCACATCATCCTCTTATTTCCCTCTTCTATATATTTCAAACTCTCTTCTTGTTTTGGGTTGTTGAACCTTTTTGCATTCTTCCTTGGGGTGCATTTTCTTGTGGGAGCTCTAGTTTTTGAAGAATTTTTTTGAGATTTCTTTGCATGCTTGGGAGCTTTCTATTTTGGATTGTGTTTAGCATTTGAAGCTTACTATTTGGAGACCAAATAACCATGGAAAGGTAGGAATTTAACTCTCTTTTATTTCTATTATTTTCTTGTTGTGTTGTGTGGAAAATGCATGTTTTGTTTTATTTGTTGGCTGGTTGGGTAGAATGCCTTAGGAAGGTGTAGGAGAAGGCTATGGTGAATCCATGTAGGGGGGCATAAGGAAATTCCATGGGCATCATAATTTTTGGAGGGAGTTTAGGTTTGGGATCCACCATGGAAAAGAAATAGCTTGCATTTCTTACTTTTGGGGGGGCATAAGGAAATCTGTGGGGGGCATAAGGAGGGATTTGTGGGGGGCATAAGGAAATGTGTGTGATGTTTTATTGGTGATTTGTTTTGGTGGATTCCCAATTCCCAATTGGGAGGCATAAGTAGCTTCCCCCATAGTCCTTTCTCCTTTGGCTTGCATGATCAAGCCTGAGTTGTGATTTGAATGTTTTATTATAGTTGTAAACTGTTGTTTTGTATTGGGTTATGTTTTATATTGAAATGTGCATGTGTGAAAGAATGTTGTGTTGTGGAAGCCAGTTGTTGCCATGGGTTGAATTACATCTATTATTGTACTTTGGTTGGGGCTGGGGGCCAATGATGAAGGAAGACTTCTCCTTTCATTGGATGTCTTGGTTGGGTGGAGAGTGTTGCCTTTCCCCCTCTTTTGTTGTGATCAACTTGGAGAAAAGAAAATGAGCATGTTGCTGTCCTAGAGCAAAAGAAAATATAGTTTGACAGTCCCTTGTGAGAACCCATTCATTTGTAATCTTTCCCACATGATGTGGATGAAATTGTAATAGTTATGTTATGGAGAAATGATGTTGTAATTGATTATGAGGATGTATATTTGAATTGAGAAAGCCATTTGTATTCTGATTCTGTTTAGTGGAAAGAAATGAAAATTTTGTTAATTGCATTCAAGGAATGAAAGAATGTAAAGATGTTTCTCTTTTTGAAGTCAATAAATAATTTCAAGTTCATCTCTCTTTTGCATTGTTGTTATTGAATTGGAACATCAAACTGTGATGAAATGGGAATATCAAATTGTGATTGAGGCTCTGTTTATTTGCAAAGGAAAGAAAATGCGTATGAAGGGAGGATGTTATTTGCCTCTTTTGGAAAATACATAGGAAATTGAAATCAGAATTACAATTTAGCTTGAAACGGTCTGTTATAAACAACTGAATGTATTGGACTAGTTTAGGAATGAAGTGCCATATTTGAAGGATGAATTTTGATAAACAAATTTCTAGAAACGAGATTTTTGTCACAAACTTAACACTGGAAATTAATTTTAATAAAAATGTATAGTTCAGACCTACACACATTAATCAACTTGGAATGGATATAATTTAACTTGCTAAGACACTAAGGAACTCACTTGACAAAGAACACTTAAGAAAACCAGTTTAAACATTGCAAATTGGAGCCAAATCCTTCTCACAGTCTTTCTCCGTCATCTATTGGAAAATTACAAATTGGAATCAATTGAACAAAACAATTACCTTCCTAAACTACTTTGAAACCTCCCTAGATCAATTCTCCATGTCTTTTTGGCATGTTGAGTGAAGGAGGAGATCAATTTAATCAAATTGAGAAGTTAGAAATTGCCAATTGGCTTCTTAAAATCCTGCATATCCTTTTTGTAAAATTGACCCTTGAAAACTTATCAAAATGTAAAATTTATGTTTCCATGTGCAAAGAGGGCATCGAGAGCTTTCCAAAAAGTCATCATTTTCCCAAAACTGAGCTTCCTAGCAAAAGTTATGGCACTTTGAAGTTTTTGGTTCTTGGTGGAAAATCTGGTAAATTTTTCCCTAGCGGGCCCATAAATCGAAACTTTCCTTTTAAAATCCTTAGGAAAAATTTTGAAATTTTTGGCTCGGGAAAATTTTCACCTTTTCCTCCATCGGCCTACAGCCAATCAGAGGCTACCACGTGTCCTCATGGGGCAGCGGTGGAGGCGCGGCACTTTCCTTGCCCTTAGAGTTTTTGAAAATTTTGGAAAAAATTCATTCTAGCCCCATGCCCGACCATTACCACGAGGCTGCCACGTGGCTGGCAGCTTTGGGTGCTAGCAGAGGGGGTGGACCCTTGATTTTATTTTGTTTTTTCTTTGGGAAATTTTCAAAAATTCCCACGGCCCCGTAACCCGCCCTCGCCATGGGGTTTTTCCTCTGCGGGCGCGTGGACCCGTGCGTCGTTTTGTTTCTCTTTGCCCCTTTTGGCAAAATTCTCCGCATCTCCCCACCACTCCATGCCCCTCCTCCTCTCTTCTCCCATGCAGCCAACCATGGATTGGAGACCACGTGTCCCCAAGTGAAACCCAGAAGTGCGGAGAGTCCAACTATTTGGTTTTTCCTCTTCTATGGGCGATGTGTCCCAAATCCTTCCGCCGCTCCGCCCTTCCCTATTCCCTGGCGTTGTCTCTCGAGGCTTCCATGTGTCCACTGGAGGACCCACGAGAGGCCTAGGAACATTTGGAAAATTTCTCCCATGCAAGGAAAATTTCCTTAAGCCGCCCCGCGACCCACCAACGAAAACGGGTTTTTCACCCCTGCTTGACACGTGTCTCCCTAGGGGAAAATTTGACCTAAAAACTCGCCGCTCATATCTTGAGTTTTGTAAGAAGTTAGGAGGACTTCCTTATATCACCGAAAAGGTGAGAAAATTTCCTATCCATTGGGAATGGTTTAGGGAAATTTTGGAAGCATTAAGTATGATAAAAATCAAGTTGAAACTCTGAGCTTGTTAGAGAGTTGGGTATGGGGCAAATTACTCCCTGAACCTAACTAAAACTTCTAACCCTAAAATTTGAACCATGTGACCTTGATAATTGTTAATAAAGAAATTATGTCCCAGTGAAATTGAATTGTTCCAGAACCTATCAGTGGCAACTGTTGCATGACAACCTGGTTGTAGACACTCCTAATCAAGTTCTGGGAGTGGGTAAGTGAGACCTTACTCTGTTGATTTTAAATATGCATTACTTTTTCACTGCAATTAAACCCTGTTCTTGTCTTGATCTTGTGGAATTAAATACCTTGGGTATTTAATTGTTTTGGGTCCCTTAACCCTAATATTTCTAATAAGGAAATATTTAGTTAAAATGTCAATGTAATCAGTAATTAAATTAATCCCTAGGGAGATTTGAGCTAGGTGTGGACTTATTGCTCTTGTTGCTTTTTAATGTGGAATTAGTAATTATTATAATGGGAAAAGTTATCAGTTGAATTTAATTGTCTTTGAGACTTTGGTCATTAACTCCTAATCAAAAAAAAATTATTCCATAATTTTCTAACTAAACCTAGGTTGTTCATGGTTCTCAAGTGGGTTGTTTTGAATGGGCATCACACTTGGTATCAGAGCAGTGGCTTGAAGCTTGGACCATTGGGCACACTAGAAAAATTGAGACATGAACTGTAAACCTAGCACACTTTTGAATCTAAGAAAACAAACTTGTTTGAAAATTGAAGAAGAAATAAGTATGAAGAAATATTACATTACTCTATTCATTTGAACTGCCATAATTAAAATGATAATAAAATAATAATAAGTTGTTTGAGTTGTTGTGCTTGCTTAGTGAAATTTTTTCTAAACCTAGGGTAACTAAGAATGTCAGATTAAATTGATTTTGTGAACTTCTAGTATAATGGAAACTTGGTTCCCCTTTGAAAATGTGTTGTTTTACAAGTCCTAAAACTTGATTTAATTGTATGATGCATTAAGCCCTTTGTTGAGACCCTTCCTTATTGGATTTGTTGGAATGATGAGTTGTATGATGTGATCCTTATGGTTGGATAGTAGTGGTTGTGTTCTGGGTTGGGAAGAGTTAATTAGAAGTTTTTAGAGCTTCCTTCCTTGAGTGGTTAAGAAAAGAGGGTCTGGTTGTTAGTTTTCCATGTTGTTACCCATATGAGAGGGTGGACACTAAGTTTGGGTGTCGTCTAGGACCCAATCCTATGTATGTGTTCTTGGAACTAACCTCGAGGCAGAGTACCCCTATTGGCAGCCATGAAAGGTTGTGGAGTGAATGTGGTGTTAACTTTTGTGTTTTACATTCGTAATCTTGTGTATTTTATCAAGGACCAACATCTTATTTTATGATTGGATTGAGAAGCTCTGAGAATATTTTATTTATTTATGATTTTTGCAAGAATTTTCAAACTTTGTAATGTAGCTACTTAGCCACTTTTATTGATTGTCGATATTTCTTGGACTTTATTTGATTTATGACTCAGAGCTCATGATGTTGTTGGCTACTTGGCTAAATGTTACGTGGTTTCCTTCTTGCATGTTGTTGAGCTGGTTCTATGCTTCATGTATGGTGACAATTGTCGTATGGGGGTACACCTTGGGTGTCTTGAATGTCCTTTTAGGTGCTTAAAGTCATGCCTTGGTTATGGATGCACGGAACCTTGAGTGTGTCTAAGGTCTTAGAGTGACCCTTTTTGTTGCTTGACCTTGCTAGAAAGAAAGTTTGTTGTGTAGTGTGGTCTAGAGGGTAGTCTGACAATGGTAGTGGTGATTCTATTTCAATCTAGTAAGAGCTTGACCCTCGTCGGAGTAGAAGTGTTTATTTATGGGATTTTAGATTTTGTTAGGATTGGATTGTCTCTTTGGTTGACTGTAAATGTTACTGGAAAAGTGTTTGTTTTGATAGTGACTTTTCATCGATGGCATGTTAAATTGTAGCTTGGGTTCCTAGTTGCATCATAGAAAGTTTTGACTCATGGAATGTATGCATCTTGGTAATTATGGATAGATTTAAGCCTTTTAGGCAGTGTGTTTATTTAAGTGTACTTGTTTTACTATCTTGAGTTATAAATAAGTTTACCCTTACCTTAAATTTCCTTTACTATGAATAACATTCTATGACCTATTAATCTTTGGGTTACTTGGAAACACTTATGGATGCTTTGGGTATTTTGGACCTTTCTCTTAGAGATGTTAGTTTGGTAGATCTTAATAGTTAATCTTGATGGTGCTTATATTGTACTTCCTTTTTTAAAAATTGTAACTCTTGGCTGTTAAGTTCATGATTTGGTAAATTATTTGGTTGCCCCATTGCATTTGATGCCTTTTAGTGTGGATGTGGTTCCTTGGAGTATAGTTGCATTGTCATCTAGTTTCTTGGCTGGTGGTATCTTGTGGGGACATGAGTATTGATTGGAAAACCTTCTTTGGTTATTAGGGAGTAAAATGTTACCATCCTAAACAAAACAAAAAAATTGTTAAACCTTAATAGATTCGTAAAAGTAAGATTATACCTCTTTAATGAGCCTTTCTTGAAAATTTCTTATGAAACTTGTGGAGACCCACTAAGAATGTTTAATGATGCTTGAAATTATTCGGTGAATTTTGAAATCTTGGTGTGATTCATGTTGGTTCATTATTTCCTAGTTCTTATAGAAAATTAATAATGTGTTTTCTATGTTGAATGTCTCTTGTTCCTTTAGAATCAAAATGTGGTGTGTTGATTTGTATCTCCTTCCCATAAAAGTAATTTTGTGATGTGTTTGAACCTTCCTTCTCATCAAAATTTGATTGATATGACGACTCAACCAAAACACCATAAAACTATAATTAAGGAGATTTGACCTTGGAACTTAACAAATAAACTGGAGCATAGAAAAGGGAAGTGATCCTTGTTATACCCTTGGTAGATTAACAAAAGAAATTAAAAAAACCATGTAGAAGAATAGAAAGGAAATATTTTCCATCCACCTTCCTTGCAAGTAAACTAAATGCTCTCTGCTATACGGAATGGTGAGAAATCATACCCACTTTGTATAACGTAATGATGTCATAATGAGAAGTTTGTAATAAGGAAGCATGAAAGGGATGTTCTTATCAAGAAAAGCTATAAATTTTGACTTAATAAGTTGATTTATAAAATGGGTAAAATTTATGTGTATTGAGTGCAATATATAGTTGAACTTGTAGTTTTGTTGCCTACCGAAATTTTGAAACACCCGGTGGATAGTAATGTGTTCTAGTTTTGACCTTGGAACTTAACAAATAAATGGAGCATAGAAAAGGAAGTGATCCTTGTTATACCCTTGGTATATTAACGAAGAAATAAAAAAACCATGTAGAAGAATAGAAAGGAAATCTTGTCCATCCACCTTCCTTGTGAGTAAACTAAATGCTCTTTGCCTATATAGAATGGTGAGACATCATGCCCACCTTAATGGTGCTCTATATAACATAAACTGGTGATGTCATAATAGAAGGAATTTTGTAACTAAGGAAGCATGAAAGGAATGTTCTTATCAAGAAAAGCTATAACTTTTGAATTAATAAGTTGATTTATAAAATGGGTAAAATTTATGTGTATTGAGTGTAATATATAGTTGAACTTGTAGTTTTATCGCCTACCTGAAATTGTGAAACACCCGGTGGATAGTAATGTGTTCTAGTTGCTTATTACTTCTTGTCCATGGATGTATGTGCCTTTCTTGTGGGAGTTTTGGGTCATCACACCCTTATCGTCCCGTAGCTCGATGGATGTGAGTTGTGGTCCTTTTGGATTGAGACTTATTTGTTTTTGAGAAGCAACCTCTGTGCGTGTTGTCTTGACCTTGGAGATCTAAGTATTGAAATTTTAAGGCAACATATGTTAAGGATATAAGATAACTTTAGGAAGTCTTATTTTCTTCATATTTTCTTGGGTCACCTTGTTGTTGTAGCCCTTTTTCCCATTAGGATGGAAAGTGCAAGATGATGTTATTCACCCTTGGATTTGATTGGACCCCGTGTTACTTGCTCTTCTCCCTAGCAACCTTGAATGGTCCTTAGTGTTCCTTGTGCTCTCTTTATGGCTATTCCGAGCTTGAGTAGGAAATAAGATAAATAATCTCCATTGTGCTTTAATGTACAATGCTTGTATTGATATGTTAGTTGCTAGGGGAGATATAAATATATATAGATATATATTTCTTTTGATATATAGTTGACTTCTTTAGATTTGGTTGTTTGGTGTGTTCGATTCTTAAAACAAAAGTGTAAAAATCAGACTATAGGAAAACCTTGTGGTCTTGACTTCGCTTGCATTACCATGAAAAGTTAATTGTGCCCTCTCGAGTTATAGAAGTGCTTTCCTTGAATAGTTCCTTGATTGTAAATGTTTGCTGATTTAGGTGTCCTTGTTGATTAACCTCATCTTGTGTGATCTCAATTTGTGGGACCTTGTGTAGACTTGTTTCTCGTGCAAAATTGGTCATAGTTGATTTTGCTAGCCTTGTATGGACAACGAACCTTGAAATCATGGCTTAAACGTGTAGAAACCTTAACTTTTATTAATGTGGTATGTGTATCAGTGGGAAACTATGTGGTCATCTCAAGTTTATGGAAATTTTCCCTGTAATTCCCTTCCTTGGTGGTTACTCTTGATGATCTTTTGGGAACTCTTCTTGTTATATTGTTATGTGTTGTATCTTGTTGATAGCGTAAAGTTACTCCTTAGATTCTTATGTTCGTAGCCTTGCATGCTGAAAGTTTAGAATTCACCCCTTGAAATCTCCCTTCTTCTTGTTAAATTATATTGGACCAAACTGGAGTTCTGTAGACCCACACTTGTTAAAGCAAACAATCCCATAATGGGAGTGATCCTTTTTTGTTGCAGTTATTCCTATCTCTCTTTCTTGTGACTTCCAGGAGGAATTCAAGTCTAAGGGGAGGGGGATGTAGTGCCCACTTCCTTTGGCACCTTTTATTACTGATCATGATAATGTAGACTATATGACCAGACATTTTAATAGTTTTGATTTAGTATGGTGTTAGATGTAGATCCTGGATTATTGTTGAATCTGATTATATATAATGCATGGTGATTATTAGAGACACTCATATGTGGATGATGATATACTATTGACATGGATGTTTAATGGAAGTTATTTAGACATGTGATTTTGGAGATTATGAGTAAACCTAGAAAAGGAAAATTATTTGATGATGATATAGTTGTCGATATAAATTGTAAATGATTTCGTTGATTGCCTTGGTGATTGTTGTGATTCATATGTATAGATGATTTTGTGATTTTATTATATATTCATTTTGGACGTTCTGATATGGCCATGAGGCTAAAGGAGGTATTTGTGTTTTGTAGGTTTAAAATATCACAACAAAAATCGGGAATTGGAGACTAACCAAAGTGGAATTCTAGGTGAATTTGACAAGGTCACCATGACAACTTGTTTTATTATGTGTGTGTGTTGTATTTAGTTAGCGGATCCCATGGGGGGCATTTCCTTATATGTGACCATGGGTTTGTGTATTTTATTAATGTGTTTCTTTTATTTATTGTTGTATGTATTTTATTTGTAATGTGTTCTCTTCTTTTAATAAATTAATTATGAGAAGATCATATGTTTAAAATTTAAATAAATTAAATTAAGATATGGGAAAGTAATTATTAGAGTTGTTGGCTGTTGTATTTAATTTGTAAGTGATGTGTAAGTTGTGTAAGAGCTTGTGTAAGGTTGTTTTTGGAGTAAGAAATACTCTACCTCCATGGAAATTCAAATTTGTCCTTGGGGGCAATTTTTGGAGGCTTGTGGGACAAGTAAAACTTGTCCCATGCCTCTAAATTTAATTCACCAACCATACTAATGGTTGGAGATGTGATTTTTGACTTGTATAATGCATTTTATTCATCATGTTGCTTGTTTTGGATTGCACTCTCTTACATTTCATTTAATTTGTTGTCCCTTGAGGTGTGGGCTCTTTTGAGTGTGTAAGTAACTTGTCATTTTTCACCCACCTCTTTATTGAGCCTTGGAGTTTGGAGTTTGTCTTTTGTGTTTGAATGTGAGGATGTATGATGTGGCATCCTACATGGATCCACATCATCCTCTTCTTTCCCTCTTCTATATATTTCAAACTCTCTTCTTGTTTTGGGTTGTTGAACCTTTTTGCATTCTTCCTTGGGGGCGCATTTTCTTGTGGGAGCTCTGGTTTTTGAAGAAAGTTTTGGAGATAGCTTTGCATGCTTGGGAGCTTGCTATTTTGGGTTGTGTTTGGCATTTGAAGCTTACTATTTGGAGACCAAATAACCATGGAAAGGTAGGAATTTAACTCTCTTTTATTTATGTTATTTTCTTGTTGTGTTGTGTGGAAAATGCATGTTTGTTTTATTTGTTGGCTGGTTGGGTAGACTGCCTTAGGAAGGTGTAGGAGAAGGCTATGGGGAATCCATGTGGGGGCATAAGGAAATGCCATGGGCATCATAATTTTGTGGAGGGATTTTGGGTTTGGGATCCACCATGGAAAAGAAATAGCTTGCATTTCTTACTTTGTGGGGAGGCATAAAGAAATTGTGGGGGGCATAAGGAGGGATTTGTGGGGGGCATAAGGAAATGTGTCGATGAATTTTTGGCGGTTTGTTTTTGGTGGATGCCAATTCCCATTTAGAGGCATAAATAGCTTCCCCATAGTCCTTTCTCCTTTGTCTTGCATGATCAAGCTTGAGTTGTGATTTGAATGTTTTTATTACAATTGTGAAACTTTTGTTTGTATTGAGTTATGTTTTATATTGAAATGTGCATGTGTGAAAGAATGTTGTGTTGTGGAAGCCAATTGTTGCCATGGGTTGAATTACACCTTTATTGTATTTTGGTTGGGGCTTGGGGGGGTCAATGATGAAGGAAGGATTCTCCTTTTCATTGGATGTCTTTGTTGGGTGGAAGTGTTACCTTTCCCCCTCTTTTTTGTGATCAACTTGGAGAAAAGAAAATGAGCATGTTTTGTCTGAAGCAAAAGAAAATATAGTTTGACAATCCCTTGTGAGAACCCATTCATTTGTAATCTTTTCCCACATGATGTGGATGAAATTTTAATAGTTATGTTATGGAGAAATGATGTTGTAATTGATTATGAGGATGTATATTTGAATTGAGAAAGCCATTTGTATTCTAATTCTTTTTAGTGGAAAGAAATGAAAATTTTGTTAATTGCATTCAAGGAATGAAAGAATGTAAAGATGTTTCTCTTTTTGAATTCATTAAAGAATTTCAAGTTCATCTCTCTTTTTCATTGTTGTTATTGAATTGGAACATCAAACTATGATGAAATGGGAATATCAAATTGTGATTGAGGCTTTGTTTATTTGCAAAGGAAAGAAAATGTGTATGAAGGGAGGATGTTATTTGCCTCTTTTGGAAAATACATAGGAAATTGAAATCAAAATTGCAATTTAGCTTGAAATGGTCTGTTATAAACAACTGAATGTATTGGACTAGTTTAGGAATGAAGTGCCATATTTGAAGGATGAATTTTGAGAAACAAATTTCTAGAAACGAGATTTTTGTCACAAACTTAACACTGGCAATTAATTTTAATAAAAATGTACAGTTCAGACCTGCACACATTAATCAACTTGGAATGGATATAATTTAACTTGCTAAGACACTAAGGAACTCACTTGTCAAATAACACTTAAGAAAATCAGTTTAAACATTGCAAATTGGAGCCAAATGCTTCTCACAGTCTTTCTCTATCATCTATTGGAAAACTACAAATTGGAATCAATTGAACAAAAAAATTACCTTCCTAAACTAGTTTGAAACCTCCCTAGATAAATTCTCCATGTCTTTTTGGCATGTTGAGTGAAGGAGGAGATCCAATTTAATCAAATTGAGAAGTTAGAAATTGCCAGTTGGCTTCTTAAAAGCCTATAGATCCTTTTTGTAAAATTGACCCTTTAAAACTTATCAAAATGTAAAATTTATGTTTCTTGTGTAAAGAGGGCATTGAGAGCTTTCCAAAAAGTCCTTGTTTTCCCAAAAATGAGCTTCCTAGCAAAATTTATGGCACTTTGAAGTTTTTGGGCCTTGGCGGGAAAATTTGGGAAAATTTTCCCTGACAGCCCCATGGCCTAAAATTTTCCCTTTTTAAAATCCTTAGGAAAAATTTTGAAAATTTTGGCTCGGGAAAATTTTCACCTTTTCACCTTTTCTCCACCCGCACCCAATTAAAGGATTCCACGTGTCCTCATGGGGGAAGCGGCAGAGGCATGGCACTTTCCTTGCCCTTAGTTTTTTTTGAAAATTTTGGAAAAAAATTCATTCTAGCCCCGGCTACCACCGGCGACAATTATAGGTGCCATGGCATGGCAGCTTGGGGTGCTAGAGGTGGCGAACCCTTGATTTTCTTTTTTTTTGCTTTGGCAAATTTTCAAAAAAATTCCCTGTGGCCCCGTAACCCGCCCTCACCATGGGGTTTTTCCTCCAGCGGTGCGTGGACCCGCACATCATTTTATTTCTCTTTGCCCCTTTTGGAAAAATTCTCCACATCTCCTCGCCACTCCACACCCCTCCTCCTCTCTTCTCCCCATGGCCAACCATGGAGTGCCACGTGTCCCCAAGTGGACTCGCGTGAGTGCGGGAGCAATGTTTGGTTTTTCCTCTTCCATGGGCGATGTGTCCCAAATCCTTCCGCTCCGCCCTTCCTTGTTCCCGACGTTGTCTCTGAGGCCGCCACGTGTCCCTGGAGGACCCACGGAGGCGTGGGAACATTTGGGAAATTTCTCCCATGCAAGGAAAATTTCCTTAAGCCACCCGTGACCCGCTAATCCACCAATGGGGTTTTTCACCCCCACTTGACACGTGTCCCCTTAGGGTAAAATTTGATCTAAAAAGTTCGCCGCTCATATCTTGAGTTCTGTAAGGAGTTAGGAGGACTTCTTTATATCACCAGAAAGGTGAGAAAAATTACTATCCATTGGGAATGGTTTAGGGAAATTTTGGAAGCATTAAGTATGATAAAAATCAATTTGAAACTCTGATCCTGTTAGAGAGTTGGGTATGGGGGCAAATTACTCCCTAAACCTAACTGAAACTTCTAACCCTAAAATTTCAACCATGTGACCTTGATAATTGTTAATAACTGGAAAGTATGTCCCAGTGAAATTGAATTGTTCCAGAACTTATCAGTGGTTGCATGAAAACCTAGTTGTAGACACTCCTAATCAAGTTTTGGGAGTGGGTAAGTGAGACCTTACTCTGTTGATTTTAAATATGTATTCCTTTCTCACTGCAATTAAACCCTGCTCTTGTCTTGATCTTGTGGAATTAAATACCTTGGGTATTTAATTGTTTTGGGTCCCTTAACCCTAATATTTCTAATCAAGAAATATTTAGCTAAAATGTCAATGTAATCAGTAATTAAATTAATCCCTAGGGAGATTTGAGCTAGGTGTGGACTTATTGCTCTTGTTGCTTTTAATGTGGAATTAGTAATTATTATAATGGGAAAAGTTATCAGTTGAATTTAACTGTCTTTGAGACTTTGGTCGTTAACTCCTAATCAAAAAAAAATATTCCATAATTTTCTAACTAAACCTAGGTTGTTCATGGTTCTCCATCCCATGTCAAAACGAGGTCTCCTTCATGGAATGTCCTTGATTTTGACTTCTTTTCAAAGCATTTATTGATTGAAGATTGATTATTCTCTATTATATGGAGAGCATGCTCTCTGGTTTCTTCTAATTCTATCATCTCGCATACATGGCCTTCATTGGTCCAAATTCAAACATCTCTAGTTGTTTCACGAGCTCCAATCTGGTAGCTCAAGTGATATAGGCAACACTTGCCTCTTTCGCATAGATGAGATTGAATGGAGAGCTACCTATAGATCTCTTGGGCATTATTCTATCAACCCATAAGGTCGTTTTGAGCTTTATGTGCCAAGTCCTCTGATTCTCATCAAGAGTTCTTCTGATGATGTTTAGTAGGTTCTTGATTGTGGACTCAGCCTGGCCATTACCTTAAGGGTAATAGTTTGATGAAGTACTCAAATAAGTTCCATTCTTGACGGCCCACCCTGTAATCTTAGAACCTATAAATTCTAATGCATTGTCTGATATGATGGTGGCTGGCACTCCAAATCTGGTCACTATCCCTTCATAGAAATCCAGGATACTAGACTCATTTGCTTCCTTGAGTGCCACTTCCTCGGTCCATTTGGTGAAATAATTTGTCACTGTCATGATCCATTTATGACCTTGGCTTGAGTTTGGATTGATGACTCCAATGAAGTCCAATCCCCATTGCATGAAAGGTTGGTTGACTGAGATTGGGTGCAATTGAAGTGCTGCTAGCCTTTCCTTGCTTTTGAAGAATGCACAATTATTGCACCTTTTGATCCATGTGTAGCAGTCACTAAACACTCTGGGCCAATAACATTATGCTTTCATGATTTTGAGTGTTGTCACTCTTGGAGAAAAATGGCCTCCAGCTGCTTCAACATGGAATTCTTGTAGCACTCTCTCCACTTGATCTGTCTCAATGCATCTCAATAGAATGCCATTGATGTCTCTTTTGAACAAGACACCATCAATAAGAACATATGGGATGGCCTGTAACCTGAAATGTCTCCTTTTTTCTTTACCCATCCCATGAGGACATAGGCATGTTTGAAGGAAGTGCACCATGTCTTGGGTCCAACAAGGAGCAAGTACATCATCTCTCCCTTCTTCTTGATCATCTTGTAGAACAAGAACAACCTCCTTTTCACTGTCTGTTTCATCTTGCTAACCTGAGGCTAGTTGTTCACACAACCCCTTCCCATGGACCAGCTTGGTGACCTTGATCTCAATGTCATATTCCATGACATGGGTGATCCATCCTACATGCTTTTCATTTAGGTCCTTGCTGAGAAGGAATTATTTAACTCTCGCATGGGAGACCAATAGTTGGATTTTGTTGTTTGAAACCAAATGCTTAAACTTCTTCAATCCTCTGATTACCGCCAAGACCTGCTTCTCAATGAAGGAGTACCTCACCTCATAATCTTCCAGAATCTGGCTGAAGAAAGTAATTGGTTGTTTTGTACTTTCTTTGTTCTGTTGCACCAAGATTGCAGAAATTGTGTCGCTGCCACCAAAGGCATACAATATGAAATCTTTGGAAAAATTTGGGTTCACAAGAGTTGGGGCTTGTGATATGGCTTCTTTGATAGCCTCAAAACTTGCTTTTCCTTCAGCTATCCACCTGAATGTTAAGCTCTTCTTCAACATCAACGTTATTGGCTTAACAAGGGCAGAAAAGTTTGGAACAAACTTGTAGACAAAATTGATTTTTCCCAAGAAGCTTTGAAGAGCCTTCTTGTGACTTGGTAATGGTAATGCTCTTATTGCTTGAACTCTTTCCGGGTCAATTGCCAATCCTTCCTTTGATATGATATGGCCTAGAAGCTTGCCTTCATGGGCCAAGAATATGCATTTTTTGGGGTTCAGTGACACCCCAAAACTCCTGCATCGTTGGAACACCTGCCTTAGATGGAAAAGGTGGTCTGCTGCATTTTTGGAAAACACTGTAATGTCATCCAGATAGATCAACACTATTTTGTTGATCAGCCCCTTGAATTCCATATCCATTGCCCTTTGAAAAGTGGCTCTAACATTGGATAATCCAAATGGCATTTTTGTAGGCATAGGTGCCCCATTTGGTAGTGAAATCTATTTTGAATTGATCATCTTCTTTCACCATGATTTGGTTGTACCCTGAGTAGCCATCTAGGAGGGAGAACCTTTCTGACCCAGAAACTACTTGCAAGATCTACTCCATTGAAGGGAGTGGGTAGTGGTCTTTAAGGGAGGCTCTGTTCAAATCCCTAAAGTCAACACACATCCTGATTTCTCCATTTTTCTTTCTGACTGGGACCAAATTTGTAACCCAACTTGAGTGTTTAATTGGAAATATGATGCTTGCCTCTATCAGCTTGTTTAGCTCCTTCTTCATTAGAGGCTCAATATGTGGGTTGACTGGTCTCTGCTTCTACCTGATGGGATGAGTAGCTAGATCTAGTTCTATTGTGTGTTGTGCTAGCTTGGGATTGAACCCTCTTAGGTATTCATAACTCCAAACAAACACATCAGGAAATTCTTGGAAAAGTTGTATGAATTCATACCTTTCTTTCTTGGTGGCCACTTCGCCAATTTGAATTGTTTTGTCTTCTCCAACTGGGATTGACTCGAATCTTCTCCTTTGATCTGCATGTTAGCCTTCTCCTTTCGAAGGATCATTAGGATTGAAAATACATTCCAATGTCACTAATCCTTTGGGAAGCTTGTTTATATGCAGTTGTACTATCTGATTCCCGTATTGTTGCTCTAGTCTGCTCTGGTTTCTAACTGAGAATTCAGCTTCTTCTTGCAGAGAAAGTAAACAATATTTTGATCATTCTCAAATACCTACTAGCATGTATTATTATTTGGCACTGCTAGCCTCACAACCACGTGGATATGTGGTTTTTCTCTGTCTCTCTTGATGTTGCCAACCACATCAAATGTTTCTCCAATTGTTGTAAGTCTATCAAGCACTTCATTCCCCTTCTTGGGTATGGACACAATCTTTGAAGGCCTCAAAATCCTCTATGAGATACCATACCCTACTCTTGTAGTTCTTGAGCAGGTCATTTTTTACAGCATTAAGTCCTCTGACTTGATTGGCAACCAGCTCACTGTCACCAAATACTTGCAAGTTCTTGATTCCCATCTTCCTTGCCCAATGAAGACCTTGGACTAAAGCCTCATATTCAACAAAGTGTTATTTGAGCAAGCAAACTAGAATCTAAAGGCTGAGTAATATCTCATACCTGGGGACACAATCATGGCTCCTCCTCCATCTCCTTGTCTACTCCTT
This sequence comes from Taxus wallichiana var. yunnanensis, assembly GCA_018340775.1. NCBI lineage: Eukaryota > Viridiplantae > Streptophyta > Pinopsida > Cupressales > Taxaceae > Taxus > Taxus wallichiana. The sequence continues at coordinate 367,814,710 of CM031235.1, read as the reverse complement.
GAGCCATCAAAGAAAAATTTCCATACCTCATTGTCATCCTTGCATTCTAGCTTAATCAGGTCAGGAAGAGGGTGGTTCTCTTCATGTAGGTAGTAGACACCTAGCTCAGATTCTTCCATCTCCCTATAGGGGTCAAAATTATGACTTTTGTTGGCCTAATCATCGAGAGTCAAGTATGGGATACATCCCACCTTGGTATTTTCTTCGAAGTGCTTAGTAGGTCTTCTTGATCGAAAGCTAAGAAATTGGCATTGATTGGGCTAGGTATATAGGATTCAATATGGTAATCAGCAATAGGTTTAGATCTGATTGTGGCCTTCACCCCATATCTTATCCTAAAGAGCATATGTGACCAATCAGTAGACAAGTAGCCTCTAATTTCAGTAGTGAAATCCTGGATAGACACAAAGAAAAATGCGGTGGAAAATCTATGATTGACATGTTTTACAAAACAATCACATTAGGGAAAGCGTGTAGGGTGAGACTCAGATCTTTGATGATTCCCATAGTAGTCATTGTTGTCCCATCTAATTGGAATACTCCTCTAGAGATGACCTCATATTGGAGGCCTAGCTGGTCAGCTATTTTTTTAGGCATCACAGAACTACTAGCCCCAGAATCAATCATACAATTGTGCACCAATTTGTCTCCAATAATCAATGAGACATAGAAGGGAGGAGGTCTCAGGTTTTTACCTTATTGTTCTCCATGGTTTCTCCTGGTTGAACTGCATTGGCAAGCACTCTCTCTTGTTGGTTAGGGGGTGATTTGAACTTGACCAATTCTGCATGGCAGTCTGCAACAGATCCCTCTACCCCGGAATGGCTAGTGACTCCCATAGTGAAATGTTCACACTTGTCCTTTTCATCTGCTCAATAATATTGAATGTGTTGTCCTTTTTCTACCCCTTCCTAGACACATTTCTTTCTTGCACATGGGCTGTTACAACCGGTGCTTGACTGGGTTTGGGAGGTGGCTTGGATTGGTTCTGTATGTTTGGAGTTACACTTGGAACACCAAGACCTTGTGGAGTGATGGAAGATTGAGGGTCACCTGAATTTAGTGGTCGGCCCTCTCCAATACTTCTCTTTTTGGACCATGTATTGGCAGCTACACTTTGAGAAGGGAACTAATTCATCCCACATAAGTCTTCGGCCTGCCAATTTACTAGCATAGTCTCGTTTTGGGGTTCACCTTGTTGAGCTCCTTTTTGCTGATCTCCCTCTTGGCTAGGTTCTGTAGCACCATATTGGTTTGCACCATCAAGGCTTGATTTAGAGCACCATTAAAGCACATTGATTGGTTATGTGGCTGATCGCATGGAAAACACCAATCATATTCTTGTGCCATATTGTTTTGTGCTGGGACCAATGCCCTTGATGTTGAAGTTGTGTTTGGATCATACAACTGAGAAAGGTCTAGCAACTTGGGGCTATCCTTGGTTACGCTTTGATTCATAGTCTAAGGTGGTGGCCTATTGTGCCGATCTTGGGGTATAGCTTGATATTGAGCTTGGAAATTTGGTATGGCTGGAACTCGAGCTTGTTGTCTTTTGATGGTCACTAGCTCATTCCCAAAGTTTTGAAGTTGTTTCATCACTTCTTGAAGCTCTTTAGAGGTATTAGATGATGAAGTGGAAGCTTCGGTGAGCTTTGACTCCTGGGGGTGGGTATAGGAGCTAATGTAGGCACTTGGCTAGTATCTGGGCTTCCTAACTCAGGGTACAGAGGCATGGATGGCCTAGGAGCAATTTTGCCAGCTTGAATCAAATAGTTCTCAGCCCTATGGAGAGGCTATAGGCTACAGGTAATGTAGTGCCCCCATTGATTGAATCATCATAGAAATATCAAAATTTAAAGCCCTAAGAAAGTATAAGAAGGCACCTTCATTAGTGGGCTTTATTGTTGTTGGAATCCTATCCCAGGTCCATTGGAATCTGAGGTTGAAGTCTTTCAGTTGCTCGTTTAAGGCTCTCTTGATTGTTGTTAGTTGCTCCAACAAAGACAAGTTATCACCTTTTCCCCAAACTGATTGTGAAGAGCCATGCACAACTAGTTCCAGTTCTAGATAGAGCCGATTCAAGACTCCTAAACCATTGTGAAGCTTTCCCTTTGAATGAAGAGGTGAGCAACTTGACTGTAATGTCCATCTCATGGATCTCATGGATTGTACAGACATTTGTAATATCTTGGACATGGTCACCAAGAGAAGTTTGATTTTCCCAGTGAAATATGGGATGCTCTTTAATGCTACAATCGGAACTAGGTTTTGTGCATTCAAGGTGAGTGGACTACTGTCGGTGAAGTTGACATATGGATTTGGTTGTGTCATTTTGATTGGCCTAAGAATCCTTGCAGACTAAAAGAAAGGCCTTGCAGGTGGAGGTGTTGACAAGGTTATGCTTGGTGGAGATGGAGACCTCTGAACTCTTCTTCCTCTCCTTTCTCTGCCTGGGGATAGACGCAAGTATTCAAATATACCTTCTTTCCTTGCTCTAGACCGGGTTTTTCTCATGAATCTCCCAAGCTTGGGCTGCTGAAACTAGTAGATTTGTTTCTTTTGGAGTCACCAGATGTACAATTTTAAGGCTTCTTAAAAGCCAGAATCACAACAAGTGTACATCAATCCCTACTGTAATAAGATGGAGACTTCTTAGTCCCACCAGTGTGCAAAACTGTTAGTGTGAAATCACAACACCCCCAAATGAGTTCTAAAAGGTATGCTTTTCTAAGGTAGAGTCATTTGGTGTGATTGCATAACATTGAACTTTTCCCAAGGTGTGGGACCTTGCAAAATGGAAAATCTCTCCAGATCAAAGGTTGGTTCCTTATCCCTCTATTTAGGTGCATACGTAAGGATTTACAGAGGATCTATCTCTATACCTAATCTAAAACTTGCCAAGGAGACAAGGATAAAAGAGTATAAGAAATAAGAAATGACTAAACTACCAGGTGATGCACCAAAGGAATGATGAACACTTATTTTGCTAATAGACACAAACCAACAAAATGCATACAATAAACAAGCACAGATAGCTAGATATGTAATGGGAGACCAGATGAAAGCAAAAGAGACAAGAAAGGATCTAAAATTGATCACAGACGTGTTTTATTGCTCTGTAGATTGATACAATCCATTAAAAAGTAGCCAAGAGGCAGAAACGTAATGCAATTTTGATAGAAGGCCTGAACCCCACAGATCCCTTTACTAGAAGGAGAAGGGAGCCTGCAAAACAAAGAATGTCCAACCCTTTACAATGAATCCTACCCCCGTATTTATAGATTCAACCTGAAAGAAGAAGAGAGAGAAGCGGGAAAAGTAGGTTGAAGTTCAACCACCGCTGTTAATGCCTCTGATGAAATATCTCCCCCAAATCCATCTTTATTGCATCAATCCTTGGTTCGACACCTTGAAGGAAGAGGAAACGGTGAAACAGATCAAATCTGATCTGGTTGTTGAGGTAAGAAGATCCTGCATTGAAAGCCGAAGATGTTTCCTCCATTTTCTTCACCTAACCTCCTCAAAATTAAAGTTTCAAACCTCCATGGCATGGGTGAGGCCGAGATCTTTCCAACGGCATCAAATTTGCAATATTTCGAGCCCTGAGTTGAAAGATATGCCCCTTCAAAGTTTGTATTGGGTCCATACAGGAGGGCGGGAAAACAACTTGAAAAATGGGTCCCCTTTTGATATGGGACATGTGGCAGCCAGATTGGAACAAAAATCGGGCCTATGGGTCCACAATTTATCTTTTGCCCTTTCCTCTCGATTCCCGCTTTGGCTTTGACTCGGGCCCAAATGTTGACTTTTTCCTTGGGCGGAGTTATGGGCCATTTTACAACTTTTACCCCTTTTGAGATAACAAGGGGCAAAGAACCAACTTTTTCCCGACGGTCCACTTTCCCCTAGGACACGCGGTAGTCTAGCGCTCATTTAGAAACCTTTTCTCTATTCACCCCTTGAATCAACATCATACTGACACTTGGCATTCTCTGCTTACACCTTTATACTTAGCCAATTTTGAAGCCTTTTATGTCCACCTTTTGACTCTGTTTCCTCTTATGCGGGATCGTGGTCGATCCAATATTTGGCACGGGGGAAAAATATGGATAACAACACTATCAGGCATGATAGGCTCTACCCATTAAGTTGCTCTACTTTTTACTAAACGTCTTCATAAAAACAACTCTGCTCTTGTGATCAATGGGTTTTTATTTTATCTTTCATTCTTTCTTGAAATTTCTCTATACTTTTCGAGGAGGAATCTCTATTAGATAATGTGGAATGTGGGTTGTTTCCTGTTAAGCTTAATGGTGAATCGTACCTTAAATTTTGGTTGAGCCTTGAATAATGTCGAATATGTGTGAATCCCACTTTGTCTACTCAAAAGGGTTTATGGAAATATATTGTTGCTAAAGGTTTTGAACTGGGTTTGTCTATTATGGTTGATAGGAGGTAAGAAATGTATTCTTCTCTATCGCATCTTTGGTTGTTTGGAGTCTTGTTACTTCTGTTGGAACTATGTTGATATGGAAGCTTGGATTAAATGTTATGCGGACTCAAAACTATTTGAAAGCAACATTAAATGAGTAACTTCTTCTTGAACTTTACTGTGAAACTTTCATTGCTTTGAACCTTGTATTTCAATGGAAGTGAGTTGAAAAAGGGTGTTTGGATTTACTATTTTGTGGATTCAAATTCGTGTGGAAACAATAATGAAGGAGTTATTTATTCTCTTACTCCTTCAGTTAAAACTTAGTTGTTCGGATCTAGTTCTTTCTATGGAAACTATGAGGTAATGGTTACTCGGATACTAAGGTTTTGGAAATATCTTGTTTGAAGATAACAATGAATGAATTCTCCCTTTTTTGAACTTTATATGTATTTGGGTTTTTCTTTAAAACTCTGGAAGACTGGACTAATAGTTGGATAAATGAAGCTCTGTTATATTTAAGGATTTTTCAAGAGAGTTGGTTTTTCTGAGTTGATATTTGGTTCTATGCACGTTAGCTCTACTCAAGCTTGCAAGATGTCGATCTCACTGTCTTTCTTCACCTTCAAGTTAGATAATGATCATTTAGACTTATTTGTTTTTATCTGAGTAAACCTCTTAAGCTAACTTGCTAGTGTAAGTTTGTTGAAACCTTACTGTTGTGGTTTGAGAAGATTTAACGAATGTATATACAGATTTTGGGTTGACATTTTGTGATCTGGGAATAACCAATAGGTTCAGTTTGAAGGGTTTCTAGATTCTTCATTTTCTATGATCTCTGAGTATGTTGAAGGAATAGAATGTCTTGATGACTTAGTTGATTTGTGCAGTTGAGTATGTCCATAGAAATGGAATGAAAGGAATTCTGATTATCTAATCATTTCTTTAGTTGACTTGTGCACCTGTAGCTAGTCATGTCGTCCTTATTTTGCACATTCTTTGAAATCAAACCTAGATGGATCTTTTCGGTCTATCCAAAAGATGGGTTCTCTCACCTCTGTGAGGTTGTGAATGTGAGTCGATCTTACTGATTGTTTCTCTTTCGTTTTGAAAGAATGATTAGGACTTGGTTCCTCTAACTGAAAATTTTGATGATTGGTAATGACTTTTGAAGGTTGTTATTTCATGTAAGTTGTTTAGAAAAATTTTGGTTAATACATCTCCTTCTTGATGTGGATAATGTACTATTGTCACTATTATTGTATCGTGCTGGGAGAACCTTATTTTGAAATCTGACTTGCATAATGCAGTCGCATAATTCAGACTAGTATCTTCTAATGCATGTCTCTATGTTTAAAAGAGTTCAAGGATTTGTGTTTGGGTCTGTACCAGTCCTTTTATGACCTTCTTTACTTGTGAAATAAAGTTGGAATCCTCTTCTAAACATGTTGACTGACTCCTCTCTCTTTTACCCTCTGAGGTAAAGTTTTCATCATTGTTTTCTTTGGAGACTGTAGGAGATTATATGTTGCACTCTCTCTTCTGAGTTGTGAAATGATATTTCAAATTTTACCGAATTGGAAGGGAAGTTCTAATTTGCTTTCTCTCAGTTTGTCCTTCCCTCTCCTGTGTTAATCTTGCTTATAGATTGGATCGGTTCAGTTGCATTACTTTCAAGAATGCATTGAGTAGTTGTTGATACATCTTACTCATTCACTTGACTTGTATTGAAGGAATCAATATTTGTTATGGGTGATTAATGTTATATGTTATATATTGAGTGAATACTTCCTAATTCTAATGTGTGGCCTAACTTGAGAACTTAGGCTATATCTTGGACTTTAAAATTAGGATATAGCATCTGAAATGGGAATCTCTTATTATTTTTTTATGTTGTAGATGATTCATCCTAGAACCTTTCATGAAGCTGGAATTAGCTTGGCTGTAGATGTCTTTTTATGAAATTGTGTAATGCGTTGAGTTTGATGGTTCTTGCTTCTTAAAAGTAACACTACTTTTGGAAAATATTGGAGTTAGTGTCTTTATTTCTAATTCAGATTGAATTACGTAAGAAATAAATAGTAAGTACCTTTAATAGAAGGAGATAAGTAATTAGGATGAAATGTTACTTATCTAATATAATTCTTTATAAGAAAATAATTGCTGAGGAGAGCTGATTATATCATGATCTTTTTGAATGTTAATTTGGTTGTTATATTGTTCTTCCTTTTATGATTGTTATTTCTTATGATTTATCTATTTGTTGGCCTTGTTGTTTCATAAAATCAGAGTTTGTTTTATGAAACAGTTAGTTGAAGGCACATCATTTTAATGCTTAGTGCTTATCATGCTCAGTTCAATGACCTGACCGTGCTAGCAATTTTTGTAGATGGACTTTGTAAGTGATAAAGGAAGGAAATAACTTTTATGATGTATTGGTTACTTAAAGTCTGGATCTCTTATGAAGAAATTTGATTCATTATTGAAATGTATTAAAAGAAGAAAAGTTGTATTCTTTATTGATCTTGATGTTGTTTGACATGAATATGTCTGAAATGTATGGTCTTGTAAAATGTGTATTTCACCATGATGAATTGAAAAGGATAAGAGTTACTTAAATATGTGTGTCATTCTTCTTGAGCATTATTAGAAGGAAAGGTGTAATCTTCTCTTCATTTGTTCTCTTTCTTAACTGTTTGGATCCTTATTTTAGTTGGCATTGAATGAATTGGATGGAAGGGATTTAATTACAATATTCCTTACTGAAATGCAACTTATTAAGTTGGCATGCTTAGTTAATCTTTCATCTAAGCCTCTTTGGATTAGTAAAAATATGTTAATGAAAATTATAACTTAACTAAGATGACTTGTGTAATGGAATAAGGATATAATGAATTTCTAACACCTAACAAGAATGAGGAAGGTTCACTTCATCTTGAGTAATACCATGATAGGTAAACAACAAATGTATGGTATATGTGATCGTTTATCAATTAGACTTCATCTCTATGAAGTCTATTATAATAGAACCTGTTTTGGATCTTAAAAAGACTATGAATGGTTGAGTTATACTAAGTAAATCTTATGGAGGTTGTTGTTTCTGTTTGATTAACTAAACTTTAATCAAAAAGTTAATGAACCTAAAGCAATCATAGGATTTTATAGTACATTAAAAACTCAGGTAGGAATGATAATATTAAGACCTAAAGTAATTCAGGGTTTAGCTAGTGTAGCTGTAACCAAACCTTAATTATGAAACTTAAGTGAGTAATAAAATCTCTATGGGATATGTACACCCAAATGGGTAATTTGTCAGATGTTGGCACATGCCAACTACAGAACTGTACCTTCGTGAAGACTAGGGTCTTCACGAGGATACAATGTTGCAGTTGACATGTTGCAACACCCTTCAGTATTGGATCATCTAGGTCTACATAAACTTGGACTTGATCTTAGTTTCACTCTAGGTCAGATTAGTATTATGAGTTAGCACAGGGAGTGACTCTCGATGGCTCAGGGTAACTAGACACATCCAATTGACTTAGGTTGATTGAGTATGCCTATGTACCCTTAGTCATTGCGAATGGTTCCCTATCCTAATTTATGTTGCTAACCTAGGTTAGGGTCAAACCTTGAACAAGTGAACTGATAGAAGTCAGTGAAGACCATTCTAGATAATAGATGAGTGGGGTGAAGGACGTATTCTATTTGATGAGTATGTCATCTAGGAATAGTAACATGAACAAGTATGTTGGAAATATTTGGCCAAAGTATTGCAAGCTACGGTTGCATTGTCCTATGTCACCTAGTTTAAGAAATGGGATTTTAGATGAATATTGGTAACAAATATTCAGATAGGTTTCTTAAACAAAACACTCAATACCTAGAATAGGGTAAGAGAACCAGGAATACTTAGTATACACTTTGTATTCAACACTTTAAGTTAACATGAGAGATCGGTTAGAAACCTGAGTCATGAAATGAGATATCGGTAGTTCATCGAGTCATTTACAGTTGCATATGGTTATCTATTATGAGATTGATTGGCATGGAATGTGTGTTCTAAATTATGATGATTTAGAATAGAGAACATTATGTATTCAAAAAAAATTCCCTTGTTTCTAAAGTCTTAAAATGGGAATGTTACACACATCCTTGTATAGAAAAGAGAGAATTAGAGAGGATCCATAACCAAGGAACAAAGAAGGGAACCAAAACTAGGAACCCGAATGAAGTATCCAAAGATACCCACAACAAGAAAATAGGAGAAAATAGAACAAAACCACATGAGAGAACAAGGAGAAGTTGTTGCAGTCATAGTTGCAGGTAGTGAAACGAAACACATAGAGAGAGGAGGCAGCTCCACGTGCAATGCAAGAAGAGGAAGAAGTAGAAAAAGGGAACAACAAGGAGGGAGAGAGGAGATGCAACCCCAAATAATTTGTAAGACAAAGAAGTGGAAAGACAGTGGTAGTGACATCCACAAGTGAAGCTAAAGAATAAGTGGAAATAAAAGATTAACGAGAGATCAGCGATTACCCTTATTTCCTTTCTTTGAATGCACTATCTATCAATTCCCACGTGGATGCTCCTCACGAATCAAGAAGATCAAATTTAGAAAAATTTAGGGGGTGTATATAAGTAAATATTTATCGAGAGAATGGGGGCTATCCTTATCTGAGTTAGAGTGATCAGATTCATGAGGTCACTTGATCCTTGGAGTAGGTCTCTCCAAAGAGGAAGGGTGAACCATATGCGACCACCACAAAATTACCATCGGTGGTGGTCTAAGTAGCAACCAATGGATTTGTAACTCCAACTTCTTAAAATTTTGAGTCGATTCAGGATCATCTTCAAGATCGGGAGGACTCCAATGTTTGGGAATGAATCCTTTTTTCTTTGGAGCTTAGGATTTCTTATGGGGGAAGGAAGTCGAGAGGTGCCCAAGAGTCCTGCAATTCTAACATCTCAAAGTCATGCTTACATAGTCTAGAGTCTAGATGTGAGTCGCATCTCCCATCTTAAGAGACATTTTATTTGGAAATCCTTTACTAAGATACACTTCTACACAAATCGACAAAAGAAGGCCACTTTTTACTTACTTGTTATCTTGTTTAATGAACTTCCCAAAATTATTGTCAATATCTTCCACAAGTGAGGAAAAAATGAAGAGGAGTATTTTGCATATCACCCAAACAGAACACACAAGATGGAGAAGAAACTCAAATCAAGCTCAGGAAACCATGGGGTAGTAAAAAGACACGCCGATCCCAGTAACCAAGGACCTTAATCAATTGCCTTTTGATAATCCTCCTAGTTATAGAAGTAGACTAAGAAGAATCTCCGATCACATAAGAAGTATTCACAATTCTTTTCCATGAGGTAAGAATCCACTTGATCGAGCATTGGTCGATAGCCAAACACCATTAAATAAGTAGATGAGGGATTTAGTTTGCTTCCATTGTTTTGTTCGGATATATTGTGAAACTACCAAAAACATACATTAAACTTCCTTTGATAGTTATTTTTTTCATCAAAATCAATTCAATGTATTTCTCATGACCATCAAAGGTCCACAACAAGAGAAAACATCCAGTTGTGATCCATTAGTCCCACAACCCAACGGGCCAAATTTGTTGACCGACATTGATACAAGTTTATGCTTGCTAGTTTTACGCACACCTTGTAAGTATTCTAAGAAGATAGAACAATTAAACACATTAAACATTACAGCCAATCAAGCCTACGATTATAGGACTGATTCTGGCAACATGGTTTGATTACACACATGACCATACAAGCACCACAGCCTCCATGAGTTTATGGTTGTGTTCCCCAGGTCCCACAACCCAACGTGTATGCTGACCAATTAAACATCAACACCGGTTTACGTGCATTAGTATTTAGATCATCACCACTTCCACCTGACATCATTGCACAAATTTTAGTATTGAACATAGTAGTCAATCAAGCTAGGGCTTTCTGGACTAGACCAGAAAACCACCCATAGTCCATGTGGTTTTATTACACCTCTCGTTCTCACTTCCATGGTCTTGTCTAGAAATCTACACTAGGCACCTGCAGGTCACTTTCCACGTGTTCCACAACAAAAATATAGAATCTCAATAGAGCTGAATATTGAATGGAGCCTCTGAGTAGATATTCTATCTGATCGATGCATCACACCACTTCAACTTATGACAACTTTCTTTTCCTTAGACTCGCATATTACGATATAGCATGTTGAAGATATAAGTTTGCCTCGTTAGCTTTCTCAGCGTTACCACACTCGCATCCATTTCTATTCTACCCGATTGTCTCGACACGACCTCGAGAATTTGGGTGCGAAGAAGGTCATATGTTGATTTTCTTTCATATAAGACCTTTATAAACAGTTTTACTATCACTTTGTCATGTTTGGGAATTGGGATTGATAACACCTTGAGATTTTCATTAGGTGTTTTATTTGGTGATGATTCTTCAACAGTGATATCTCCACTATCAATTAGGTCTTGGACAAAGTGACGTAAGTGAAAACTTCGAACAACTGGGTGACCATCAATGTAATGAAAATCATAATAAGTATCAACTTTATACCAAGTAGGTTTGGGTTCTCCCTCAACCCAAGGTCTAGTGATGGGATAAGTAACCATGTTTTCATTAACGAGTTATTGAAGGACATTTAATGGAGGTTCTCCCAAAGGAGTGAAGCGAAAGCGCTTAAAATCAAGAGAAGAGGAAACCTCTTTGCTAGAAACAACAAGAGTTTGTTTACCTTTTTTGGTCTAGTCTGAGTGTTTTGGACGTTGTGGAAATTGGGATTTTCTATAATACCATCATTAACCATATTACGATTGCGGTTAACATGCTTAAATATGTCTTGGTGAGAGCTATTAGGATGATTACTATGTTGCCCATTATCTTTTGAATGAGGTTTAATCAAACCTTTTACGACAAGGGCTTTTTCAATATGTGATCCTTTCTCAATGGCTTCTTCAAAAGTATTAAGACAATGCATTTGCATGTGAAAGTATAGCTCATTGTTGAGATTAGGTACAAATATGCTTGTTGTCCACTCAAAATTCCCCTTCTCTCAAGAAAGTGAAAATTTTAAATTTTGAGTTTAAGTGTTTTCTCTGTTGTACTGATAATGTGAAATGCCAAAGAAATTGAGAAATCTACATTTTTGGGTCATTTTGTGTGTTTTTCGGGCCTGTCGGACATTTTTGTCCCACGTGTCCCAAGTTCAATTGGGCCCTCTGTTCCCGATCGGCTGGTTCACCCAAAGTCTGTTCTTTTCGGGCCCATCGGAACTTTTTGTCCCAAATGTCCCAAGTTCGCCCGGACCAATTGTTCCATTTTCATCCGATTCGGCCGAGCCACGTACTTCGCGCTTTCGCGTCCCAAATGTCCCAAGTTCACCGGACCAATTGTTCCATTTTCGTCAATTCGATCGAACCCACGTACTTTGCGTACTTTTGTCCCACGTGTTCCAAGAGCATTTGTGCGTCTTTTCCCCTTCGCCCGAATCGGCCGAGCTGCGTACTTCGTGCTTTCGCGTCCCACATGTCCCAAATGAACCAAGTGCCATTCGTGCTAATTTTTCCTGCTCTACCCGAATATCTTGCTTATTCAATTTGGTAGGTATGTATTAAATGCGCATTCATTGCCTTTCTCTCTCCTAAACGGCTATATAACGAGCAAACCCCCTATGCGTTTTACACACTGCTTTCCTGCTATCTTTTGCTCAAACCTTTGCAATCTAAATTCCTGCGCGTGTATCCATTTTCCTCTGCAATTCCTTCCCAAGTCTAGATCAAATTTCAGGGGCAAGAACAAATCTCACCACTAGAGTCTGTCGTTCCCGATATCGGGGACAGTGAAGTTCACCATCTTGACTTTAGTGATTTTTGGTCGAGGATGACAGACGCAAACCCTACACCAATGGCACAGATGATTCATGACAGCGGTTTGGCTTTCGCTGGTGGTTTCCCAATCTCTGTGTAATGTGCAGATATAGTGCTTTCATGCGGAGCTCATTTCAACCCTGATTCGAGTGAATTGACCAATATACACGGGAGCTCATTGCCAAACTTGACGCTGCCACCATTGGCACTGCACTGAGGATTCCAGAAATGGATAATGCCATAGTTGTCTCCCAGAATCAAGCACAGGCATCTGACCTAGAACTCTCAAGGATTCCTATGGGAGAGTCTACCCCTGAAGGTGAGATCCACAACCTCTAGGAAACGGTCACAAGAGTCATTGGGAGGGTAGGAAAAGGGCAGCAAACTATTGAACAGTTGGAGGAACAAGCCCAGATTCTCACAGGTTTTATCAAATCTCTTTTGTCTAAGGGAAAAGTTTTGGACCCTACCCCATTGACTACCCTTAGCCACTGTAATTTTGAGCCAAGATGAAGTACAGAGTATCAAAGACATGCACAAGTATTCAGTCTATGGCAGAGCTATGGAGGCCATGGTGGAAGATATGCTTGTTGCTGGATTAAACTTCATCGATGAAGCTTTCAAACTCCATGGAAAAGTGAACAACTTGCAACAAAAGCTCTCTTCCACTATTGGGATCATAGATAAAGAGCTTAAACTTTGGAGCAGTTGTATAGTGGACCTCCGCCTCATGGGACAGACCGATGAAAACATTCTTTTGGCGAGTAAGGTTTTTGATGATGCAAAGGATAATCTGTCAAAATCCTGGGTCTACAGCGTGGAGTGGAAGATCAAGGTCCTGGAGGAGGCTTCGGGAGAATTGAAGAATAGTTGGCAGAAGGGAGAGGCTTTCAAAACACTAGTTGTATCTGCTTTCAAAGATATACATTGTCATCTTCAGGATGAAACTTCTGGTGTGTCTCTCTCCCTACAAGAAATCAAAGCTCAATTCAGAGCTTTTGTCAAAGGAAATCTGTTCAAGGAAAGCTCCATTTCCAAAGAGAAAATGAAGGAGATCTGCTCTCTTCAATCTGCTATTGAAGAAGCAAATAAAGACTATCATACTCATGTCGAGTTTGATAAGGAAATGGAGAAGTGCCTCAGATTTTGGACCCAGTCTACAGCCAACACGTCAGTCCCACGTGGCAGAGACATAGCTGAGGCATTGAAGAGATTCAGGCAGCGGATTTTGAAGTCAGTGGGTCCCTCCCAATCATAAGCACCTACCTTCTTCTCCTTATTCCTCTCTTCTCTTCCAATTCTTTTCCTAGATTTATTGTAATAAGTTGAGGTATTGCGAGTGGTAATCCTTACCTAATCTTTAGTTAAAAGAAGTAGTTACCGAGAGTAAGCTGAATTGTAAACTATATAATGGCCTCTCCTCGCCATTTTAAAGGAAGGAAGAACTTGGCTTATTTTAAGAAAGTGTAAATAAATCATAAAGAAATCAATACGAAGGGATTTTCGTTCTTCGTCTATCGATCTCTTTTATCCCTAAGCTTTTCATTTAATCTTGTTAAGATCATTTGTCTATATTATATTAAGAAGCTTTGTATTCTTGAGATGTTATTGATAGAACTTTGTGTCTTTCAAATTTCATCTTATTAGTATGATACAAATGATCTTGTTTCAATTCACTGTACCTTCGCATGCATAAAGAATTTACTCTGTCATCTATAATTCGAGTGTTGCCTTTCTACTCATTCTTGTTTTCTCATTCCTTAGTCCTTTTGTAATTGATGATCCTTATAGAAAACACTTTCATAAATATCCAAGTTCCACAAGAAAATCATGTTTTGTATATGTGTAAATAGGTTCGTTTTGAATAAGGAACCTCTCCCATTAAAGAGGAGGGACTTCTTGTCCCTTATTTATTGCTCTTCGTGAAGTCCTATTTGACGACCAACAATGCTCACAAGTTGTTTCTCGGGCATGGAGCATGGGAAATGACTACCAAACCCATGCCATCTCTATAGGAATTGTGTAAAGGTTTCATTTGTTCATTGTTTGGCATTACACAAATCCATCATTGTAATTTCAGAGTCTAGGTTAAATGAGAAATGTTTAAAAACTTACGAGAGAGGTCTAGGAAAGTTTATATAGATGCCTTGGGGAAGTGTAAAAACCGGTCAAGGCTTGTCCACTTAGACTCCGTGGAAAGATATGCATTAAGAAAACATCACTATAGGCCACCTCTTGGAAAGCCATATAAAACTCCTTGATATGCTCTTTAGGATAATTCTTTCCCTTGTATTTGTTGAATTTGGGCATCTCAAAATATTTGGGAAAGGGGACGCACAAATGTAGTTATCAAAGGGGTAAGGACACAATTCTTCAAAGCTGAATTTTTTTGTTGATGTTGCATACCTGAGATGGTGTCCTTCATCATTTTCCATTCTTGGGAAAATGGGGAGTTGTTCTACAAGAAATACAAGGAACCATCACTTGTAGAGTTTTTGTTATCTTTGGTGTATGTTGTATGACTCTTAAATGAAGCATCACTAGTTTTATTTGGTGCCTCATTGCTATGGGATTCATTGGTGACTTTGGAATTTAAGATAGCAAGTTGCTTAGCCATGTCATTAATTTTATTCATGAGGGCTTGAGTGGGATTGGTGGCTGAATTAGTTGATTTTCCTTTGTTCCCTTCATCAGATTTGTCTTTGTTAGATTCATTACCTTTGGTGTTGTTCGAGGTGGACTTGTTTCGATCATCAATGTTCATGTGACTAGGGCCTACCTCATCATCATTGTTGGTCACAAAAGGTTCACCCTTGTTAGGTGGTGGTTTTCCAAGTAATATTCGTAGAATATCCTCATCAAAATTAGAGGGTAATTTTGCTCCCATATCAAGGAGAAGAAGAAAAAAATGGTCTTTATTCATACGTAAGATGTTTTCAACGTGGGATTGTTTCTTTGAGTGAGATGTCATTCTGATCATCCTCAAAGTTTTGTTCATTATCACTATCAAAATTTCCAAAATTATTTCAATGTCATTTGTTTCTTCCAAAAGGACTATAATCTTTGTGTCGTGTTCCCACCATTTTTTAAAAGGGGAGGAAAAAAGAGAAATACGAAAGATGAATCAACCCTCAACAAAGTGAATGTGATGATGGAAGAGAGGTGTGCGATTAAGTTTGGTAATAACTTGTCCCTTAACAAAGTGAATGCTAAGATGGGAAAGAAGTTTGGAAGATATGAATGACACAACCCTTAACAAAGTGAATGTCAAGATGGAAGCGTGTGAAAGTGTTTGATAAACTCGACCCTTGACAAAGTGAATGCCAAGATGGAAGAGTGGTTTGATGTGGTGAAGGTTCTCGTCCTCTAACAAAGTGAATGCTAGAATGGAGGAGAGTTATAGTGACAAAAGTCCAAATGTGCTCAACCTCTAACAATGTGAATGCTAGAGTGGAGGAGCGAGGATAGATTGATTGCAAATGCACTCTACCACTTAGCAAAGTGAATGCTAGATGGGAAGAGGGTATGAAAAAGGAGTCAAATCGTATGTGATGTGCTCAACCTTTAATAAGAATTAGTTAAGAAGGAAGAGGCTAATGAAGGGATAAGACTCAAATATTGATAATGTAAGCGTTGGAAAAGAAGATATGATGAAGTGTTAAAAACACAACAAATTTTTTGTCAAGTTAGAGACGTGAAGAAAGCAAACATATAGTTTAACGATGATAATGTCAAACTAAAGGATGCGAAGAGAATGAAGATAAGGGGTGATGAAATTGAGTTGTGACAAAGTGGAACACAACACTATTAAGATGTGAGTCATAAGATGAAAGTGCTTGAGCGAGGATGTGGATATCCACAACTCAAGACTTGATGTCAAAAAGAAGATGGAAATTTAAAATTTGGGGAATGTAATTCAAATGTTTAAGTGTTGAATGAAATGGGAGATAAACTCAAAATGAGGTGAGTATAGAAGAATTTGGTGACTGCAAAAGAGGAAGACTCAAATAAACGAAAGAGAACTCCAGATGAATGAAATAAGTTCAAATAGAGAAGGAAATGAAGATGAAAAGATTTAAATAATGAAAAAGAGATGAAAGTTCGAAAAGGGAAATTTGAGAGTAAAATGAAGGTTAGTGAATGATGATGATGCGAAGACAAAAGAGGACGAGAAAAGATGAAATGATAATGAAAGTAGAATCCAAATAAGGAGTGTTTGGAAAATGACAAAAAGATAAGAAAAGTGAAAGATGGATCCCAAACAAGGAGTGTTTGGAAAAAGTGAGTGTGGAACACTACTAAAAAAAAAAAGAAAAAAATAAAGTACAAGTTTTTGTTTGATTGTTTGATTGTTGCCTCTACCTTACATTGGCTTGGACAATTTTGGCTTCTGAGTGGCTCTCTCAAATAGGTGTCATCAAAATATCTATGCGAGTGCGATCTTTATTACTAGATGACGAGCTTTAATTTACCCCCTTTGAAACCCTAAGCAAAGATCTTTCTCAAAATGAATCACCTTTGGGGTCGCCACTAAGGATATCCATGACTCTAACTCACAAGGCTTTACTAGTCAGGTGGGATAAAAAGGTTCTCGTTTCATCCACCAGTTCCCTCAAGGTGTGGAATAATTTGGGGTTACTAGAACCACCCCCTTTGTTGTATCTTAAGGCTTATGTTAAGGGGGTTATGTTCTAGTTAAGTGGTCGAGTCGTAACTCTTAACCAAACCTACAAATACAAGTGTTTTGAATGTGGTGTTTTTTTAATCTTTTGATTTTAATGTGGTTTGATTGTACTCCTTTGAAAACTTGCAGTTAGTATTTTTGAATGTTTTATCCACCTTGTGTGAGAGTGGGTCCTGCAAACAAATATTAGAAATTTTCCAGAATGAGGGAAAAAAAGAGAACAAATAAACAAGGAAGCGAGAAGCAAACCCACGTTTCGATTTTCAAGATCTCTTAAAAGTGGGAGGAAAGAGCATACGTGTGGGTTGGCTTTAATTAAGTGAAATGTTAATTCCCAAAAAAATGAAAAACAAACCACGTTTATGATTCACAAGATCGCTTAGAAAGCGTGAGGGAATAACATATGCGTGATTATGTCATGGTTAGTCTCACAAAAACAAAAGAAAATGACAATCTATGAGAATACAAAACACGTTAGAAAGGGTGAGTCGATAAAAACAATGAAATGTGTGCAAAAGTAACTTAAAAAATGCAACAAAAGTTAAATTGAAACGTCCGATAACACTAAATTTTCAACATTTACAATTAGCTCACTATAGTGATTAAAAGCATCCTCGAACCCTACAAAATCAAATTGCACAATTAGTCTATGTGAAGAGAAGTTGTGAGAAAAAAAAGAAAAAGAAAAAATGATAAAATGTCAAAATTGTAGTGAAAAAAAAAAAGGCCTAAGTTAATTAAGTAAACAAATTGGTGAAGTAAAATAGTCTAAGGAAGTAATTAAAAATGAATCTTAATTAAAAACAAATTTGTAGTTTAAAAAGAAAGCTTAAAAATAAATAAGAATTTAAAAAAACATATTTAAAGTCTAAGAACTAAAGTTATACCTATGTTTAAACAAATATCCTAAACCTAAACCTAAGTTAATAACATTTATGACATAACCTAAAAACCTAAGGTAATCTAAGTATTGTTTTTTTTGTGGTGTGTGTGTGTAGGTTGAAGCGGTGGAGGAGCTCAAGATAGGGCTCGGTGATGGAGGCAAAGGAGCATCTCATGTTGGGCAAGAGGCGAGCCATGGATGGCTCGAGTGGGGAGAGCGCATGGTCGGCACGGGTGAGGCGAGTCAGTCAACAAGGTGGACACGGGAGTGGGGAGGGTCTACATGTAGTGAGGATTGGGATCGGCTGGGTAGTTAGGGAATGGGGTGGGTAGGAGAGTTAGGACGGGGACGGGGTGGAATCCAGAAGGGCTCATTGGGGGAAAGTGGTGAGGTGGGTAGTTAGGATGGGGCTCCTGCGGGGTGGGTAGCATGAGTCGGGGGTAGGTAGGACGGGGCTCGGCCAGGGGTGGGTAAGGCGTGAGAGGTGAGGGAATGGTAGAGGACGTTAGGCAATGTGGGATGTGAGGATGTGGCTCGGCCCGAGCCGGGGTAGGCGGGGATGGGGTAAATAGGGTAGATCTAGGTTTTTTTTTTTTTTCAATTTTATTGTTTTAAACTAAAATCGAAGGTAGAAAAAATAAAAAACTAACAATTTTTATTTTCTTAAAAATGAAAATATAACTATAAGGTTGTTTTTGGTTTGTTTGTTTTGGGCAGGAAAATGTACCGGGGTTAGCGGGGTAAAAACCAGAACATAAAAGCAGATATAAAAAAACTGTAAACACTCAGAATAAATCAACAAAACAATAGAAAAATAATATTTTGTTGTTTATTGGATATCTGCAAAATTACTGAGTTTGCCTAGAAAACATCTTTTGTTGTCAAACCTGTAAATAAACACAAAAAAACAATAGAAGCACTCAAGAACAAGATTAGACAAACAAAATGAAACAAATATGAAAAAGGAGGGTGCGACTCTCCCCAGGCGTGTCAAAATGTAAGCGGTGAAAACTCTACAAGTAATGAAAGATACACAAACAATTTTGTAAACCTCTCTGTAATCCTTATGTGAAAACCTCGGTAAGGTTGTAGAGAATTTATCTGTGGAACCTTGCGATTGAATGTGGGTGCTCTTGAATGTTCTCAAAATTTGTATGCAATGCTTTAACACGAGAGAAATTTATCGAGTTTTTGTACTTAAGATTCAAGAGGATTCGTAAGCAAGCAAGCTGCAATTTATAGGCGATAGTTGAAATTGGTTACATACGGTTGAATGCATATGCTAAAAATAGCATTGGAGGAAGTTACAGTAGTTTTGGGGCATTTAGGGGCAATAAATGAATTAATTGCAAAAAGTTGCATCCAGAAAGGTGGTTGTATGTGCAATTCAATTGCCCCCACCTTTCTAGGATTCTAGAAGTGTAGTTAACTAGGATAAGAATAGGGAGTCCAAGTGGAGTCTAAGTGGAGTCTAGGTGGATGTTGATCAAGTGGCAGTTGACTAGGATGTGCACACACTTAATTAATTAATAAATGATAATTAACTTAGCTAAAGGGGTACAAAGGGGACATGTGATTAATTTAATTAATCCAAAGAGTGCAATGTGTATGAATTAATCAATTTAATAAATTAATCACAAATGGGTGAATAACGGGGTGTCTATGATAGACTGGGAATAGGTGGAAAGCAGTGTGTAATTTTGGGGTGTCTACATTAGCTAGGTCAGATGTGTTCCCTATAGTGATCGGTTGATAAGAAGATGGTTCCTATATGAAGTTCCCACCCTTGATTCGAGTCAAATAAGTTCCCAACAATGCATGGTTGATAAGAATTTTATGTGTTCCTTCTTTTACCTTGATTCGAGTGTGTTCCAAGATCATGAGCAAGCACGGCGTGCAAGCAACATATGAAATGTGAATGTTTTTCTACCATGTAAACACTAAGGGTGGAATGTTAGGAATATAGTGTTCACATGTGATTTACCATAAGGTAAATATATCATTACTATGGTAGTTGGTAAATATGGTTAATTGGTTGGTTGATTAAATATATTATTATAGTTAATCTATTCATATAGTTGAATAGTTATATTGTTATACCCACAAAACTATTCACATGTGAATCATTATTCTCCTCCCTATTTTATAGGAGTTTTTGTTTTGTTTTTATGGCTATATAATAGTCGGTGTAATATTCTGTGTGAGAGGTGAATAGAATAACATTATTGTGTTAACTCTGTTCAAATTCAAGATTAGAGGCATCTTCGAGAGTTTATTATGTGGGAAATTATCAATTAAATGGGGGTTAATGAATCTCAACCAAAATCGGACTAATTGCTTAGCATATCTTTAATAAAGGATTTGGGGTTTTTACAAAGGAGAATCCATTTATATTCACAAAAGCATGATTACAAAATTATGACCATATAACCCAACCCAAGAATACAAAGTAATCATGTTCCATAACTTAATTACATATCATAACACCAAAGGATGAAATCAACTATAGAGGTGAAGCATCCACCATTTTTCCTATCGCAAATGATTCTACCCTACACTTACTCTCGATCCCCCATATTTTTTAAGCACGGTAATGGCACTCTACACACTCCTCTTATATAGTTTTAGATATTTGTTCCACTTCCAAATCTTATGCAACAATGCAATATGATAATATCAATCTACTTTATCTATTTTATATAGCTTTCAAGAGCTTGATTTTTCTATATTTTTCATTACATGGTTTCTATTTGTTATAATTGCTCCTTTGAGTGCATTTACATTTTGAACCATAATATCACATCCCAACTATGTGGATTTAAAAAATCAATGCTTGTTTAATTGTGATGATTAAAATGACATGCTTAAATTGGATAATTATTTGTTATGATCATTTTCAAATGTGGAAATTAGCATGCTTATTATCATTATGTTGAATTTTAATGATTTGGACTAACTACCTTCTTGGTGACATGAGGTGGATGCATGAGTAGGTACATCCTTGTTGAAATAGTGAGGGGGCATCATCGGAGAGAGGTTGTTAGATCAAGATATTGAACTTAAAATAGCGAAGGCAATGTGAGAACCAACACATGCCATGAGATTGGGTGGCATTTAGTTTACTTGTGTGATGTGTGACTCCTTTATGTTTTTCTTTTTTCTTACTATTCGGTTGATATCGATAGACGATGTGTGGAATACGTTGATGTGGTTAAATGTCACCAAAGCATAACCTAACCATCGTACATTGTTATTATTGTGATGTTGTGAGTGAAGGTTTATTCCTTTTATAGGAAATTTATTAGACTTATGGATATAAGTAAGAAAACATAACAAGACAAATGGACCATGTTTATGTATTATATTCACTCGTGTTTGGATGATGGTTGATTTATATTATAAAATATACATTACGAATCTCGTTGATTTTTTCGTTATCGTCGAATGGTCTACGTATAAGTTGACCATGGCATGGTTGTTGAAATATATAATATAATATTCATTATATTAAAACTAAATTGTTGTTTTTGGTTGTCATGCATTTAGACTTGGCCACTTTGCATGCATATTTAGCTCGGTTGCTAGTTAGTAAGGAGGGGAGACAAGTGTTGTTTTTGAATTTTAATTGTTTTAAATAAAACATGCACCAATAATGTGGAAAATGCGTAGGGAAGTGCGAGTTAATGGGAATTTTTTTTTTTAATTTGAATAATGTAGACGTTCTTTGGAGAAGTGTGGTTTTTGGGAGCAAGAAAAATGGGGAAAGAGCGGTCAAACTAGGGTTTTCCTAAGAAAATGGAGGGATGGTTGGAAGCGGGTCTATTTTTTTTTTTTGATTTATTGTGGAGACTTGGGGTTTTTGGTTGGACTTGCAAGCTGAAGCATATGAAATATGAAAGGAAGATCAAGCTAGAAATTGGTAGAATAAAGTTTGGATAACGTTTTCAACAGGAACAAGTTTTTCTTCATTTTCTATTTGCTTTGAAAAGAAGTTGGAAAGGAAAATTTGTTGTTAACAAAATGGAATTGCTTGTTGAGATTTTACCCATTTTTGGGTCTTCGTTTTTGAAGAAAATTTATTAAAAAATAGAAATGTTTTGTTGAAATTTCACCCATTTATGGGTTTTCTTTTTGAAAATAAATATATGGTAAAATACCCATTTTTGGGACTGATTATTTAGTATTTATTTTACTGTGATTTTTTTTTTGCAAGAGTTGGATTCATACCCTTTTGGGTTTTCTTATTATGAAAAAGTGTGGCTGTAAAAATGTTTGTCTGTGGGTGAAATTTTACCCATTTAAGGCCTTCACATTTTGTGCATGATTTAGGTGTGAAACACATTTTTGGAGGGCAATTTTCATACCCATTTGGGTCTATACTTTTTGTGAAACAAATGATTAAGAAATGTTTTAAAATAAGTCGATTTTACATACCCATTTATAGGTCTTCATGTTTTGTACCTATAGGGTTGTGTTATGTTTACGGTGGGTGTTTCATACCCATTTTGGGTCTACTTGATTTGTTATGCATGTATGATTGTGATACGTTTTTAGAAGTAGTTTTACACTCGATTTACACCGATTTTGAGTCTGCATATTTATATATTTTTATATATTGAAACATTCTTTATTGGGTCGATCTCTCACCTATTTGGGTCTATGCAAACTTGTTATTTTGATTAAAAATCAAACCCATATTGGTAAGAAATAAGAAATACTTAACATATAGTTGTTTGGCCAAATAAATCTATCTTGGGTTGTGCCATATTATATTGTTTTAAAATCAGTAAAAATGGAATGACTGTGTAAAATAGGCGGTTATGTCAATGTCTTGTTGTGTGAACACAACTTCTTGATTATAACAGAACTTTACCTTGTAGTAATTGATTTGTGATACTATGTTTCTTATCGTTGTTTGTTGCTTGGGCATGAGGAGGTGGTTGTTACTATGTCTCAAATATGATATGATTGTATTAAAATGTGACTTACGTTATCACGCTTGTGGCTAAGCCATAAGTGTGAAAACATAAGTATCTTCCTCCTTAAATCCCATTAAAGGCATTAAAACCTTGGTAAAATATGAAACAACATATGAAGGGTTTTGGAAAAATAATAAATAAGTGATGGTTGTTTGGTGTATTAGTAAATGTGGAGAAGGAAGTTTTGTTTTAATTAATGTTAAACTAGTTACATGATTATCATACCAAAAGCCTACAAATGCATGTCGATCGACATTATGGAATGGAATCCGTGCACGAGCATACATACATTCGCTCATGGGGTTGTTTTACTTTATGATTATAAAATCTAGAAAACACATGGATTTAAAATTGGAATAAATGGTTGTTTTTCCTCTTTGATTAATGAAATCGAAACATTGCTTTAAATGTTCAAATGGATTGTCTCTTGATGAGGATTTTTTATTATGGAAGTGGTGTACGAGATAATTGTGTTGTGAAGGATGACAAATCTAATTTGTTTGTGAAAACTATAAGATATAGCTTGCATTAACATAGTTGGAAAACTTTGGCCAAAGTAATGTATCTAGTTGTATGCATTGTTATTTCACTTATCTTTATTCTGTAAGAGTCAAGAAACATATGATGTTATTGGTTGTTGTGATATTATGATGGGTTGTATTTTTATAATTTGGGCATATTATACATCGTTCTCAAATTACTATTCTTTTTTGATAGTTGAATGTCTCTATTTTCCTTCCTCATGAAGTTCGGCCCCCTCTCGCTTGTGAGGGTTGTGTGGGGAAATGAAAGGTTTTGTGGTTGGAGGAAAAGTGCTCCAATGATGTTCTCCCTCTCAAGCAGTTGCACAAATGAATGAGATTTACATGTACACACGGGAACTTCGAAACAATGAGTTGATAGTATATTACTTGTACTAAGACATATGGCAATATTGTGTGTACTTGGCTAGGGACATGCATGTTGTCTCATGTATTTGATATAGAATATGAAGTAAATCCAATATTAATCATTGTATTATGAAATAATTGTTGATCATACTTTTATACTTTGATGGAACCACCTTGGGAGATGGTGTTGAGTTTTGGCTTAGTGAGATGGAGAAGTACTTCAAGATAAGGGATTTATCCATAGAAACAAAGGCATTGCGGGGAGCTTTTCAATTATCTAGAGAATCTTCATCATGGTGGGACAATAAGAAGATGGAGCTCAACATTGATGTAGTTACCATATTTTGGGAATAATTTAAGGGCACTTTTTTCCAACAGTGGTTGCCATAACTATTATATGACCAAAAGATGACATAGTTTCAAGGTTTGCGTTAGGGAGAGATGTTAGTGAATGAATACTAGGAGAATTTCACTCATATTCTCAAATATGTACCCCAATACTAGAAGGACAAGAAATTTAAAATTCAAAAATTCATTATGGGACTAAATCCCACCATTGGTGGAGAATTAGATCTGTGTACGGACTCGCCACTATGGATGCAATGTTTGAAAAGGAAATCAAATAGGAACAGAAGATGCAAGCAATAACATATTTCCGAGAAGAAAAGAATAAAAATTAGTTCTCATCTACACCCCTTCGAGATACCAAAAATCCTTGGTGGAAAAAATATAACAAGAAGAAGGAAAATCGGTTACAAAAGGTTCCAAACAAATAAATTGGGCAACAATTCCAATAAAGGGAATGGAAATTTTGGATTCAAAGAAAAAGAAATAGAGAGAAAAAGGGACAATTAGCAAATGCTTTACTTGTGGAGGTGGCCACTACTCCAATAATTATCCAAGGAAAACTCAGGGAAATTTCCAACAATAAAGAACCCGACTTTGATCATAGAAAGATTTTCAGTAGAGAGGATACATGCAACGGTGAATAAATGTCAAGCAGAACATAGAGCTACAAAATTCGAAGCTTCGAGTATGTTATTTGATTTTCCCATAACTATTTTGATAGATATTAGTGCTATAGAATCTTTGGTTTCTCAAAGCTTATTATCTAAATTAACTAGGATAACAGGATATATGGAAAATTCATGGACTATTAAATATGTAAATAAAACCAAGTTTAGGGTAAAGCAATGTCTCTTTGAGGAAAAGCTGAAGCTACTGAATTCACCATTGAGGTAAACTTGTATGTAACACTTTGTTAGGATCATATGATGTTATCCTAGGTGTAGGTTGATTAGCTTAACATATGGCCAAGGTTCATTGGTTCGCCAAGATGGTCGAATGTGTGGATGATAATGGGCGTTCTATAGTGATACAAGGAATTAAAAGAGAGATTAGTTTGAGACAAACATCAACTATACATCTCATGAAGGCTAAGAAAAAGGGGTGTATTCTTTATGTTGTAAAGATTTCAGACATGGTGGAGGAAAAAGAGCCCATGATGGATGAATATCCTATTTTGTGGGATTATCAAGATGTATTTCCTGAAGAGTTACTTAAGCTACCACCTAAAAGAGAATTTGATTTCTCTATCGACATAGTACCTAGCTCGAACCTATTTCAAAGGCACCATATAGGATGACTACTACTACGATAATGGAGCTCAAGGCTCGGGTGTATGAATTGATGGAAAAGGGGTTAATACATCCTAGTATTTCTCCTTGGGGAGCACCTATAATCTTAATGAAGAAGGATGGTACTCTAAGATTGTGTGTGGATTATAGGTTGCTAAATAAAGCTATAATCAAGAAAACAGTACTCATTTCCCGTATTGATGAGATTTTGACCAAATTAGAGGGGCCGTGATATTCTCAAAGATAGATCTTCGACTAGGTTATCATTAGCTTAGAATCAAGGAAGAAGATATTCATAAAATGGATTTCAAAACTCGATATGCACACTATGTGTTCATGATTTTTCCTTTTGGTTGACTATGCACTGCCACTTTCATGAATTTAATGAACAATGTGTTTCGTGATTATCTTGACAATTTTTTTCTTATTTTCCTGGATGATATTTTGATATATTATAATAACGAGGAAGAACATCTTGACATGTAAACTTGGTTTTGGTATAGCTGCGGCAACACAAGCTTTATACAAAGTTGTTGAAATGTACTTTCTTCATGAATGAATTACAGATATCGAGGTCATATCATATCAACGTACGGAATAATAGTTAACCAACAAAGATTAAAGTCATTGTGGAATGGTCGGTGCAAATAATGTCCACGAAGTGAGAAGCTTCATGGGATTGGTGGGGTACTACAGAAAATATGTACTTGGATTCTCCAAGATTGCCAACCCTATCACTTCTCTGCAGAAGAAGAGTAAGAAATTTGAGTGGACCAAAAAAATGTGAGCAGGATTTCCAAGTGCTAAAGGATAGGTTGACATCGGCACCAATTCTTAGGATTCACGACCATGCAATGGAAATTTCATAATCTTGTGATGATGCATCTGGGGATGGTTATGGTGGAGTACTCATTCAAGATGGGAAATTTATCGCTATGAATCCGAAAACTCAAACCACGTGAGAAAAACTATGCTTTGTATGATTTGAACTATGCGAGAGGGTGTTCCCATACAAAGTTTGAACGAGGATCTGGGAGGTGTGCATGGCAGAAGTTGTGTCTGGATCTTGAGAGGACAAATCATTCTCACATAACATGTCTTCCCGAGTCCTATCAAAGTTTGAACCGTTGTTTCCAAAACCAACCAACAAAGGAGTGGGGAAAAGAATGGATCCTTGAGACGAGGATGTTGGCCCACAAAAACTAAAACCCGACCTCGCACGTCCATCACACGGCTCTAAATCTTCAGCTGCGGCTCGACAAATCATGTCGCCTTCACCCTAAAAATCATCACCAACGTCGAGAGCCACACCGGTAAGGTTAGGGCTAGGGAACAAGGGAAGACTTATGCTCGCCATGTTAATACAACCTGAAGTTGTTGAATCTCTGTGTTGGTACTTCTTGATTAATTCAAATTTGAATCTAAGGGAAGAGCCCACCTTATGCTTTCATTAGGTGCATCAAAGTGATTTTCGAGTGTATCCGATGGATGTGAAGTTCATTTCTTCTCGGCGAACTTCATGAGGAGATCTACATGGAGAATCCATAAGGATTTTTAAAAGAAACTTCACTTGTTTATAGGATTCTTCGTTCACTTTATGGTCTCAAATAAGCTCCATGATCTTGGTATGAGAAGATGGATAGTTTATTACTTTCCTCTAGTTTCACTCATTGTCGTTATGACCCCTACAATATAGATCCAAAGACACGGGAAGAAATTTTGATACGTGTTCTCAATGTTGATTATTTTATCCTCACGGGTAGCTCTTATTCCATGATCTAAGATGTACAACACAACTTAATGGAGCATTTTAATATGTCCAACTTGGAACTTCTCCATTATTTTCTTGAAATACATATCACTCGGTCTTCGATGGGATATCCATGTTCCATGAGGAGTATGATCCGAGTTGCTTCATTGCATTGGCATGCTTGATTGCAAGTATGTTTGTACACCTTTTCGTTAGGATTCATATTGACAACCACTTTTACTACACCTAGTGTTAATCCTAATTTGTACATGTATTTGGTTGATATTCTTCGTAATTAACACATACCATCCTAATATTTCCTTTATGGTTGGCCTTATCTATCGTTTCTCATAGGATCCACGTGAGTGTTATTGTGGCAAGCAACTTGAGACACATTTTTAAATATGTTTGGGTTGTGCACACTTTGGTATTCACTACACATCATTGGTTTCCTCGTAGCTAGGTGGCTTATATTGGGTTGGTGACATTGGTGATCAAAATTCTACGTTTGGATTTTTCCATCATCTTGGTTCATTTCCTATGTTTGGTCTTGCAAGAAGCAATTTGATGTTGTAATATTGTTAATAGAGGTAGAGTATCAAGGTGTTATTCTAGATAGCCATGAGTTTTTATGGATTCCAAAGTTGTTGGCATAATATAATTTTCCACCTACTCTTTGGTGTGATAACCAAGGTTTCATATTGATTTCATGCAATCCGGTGGAGCATTGGTGTACCAAACACATTGAGATCTACATGCATTTCATTCGAAACTCATTTGGTCATAATAGCTATCTATGTTTGGCACTTTAATCTTCTACGATGTTTTCCGAGAAAAGGATGTTGATCGTGTTGGTTTGCTAGAGTTATGTGTCACATCTAGGAGCTGGATATTGATATAAAAAGGATCCCTCCTCTTAGGTTTTCTATCAATGTCATTTGTCTCACTAACATAAAGTATACATCAATATTTTTGAATATGTATACAAATGTTGTTTAATAGTTAAATGGATTAATCTAAAAGATGCTTTGACCCTAACACTTTTTCATTATTTCCCATTTTATTTGTGTTTCCCTTAGGATTGAGTTAGAGATCTGGAATATGTGAAGAAGATGTTGTCATCCTACTCATGGATCTCTTTACTTGAGTTTTGGTCTACTTTCATCAATTTGAATGGAGTCAAATCACATCCTCTTGTAGGTTGATTGTACATATGAATCATGTTTTCTTGATGCCAAAATTGAAGATTTTTTTTTTCAAGTTCCCTACCTACTACGAGATTTATGGAAAATATGATTGTATTTTTAGAGATTCTCCTAAATCCTAGAGGACCTTCATTCAATATGAGGACGAAATATGTTTAGCTTTGTTTATCTAGAAAGGCACTTTTACTTTGATAAATCCCTCAAATAAAAACCTTCACATATTAGTAATCCCAAAACTTTTGATTTTTACTTTGAGACATCGGGCTACTTGAGGCTGCAAGAGAGCACATATCAAACAACATGACCTAGATCCATAAAACTCTGTACATTTTATTGATTCCAAACATAGTACCTTTAAAGGCCATAATATTTGCTTCTAATGGAATTTTTATATGTGTTTATTTTTTCAATCACATATGTTCTTTCTTTCCTCTTTCCTATGTTTCATGTTTTCATAGATTGTGACATCTAAAAGACAATAATATTAAAATTAAACTAAAATAAACTATGTTTTATGTAGGTTTGTTGTCTTGGTAAATGAAAACATACTTTTCACACTAAATGGATTGAAGAGGCATTCATAACATTATGAGTGTCTAAGATAATTTTAAAAACACCCCACAGAAGCGTATGGTGTTTAAGTCCACATACTTAAGAGATTAAAGACAAAATCATAAGTATATGCTAAATTTGTAGCAATGTATTCTATAACCAAATTGAAACTATTGTATATATTTGTACTTGATATTTGAATTGGGTTGTATAGATAATATATTGATATTTGAATTGGGTGTTTGGGGTGTGCCATGTTTCTCTACGATAGCGTGAAATAGAATCCATTTATCATCGGATTAGGTATCTTGTTTTCCATTTTTAGATTATTATTACATGGCATTCACCCATGTATGTATAGAAAAAGAAAGAACATTGTGAGATTAATGAGTATCTAATATGATAAAAGACATGTCTTTCACCATATATATAGATGAGTGGAAATCTATATACTATGCTTCGAGAGGACGAGCCATATATAGGTAGGAGGGCCTAAAGATATATATAGGGGTTTGTGACATTTCTAGATGGGAGGTTGAATCATTTGTAGATAAGGGTCGACCACCTATAGTTCTCTTAGGATATATTGAAGACCTATAGCTATATAGGTTGATGAATCATATATATGCTCAATGCCTCGCTATATTCCCTTATCTTGAAATAATGAGTAAGGGACGAAGCACCTTACAGAGCCATATGGCTTCAACAAAAATATATAATCTAGTCAAATTGAATCTATATATAGTCGGAAATGGCTACTTTATATGCGAGGTATGGCCATATATACAAGGTGCATCGATTTTTGAAGTGTTGTATTCCAAAACTAAATTGAAATCCCCTGTATGTATTTTAATTTTATATTACAATTGGATTGTATGTATATTTAACTTGATATTTGAATTCGGTGATTGGGATGCACAAGGCTTTCATAATAGTGTAAAGTATAAGTCATTTCTCACGAGAATCAAGAATCTTGCTTTTAGCTTTTTAGATTTCATATTGTTATTACTTGGCACTCACCAATGCGTGTATAGAAAACAAAAGAACACGTGAGGTTTATCGATTATCTAAGATAATGGAAGACACACCTTGCTTCAAGTGTATAGCATTCAAAATATACATAATCAACGTATTAAAGACAAAATCACAGGTAGAGATTAGATCATATTTTTAAAGGAGTGTATTCCAAACGTAGATGGGAACCGTTTTACGTGTTTTAACTTGATATTTAAATCGTGTAATATGAATCTTATCTTGATATTTGGTTTGGGTTGGTTTGGGTGTGTCACGCTTTTACAATAATACAAAACATAAACCTTTGTCAGTAGAATCAAATATCTTGTTTTCACTTTTTTTAGATTTTTTGATATTATTATATGCTTGGCACTCGTCCATGTGTGTATAGAAAGCAAAAAGAACGTTTTCGCACATTGTGAAGTACATTGGCTTTTGTTTTGGAGCTTTAGATGCACAAAATTGTATATTTGTGCCATGTCTTCTTTTCTAGTTTGATATGCAACCAAATATATTATATTAGGAGAAAGTGTAGACACATTTATTTGACCCCTAAACAAGTATTAGTTGTTAAATTGTATAATTTTAACATTTTTGTATCCTAGTCGATTAATTGTCTAAATGAATTATTATTAATACATTTTGACACCTTCTCTCCTCTAACTTTTAAATTAATTAACTAGCAATTGCACATGAGTTGCAAAATACACCGAAGTGAATGACAATATCTCATTTGTTGGAGTTGTAATTTTGGGTGAAATATATGGCTTTTTTTTTTTTTTTTTTAATTATATTTTTTTGTGATGGAGAGGAGAGACAAATATAATACAACTACAAAATTTGATGAAAACTACCTCCCATTTTATCGTGAAGGATGTCCATACCCTACTCCAAAACTCTTATCTTACCTAAATGTTATGGGCATGCTTTGGATAAAATCCAAGTGAACCGTTTTGATTTAATGAAATAGGAAGAGATAATCAAGTTTTTCTTTAGTGTCCAAAATATACACCTAACAAATCTCCATCAAATACAATAATGAATGAAGGAAACAAATATTAGCATCTTATAGAACTAAAAAAATCCTGCAATAAGCAATAATGTAGAGAATATTATGATATTTCTTATAATTAATTTGATCTCGGGTCAATTAATTTGTAAATGTAAGTCCACACTAAAACACCAAATAGGGGTGCTTGATAAAACACTTACAAATTTGCATGACATATGATAACCTCTATTAAGCGGAGGTTGTAGACTTGCGTGGCATAGACATGCCAGTTACGGAAATTATCTATTACTATGTTCATCATAGTAATATTAACTACGCCTTGTAGTTGCGGGTCTTAATTAGATGGAGACCTATTGCGTTGCAATGGAAATGACATAAAGTAATGATAAAATGTGAAGTTGATATTGTTGGTGATGATAATGTTGATGATTAATGGTGGCCAAGTGAAAGCGTTGTGAGTAGACATGAAGCGCGTGCATTCTATGAAAAGCGTGACAACTCAAGAGGGCCCTCGAGTTCGAAGTTCCATTCGCGAAGCAACACCGAGGTTTAAAATATCGAAATGTCATTGAAAAGAGAAGATGACACCGAGCTATTTATCGTGTGGGATCGATTAACCATACAAAAAAAGTCGAGAATTCGGATAACAATGAGTATCGTGGACTCGGACACAAGTAACAATCGCTTGGTTTTTTTCGCTTTTATTTGCATGGACAGTGTAGTGCTCGCACCTCAAAATATAGCACATGCACACAAAATCTTATAAAACTTTCCAATTATACATCTGTAATCTTCATTTTATCCTAACTTGACTCAATCTTTTATATTAGCATCGACAATGTCAACGAAAAATACATACCTTACCCTTTTCGACGTAAATTATTGATTCCATCGCCATAAAATGCACTCAAATCCCGTAAACGTGAAAAATACGCAACAAAATTCATACGATTTCTAACCTTGGGGGGGAGAAATTGAAACATAACAAATTCCAGTGTAGAAACACTAAAACTTGAACTAAAAACCCTTGTCGTGCACATTAGGCATGTTATATGTACACAATTTGAGGAACACTTTGATGATTCAATACAAGATATACAACCAAACCAATCACAATAATGTATACAATTATACACGATTGATTGATTCTCTCATTTACCAAAGGCGGAAAGGTAAAAGGACTGACGCGACAGAGCACCCGTCAACGGAAGTGTGACCAATTTTTTATGTTTTATGTTTCCAACAATTATTTATGTGCGTATCAGAATTATCCCACCGGATATATAATAGAAATTCATTTTAGTGAAGATGTTATATAGAGTAGATTTTTTTACAATGGATCACCTTGTTGAACTGCTTTATACCTGATATGGTGTTCTCAATGCCATACATTCTTCAAGGGTTTCACAAGTGAAGTGGTGATATGGCACGAAACATATATATTTTACTTACTAATTGTGTAGACTTAATATGTAAAGGTTTTCATCATTTCTATTGATTGGTTTTGACTTTAAATGATTATATGGATAAATCTCCAAAATATTACTAGCATGGATGCATTCGTGTTTTTATATGCATCCTATATTTAGCTTAATTACTTTTATATTCAAATTCTCTCTCACTCTAAACATTCTCATTCATTTAAACAATAATAATTGTTGTCCCACTAACATAAAATTTCTAATATACTATAATTTTATATCAAAAATATAATACCATAATTGAAATTAAAAACAATAATATATTTTTAATGTTTAAAACATTAAAATATATTTAAAACAAATTAATATTACTTCATTTTTTAAATAATAAACTATATACTTTCCTACGTTTTATTATGGAATACGTACTAAAAATATACTCATACACTAAACATAGAAAAACTATATATATATCAAATTGGAAATTACCAAAACTTTTAAAAATATATATAATTAAAATATAGTACGCATAAAGCACAACATGAAATCCCTAACGAATTTCGCATAATTATTTTGAAAACAACACCACCAATCCTCTTGGAAATATGGAGTTTGCGGGCTCAAACTTGACCGATGTCGTGAAAGATGCAAGTGGGTATTCAAGTAGCTCAGATTTTTGAGACCCTGAGATAAGTGATTGTAGCATGTACACCATGGACTCCCATTGATTGCGGTTGAGCAAGTCTCCTACAAACATGAGCCTCTTCCCTCTTATAATCTCTAACATGTCCATCGCATTGAATCTGCAATTCTCACAAACCTGTTAAAGATTTGAATCTTAGATAATATGATGAAATAATGAAAGAAGAAGAAGTATACCTGGGAATGGTGCAATCTTGCGGTTGTCATCTCCATTTGGAGTAGAGGGAATCGGGTCTTCCATTATTTGTGCAATTAAATTGAGAGTTGAGGTATGGGCAGACAGCTGCAACCCACCTTCCTGAGAGTATATCACAGCCCGATGACAAAACATATTCTTCTTTCACTTTTCTTGAATAACTATTCTCTGCACCCATTCTGCCTTTATTCCAAAGTTCTTGTGATGGAGGTATGTTGGGCATCAACACCCTTCTTCTTCTCTGTATCTCATCTCTACCTTTTCCAAACGTGTTATGTTTTTTATGTGCATAATATTTGTTCAATAGAAAGAAATAAACAATTGTAACGGAAGCCATGACAAACATTGAAAAAGCCATTACAATTTTGAAGAGAAGAGAGGTCATTAAGCAGAAAACACATTGGGCCTTTGTTGCTCTACAAAAATACTCAATGGAGGTGAAAGATAATCAAAGCATCCAAAGATACTTATATTGAGGAATGAGCGGCGGGTTTGGAATAATTGATGTTGTACTGACGAAACAGACCGGTAACGGAGAAGGTAAAGAATACCAAAGTAAAACTTGGAGCACATGAAGACAGAGGATTTTTTACTGGGTTTTCAACACATCAAGGAAGTATAATTGCTGGTGATTCCAAAGGAAAAATGTTTGCCAGCAAAGAAAAAATGTGTGTGTATCAAGGAAGAAGTTTTTTTTGTTTTGTTACAAGAACCTAGGTAAATCTGTATGCAACATGTGGTGCATATGTAAGGGAAATGAACTACCGTCTAAATGCCTTAATGAAATGTGGCCTTTTGGATGCTTAGATTTTAGGGAAGACATGGACATCCTCACGTAACATTGACACTATTTCACCAAATGCAATCAATAGGTTTCCAACTTGCTCATTTCGTAATGGAGCTTTGACTTTGTATAACACCAACATGTGTCTATTTTGATCATCTCACTTTTGTTAGCATACTACCAACATGTACACGTGAATTGTTTGAAAAATACCTGAAACCTATATAGTTTCATGGACTGCAATGAAACATATGTGGTCTAGTGGACTTCAATGATTAGGGGATATACAAAAAAAAACTCTTTAAAAGGCTTTAGAACTTTTCAAGAAAATGTAATTGATAGGTGTAAAGCCATAAGCTACAAAAAATTCAGCGTTTTCACACTAAGTTTCGAAATGGGAAATTTATAGCACAATATTTTCCAATTACTCAAGAACCATCATCTTATGTTATGAAATGCATGGAAACATCTAAATATGTCGGAAGTAAAGTACTTTTCCTATAACCTTTACATTGCCATTTCTCTCTGTGTACTTTGCAACTCTTGTGCAATTGCTAATAATATTTCCTTGTACAATTTAGAATCCAACATTTCAAAAAAATTGATTAATAATAATAATTCAAAAACACGAATATAAACATTTTTGTATTTCACTTTCGAATTCAAAAGAAATACTTGCATCGATTGCATGTAACCACAATTTTTTCCATTGCGAAAATGATCCATATCCGTAAAAACCCATGGGTCATCACAGACTCCCAATTCGATTCAGAGGGAAACAACCCTAAAAAATCCAAAGCAAACTCAAATTTTGCGTCAATATGGACCAGAAACAGCAAAGATCAAGAATCCCCAAGGAGAAAAAAGGGTCTGCAATTATGTGAGAGAGAAATTTAAATGTATCAGTTTTACAGGGAGAGACGAGTGGCCCGAGTAAGAAAAGGGTGGGATAACAAGTGCACCGCCATCCAACACTCGGCAACGTCTTTGTTCAGGCAACACCTTATAAAGCTCTGAAACTCTTGCGAAGCTGAGGGAGGCGGCAATGGCAGTTCCCCGTAACAAATGGCGCACATTAAATTCGGCTAGTCAAGTTGCACGTCGGGTGGCACGAAAGGAAATCTCCCACATAGCATTCGAGAAGCATCAAGCTAAGGCTCCAAATGTGCCCCGCGTATCCATCATAGTGGTCGTTCTCTCGGGGCTCATATATGCATAAGTCCCCATGCAGGAATTGCACGGGTCTAGGGTTCGGGACAGAATCCTGCTCATGCCGAAATCCACGATCTTTACCTACTTCTTGGTGTTGAGAAGTAGATTGGACGACACAGTGATGTCGCAGTGCACGATCTTCTGATTGTGGAGGTACTTCAGCCCGTGGAGGACCTGTCTCACGATCTCGGCCAAGAACAGCTTGGGCAACTGCTTCATGGGGTGCTTGTCGAGGGAGTCCCTGTTCCAGCGTGAACTGGATCTCGCTATGGTCAAAGATGTCATGGCATTTCACCACATATGAGGAATCGGTTCGTCGAGAGGATTTCTATCTCTTGCAGGATCTGTCGTCGGGTCGACATATCGTGGTTTTCATGCGACCTTGAGAGCGTACGGGGATTGCGTTACTGCGGTGGCGAGACCTTGTGCAGGTTTCGACCCTCTCCAACTCCGTCGGGGTCGGCGACGTCTCGATTGTTGGTGGTGGCATCTACTCATCCACCAAACAGAGGCGTAAAAGAGACTAATACGGTGGTTAATGGTGAATGGAAATATGAATACGCCGAACAATTGTCGCTTCTTGGAAGTTGTACCCAGAAAATATTTCCGTGAGGAGGCCCGCCGGAGTTTGTCGTTTTCAGCAGGCTCTCTTCAAAAGAGACACCTTCGGTGTAATTATACTTTTACTATTTTACACATATTGTTTAATCTAATTCAATTGTGATTTTATGTTTGTGTAGCTATTTGATTGAAACCCATTTATGAAGAATGAAAAACATATTTGTAATATTTAATTTTAAGACCTGGTGATTAAGGACTAGTCTACTTACAAACTTGTCATTAAAGATTTTTATATAATAAAAATTAAACGTAATGTATTGATAATGGCCACAAGATGGTCTACTTAGAGACGTGTTGTATTGTTAATGGCCACGAGATGGTCTACTTACAGACTACTTGTCATTTCTTTTTGTAATGCACGCCCTTGCGTTTTATGGATAATAAGATCCTCGTCACTTACGCATTCCATGGAAAACGGAAATTATAAAGATGTTGTGGAAACAGGCATTCCATATCACGTAACAAATTCCTCCTGCTGCTGCTACACATAACACCGCGAGGTCAAAATCCAAAGCTGGACGAAGAGTTGAGGCTTGAGCATTATAAGCCTATAAAGACCGTACACTGCAGTTTCCTTGTAACACGCAGAGGATGCAATCATAGATATGAATTTGCGTTGTTTTGTTGGGGTGCGCCAGGCTTCTGCAGTAGTGCAATACAGAAGCGACGCGTGAGGACCCTGATAGCAAGCTACCGTGTTGGGCCTTCCCCTAAAGAAATAAATTTAATATCGTGTGGTTCATTGAACCACGTATCAGATATTAAACTGATAAGAACAGATACTACACTTGATCTTAGCCAAAAGGCCGAGAAAGGTATGCTTCTTTCTATCTCTCCCCTTTCATTTTATATCCACGCTTTCTTCCCTTCACTCCGTTCCGCTTACATGTGGGAGAAATGTACATATTACTTGCCTCCTTCAACCTACTTACTCTTACGGCCTTCAACCTAATGGGTCAAGAGAATTAGAACACTCCATAGAAATCCATTATTATATTTTAAATGTGTTCGCAGGTGCCCCTGCACACGTGTATGCTAATTGATTTCAACGACTTCACTATATTGTATTGGGTTTGTAGGTGCACTAGGTACCTACCTTATTGTGTAACTTGTGTATTGCCTAGACTTCCATCTCGCCTCTGCATTTTCACAACCACCTACCTTTATATGGAAAAGCTTCTAATTTTTGGAAAATAAAATTTGCATCCCTTTGGTTCAATATTTGGATAGAAGAATATATTGTTTATTCATAATTCATAACTATAGCGCGTTCTAGCGCAATTCAAGGCATACAAATCCTAGCAATATTATTTCTAAATATTTGAAATCGGGATTTAAATAAAGAGTGGACACGTGAAGAATAGACAAAAGACAGTTTGCCAACATATCATATTGTGTTCGTAAGAAAAAATAGGGGAAAGAATAATTAGATAGACACTAGCAAAAGGATTTGAAAAGATCATGAAGATCGAGACGATCCAAGAGCCTAAAAGGAATCACATCATCAAACCCAAAACCCAATTCTGGACCTTCCCTCTCTAAAACTCGATTTGTTGCCTTGGTCGTTGGTGATATTCCTAAAGACAATAAGCTTTCTATGGAAACCGAAATCCCTAGAACTCACTTCAAAAAGGACCCCCTCATGTCCAACTTGACCTATAAAATACACTCTTTCAATCTCTTTGTCTTGCATCATGCTAAGAATTTGGTTTTAAACACTCAAAAGCGACACAACCCATCTTAGAAAAAATAAATTGGACATGATTGAGAAACCGAGTACAAAATCAATTGAATGATTCCTCCTATTAGGATGTAGTCCTTTATTCAACATCTTTGGACCTCCCTCCCTTCCCAAGCCTAGTGGAATCAATCAAGTATCAAGTAAAAAAATGAAGATGGACACCAATCACATGGCAAGATGGAAATCTAATGTACTCCATTTTCAAAAGAAAGGAGAAAAACTAGTTTCTACAAGGAATGTGAAAGAAATTTCACAAGTTTACAAGAATACGTCAACATGAAGTGCATCTCGTGGAATATAAGGGGGATAAAAGGTTCTCCCTTTAAATGCCATGAAATCAATAGAATATTAACAATTCATTTTCCTCAAATGTTCTTCCTTCAAGAAGCATTTGATAAGTTGAATAGTCTTTTTAAGATAATTTGGCCGATTGTTCATGGTTTACCCAATGATTCACAAGGAGCCTTAGGTGTTATTGCTTGTTTGTGGTATCCCCAAAAGATTATGGTGATCAAACGCTAGCTACACATGGAATATTGGCTATCTTGGCTCAAACTAGCATTCACCATCAAACTCTCTTAATCAACACCCATCTCTCCGCATTATTATGGAGGAGAAAAAAAGGTAATGGAAAAGTCTTTACTATATTATTCAATTGTTTCCCGTGTCCGGTTCATGTTTAGAGAGAAGATTTCAGCTCTATTACTTCCCTCGAAGAAAAGACCAGTGGTAATACGAAGCTTGGCGCTAATTGCAATCTTATGGTGGATTATATTTCATCCCTCAATATTATTGATATCAAGCCATATAATGGACTGATTACGTGGTACTATTGCAGAAAATAAAAAGCCAATGTGGCAGAGAGATTAGACATATTTTTACTATCACATGAATGCTTTATCCACAGGTGAAGTCCCAAATCCTCAACAATGTTGGGTCTGATCACTGGACCATATCATTGGAAACTTGGTGTTTTCAACCTCCTAAAACTCCTTTTCACTTTCGGTTGATGTGGCTTTGACATGTTGATCTTATGAACAAAATTCAATATTGGTGGAGGAAAGACAGACCTCTCTATGGCACTAAAATGTACATTTTCATGGAGAAACTCACTTGTGTTAAACCCCAACTCAAGAAATGGAATTGGAGTGAGTTCAAACATATTAAAGTCTAAAAGCAAGAGATAACTATAAATTTGAGCAAGATCACAAAATAACTTTAAAAAGAGGAGCTTGGTCTGATCAGTCAGATGGAGGAATGAAATTTAAGGGAGGAAATTACATGGAAACAAAAATTTAGAGTTTCTTGGCTTCAAGAAGGGGATAAAGATACTAATTTTTTTCATAAATCCCTTTTAAGTGAAGATCTTCCACCCACATATCCACTCTTGAAATGGAAGTTGGGGACCTTGAGTTCTCTTCATAAGGTATTTCAATCATTGTCTTAAATTATTGTTCCCAATTGTTCGTCGATGTTCCTTTGGACATGGATGCCCAATAGGATATTCTTCATGAAATTTCCTCTATTATTTCTATTATGGATAATCAATCTCTTTATGCCAAAATTTATGTGGAGGAATTAATAAAAGTTGTTTTCAATGCGAGCAAATGGAAAACCCCTGGATTGGATGGGTTTCTAGAGAATTTCATCAAGATTTTTGGGACATCATTAAGGATGGTATTTGGGAGGATGTGGAAGAAGTTAGATCTGTTAAAATCGTCATGAAATAGATCAACAAGACCTCTATTACCCTAGTCCCTAAAGCTTAGGCGTGCCACATATCTTTGGTTTTCGTCATATTGCTTTGTGTAATGTTTTGTATAAAAGTATGTCTAAAATCATGGCCAATAAACTAAAACCCCTCCAAAAATCATGTCTCGTGAGCAAGGAGGGTATGTTGTGGGAAAATAGATTCTTGACGAGCTTGTCTAAGCAAGGAGGGTATGTTCAGGAAAACAAGCTTCTACATTTTCATGGGATCATGGAACAACTTCACCAAGATAATTGGATTTCGGTATATAAGTATTTTATAAGTCCTTGAAAATAATGTATGATTGATGGGGAATGGACCCCCTTGAAGAATGGTTGGCCCTAATCCCTTTATATTACAAGTACTAACTCCTAATTCTCATGGAGCAAGACCTCTCTTGTTTAGATGACAAATACACTTTGGCCTAGGGCAATCATATAGTGGGGGAGTATATTGTGGTGGAGGGTTACCACTTTCTTTGTCAATCTACAAACCAACATCTCAAAAGTATCTTCAAACAACTCTAGAATCTTAATTTATGGCCAAAGTCAGGGTTTTTATTTGGTCATTTCTTCATACAAAGTTCTTGTTAGTGATCAATTAGTAATAAGGGGATTCAATGGTTCCTTCAAGTGTGTTTTATGTTGAAATCATGAGGATACCATGTCTCATTTATTATTATCTCACCTCTTGAGTACCAAGTTGTGGCAACATATTGTGGATCTTTTGGATCTCCCTTGGGACTGATTTCTCTTCCATAATTCAACCTCTTCAAGACTCGGAAACACACCTTCCAACTTGACATTTTTGCAAGAAGGTTATTTGGGTTGTTGTGTCCCTCCTAATGTGAAACACATGGAAGGAGTGCGATTTAGAATTTTCAATCAAAAATTCACCGACATCTCCTTGATTTGGCTTCACACTATTAATAATATAAGAGAATATGTGATTCATTTACAAAAACATCATTGTATTCCTACTCGAAGTGTGCTCGTATTATGCAAAAATTACTCATTGTTTCTTCTCCATATTGATTTCAACCTTAATCCACTACCATCATCCACTCTATTCATCATATCTATAGTTTCAACATAATATTCATTGACATATCCTTGAGGGGGAACCCAGGGTAGTGTTGGTATTGGAGGATATAGATGTGATCTTGACAATTATATCACCTTTTTCTCCAAAATAAATGACACCACCACCAATAACTCTGCTAAAAGGAA
Source organism: Taxus wallichiana var. yunnanensis (assembly GCA_018340775.1). NCBI lineage: Eukaryota > Viridiplantae > Streptophyta > Pinopsida > Cupressales > Taxaceae > Taxus > Taxus wallichiana. The sequence goes on along the minus strand of CM031235.1, from coordinate 367,774,109 downwards.
ATCCATAACTGAGGGTCTCATTGAAACTTAGAAAATGTGTTGAAAAATGTTTATCTCATTTTCAAATCTAAGATATGGGTTCAACTGTTATCAGATCCAAGTATTAATATCTCTAACGATTGGTGAATTCACATATTTTTTCATAAAATCCATTATCTTCAAAGGAATCTCAACAAAATTGTATTCATGCGCACTCACATTGACAATATAATAAGGTGGTTGATGCACTTGCGAATTGGGCTCTTGACCACTCCAAGGTGAAGGGATATGGTCTTTCTCCTTTGTGGTGTCCATCTAAGTTTAGAGAAGTAGTTTTGATTATGATAGCCCTAGATGATAAGCAAACAACTATTCCAAGTCTTAGCTAGATATATCTCCTTTGGAATTTCTTTCTTCTCTATTAGTAGATTATCTTGATCTTTTGATTATTTTGGTTATTTTATGCCTCTTTCTAACTCACTTTGGTGGTTGGTGGATATCTTCCAACTCTGGTCAATTTGGTTGTGTGTTAGTATTCTCCTTTTCGACCATAGTTTTTGCATGAGCCTTAATTTATCTATTTTGTTGGTTTTCGGCCGATACATACATGACACGGTAATTAATTTTCTAAAGGCTAGGTGTGAATCCTGGGCATTTTTGGAGAAGAGATACCTCTACCTCCTTGGGTCTCACCCGAATGTGGCATCTACCCTAATATTTTTCCACAAAACAAAACAAAAATATCATGAATTTCCTACTAATTCTCATCTAATTATGTTTCCTATAATCCCAAATCTCATGTACTATTACAGTTTCTAGTTATCACATAAATTACAATTTTTTTTTTTATTTTATTTAATTTTTGTGTGTGTGTATTTACATAATGGTGTAACTCTATTAATAAATTGAAGTGTGTGAAATAGGGATGGTTCATTATTTAGCGGATGTAATTTTAAAGATTTATTGTAAAAAAATTAGAATTCACAAATATAAAAAAGTTGTAGAATTCACATTGGTTCGAAACCATATGGTTCAAGTCAAGAGCGTACTACGGTATAGACCCTCACTTTCCATTCTCGATAAGGGAAAAATTCTCAAAAAAGTCTAAAAGTTTCAAATTCTTACAAGCATTTATATACTTCCAATAAATATTTAAACACACATGACACAATTTAGAGTATAATACATGGGCCATGATTATTTCATTCATTATCCATTGCACAACTCGAATCAATGACAAATATAGGGTTTTGGGGGCATGGGTCATCCATGACTTTTAGACATTGTGTTATATTTACAAAATTGGGCCTAGATCTATATGTTGCGCAGTGTGGTTATTGGGTTTGGAAGGTATTGAAGCGACTAAGCTCTTCGTAAGACATCCTTTCATTTTTATTTATGTAGATTGATATAAGGGTGGCTAGATACTTTGTACATTTATCTTCCCTCTTAATGGCGTACTCAATGCCTCTCCTCTTCATTGTTCGTTCATGTGTGCTCAACTCTATCTCTTACTCCAACTTTTCCTTCTACAAAATTTGGGACTAATCACCCCTATCCTTCAATAGCTCAACAACAAATCCAAATATCTAAAGTACAATAAGAATGAAAACTCCTCCCTCTCCAAAATAATTTTTTTATTCCTTTCATGTTTTAAATCTTGTATACCCTCGAATTTGGAAATTTAACATTTTGACATTGTTATTACGATTGTGTTTTTGGCTAAGAAAAACACTCTCTTCCATTACCACTTGGTACTTCTTGTTATCTCTCTTCTAACTTGTATATTCCTACACACCGATGTGTCAAAAAAAAATTGAATATGAATCCATTAAATTAGTGGTTAATCTCTTCCCATCATGATGCTACTTTTAGGTTTCATCCACCATCTCCATGTACAAAACCATACAAAAAGGTTAGGATGTGGAATCTGGTCTTGGTTAACCTATATGGTCTTAGATCGGGACATATTCCAACTTTATTTTCAATTGAAGTATATTTTTGGGTCTTTTAACTTTCATAGGTTGGCCTTTACATGATAAATTACCCTTGGATCCTTATAAAATAAATGTTATATCACCACATGATACATATGATAAATTCTAAATATACATGATCTATTGTCACTATATTTGATCTTTGATGTGATTCTAATTTTTCATAGTTTACCTCTCCCTCATGATTTTATATCCACGCTTTCTTCCCTTTACTTTGTCCCACTTACATGTGGGATAAATGTACATACCTAAATTCTTCAATCTCCAATGATGTAATTTCCACATCTAAAATTACTAGCTGTCAAATGACATATCACTTACCTCCTTAAAGCTACAAAAGGCTTATAGAAAGGCGTTCAACCTAATGGGAGAGGAGAATTATAATAATGCATAGAAATTCATCAAAACATAATGGAAACCTTATTGTTTTAAATGTGTTCGCAGGTGCCCAAGTAGACATCTATGATAATTGATCTCAATGACTCGGTGAATCACCATATTCTTTTAAATGGTGACATATTATAACCTCAAGTATACGTGCTTGATAAAACTTTTCCTTTCTTGATTGGTATTGGAGTCCGAGGGAGTTGAAAAACATGGGAAAAATGTTGGCCTTCTCTTACCTAGGGTTTGTGTTTTTATACTGGTGTTATTAAGCCTCTTGCTTTTTCATAGTAGTGTCATGGATGAAGATATAATTTACATGAAAATATTTAAGGGGGACTTCAAAATTCTGCATAATTATGTTTTTTCTTAGAAGTTTTAAAATGGTTCAAAGGGGTATATTTGTAACTTTTGAGGAGTGGATTGTTGGCATACATATAAGAATAGGGTTTTACTAACAAACTCCTTGGTATAGGTCTTAGGGGTGATTCCTTGAGAGTACCTAAGACATTTGATAAGATTGATGGTGAAAGGCATTTGTTTGCATTTTGGAGGCACATATACAATTAATGGTGTTATACTCTATGTTGATGTGATATTGATGTAATATCTTTCCTCGGTTTCTTCTTAGTAGGGCCCAATATAAAAACCATATTTAACCATTAACAAAGGTTAGAGAAAAAAGCATAGGAAAATAGGTCGGTCACTATGCTTTAATACTATGCCAAGAGAATTGCACATAAACTCTACTCTTGAAAGGAAGTCAATGCAAAAGTGAGACAACTTATTTTCTAAGGTATAGTGTCACTATATTTTCTCTTGGATTTGTTTCTAATTTACACAAGTTTTCGATTTTTCTTTAACTTTGCAAAACTTTTCAAATTTTCACCACACGAATCTAAATTCTCTAATTTCAAAGAACATACGACTACAACATCAACCAAAATTCATATCCCATTTCTATTATACTTGGGTGTATGTCCATGCCCATTTTCAAATATCCTTTCTCAACACATGTTGAGACTAATTATAAATTTTATGTCATCTACATGGTGGTTGATTTTTCTTGCATGAAGGTTGTGATATAGTTCAATGTTTGGGTTTGAAGTTGCACTACCATATTGTGTAAGTGTATTGCCTTTTCTTCAATATAGACTTGCATATGACCTCTATAGTTTCACGACAACCTTTATATGGAAAATGTTTTGATTTTTGGAAAATAAAATTTGCATCCAATGGTTGAATATTTAGAAAGAAGAATATATTATTTATTCATAATTCATAGCTATAACGCTTTCTAGTATAGTTCAAGGCATACAAATCCTAGCAAGATTATTTTTAAATATTTGAAATCGGGATTTAAATAAAGTGGACACATGAAGAATGGACAAAAGATGGTTTGCCAACATATAATAATGTGTTCATAAGAAGAATTAGGGAAATAATAATAAGATAGAGGTTAGAAAAAGGATTTGAAAAGATCGAGATGGTCAAGAGCCTTAAAGGAATCACATCATTAAACCCAAAACCCCATTTCTAGACCTCCCTCTCTGAAAATAGATTTTCTACCTTGGGTTTTAATGAGATTCCTAAATACGAGAACCTTTATATGGAAACTGAAATCCTTGAAACTCACTTCAATAAAGGCCCACCTCATGTACAACTTGACCTATAAAATACACTCTTTTGATCTCTTTATCTTTCCCCATGATAATAATTTGGTTTTAAACACTCGAGAAGGACATAACCCATATTAGAAAACATAAATTGATAATATTGAGAAATAGAGTGCAAAATCGTAAAATCACTTGAAAGATTCCTCTATTAGGCTTTAATCCCTTATTCACCATATTTGGACATCCCTCCCCTTCCTACGCTTAGTGGAATCAATCAAGTATAAAGTAAAAAAATGAAGATGGACACCAATTAGAAGGCAAGATGGAAATCTAATGTAGTCCATTTTCAAAAGAAAGGAGAAAAACTAGTTTCTATAGGAAGGTGAATTTTTCCCCATGTTTACAAGAATACGTCAACATGAAGCGCATCTTGTGGAATATAAGGGGACAAAAGGTTGTCCCTTTAAATGCCATGAAATCAATAGAATATTAAAAATTCACTATCCTCAAATGCACTTCCTTCAAGAAGCTAAAGTCTCTAATGATAAGTTTAATAGTTTTATCAAGATAATTTGTTCGATTGTTAATGGTTTATCTAATGATTCTTAATGAACCTTGGGTGGTATTTCTTGTTTGTGGTATCCTAGGAAGACTTTGGTGATTAAAAATTTGGTTGCACATGGAATATTGGTTATTTTGGCTCAAACTAGAAAATTCAAGGATCAAACTTTGTTAATCAACACCTATCTCTCCACTATTATGGAGGAGAAAAAGGAAATGGAAAAGTCTTGAATATATTATTCAGTTGTTTCCCTGTGCCTGGGTCATGATTGGAGGGGATTTCAACTCTATTACTTCCCTTAGAGAAAATACTGGTGGTAATAGGAAGCTTGACGTTAGATGCAATATTATGGTGGATTATATTTCATCCCTCAATATTATTGATATCAAGTTATATAATTGACTGATTACTTGGTCCAATCGTAGAAAAGATAAAGCTAATATGGCGAGAGAGATTAGACACATTTTTACTATCAAAAGAATGCTTTATCAAGGGTGAATTCCCAAATCCAAAATCCTCAACATTTTGGGTCCGATCACCGACTTATATTATTGGAAACTCGGTGTTTTCAACCTCATAAAAATCCTTTTTACTTTCAGCTGATGTGGCTTTGACACATGTTGATCTTGATAACAATATTCAAGATTGGTGGAGGAAAAGCATACCTCACCGTGACACTAAAATGTACATTTTCATGGAGAAACTCACTTATGTTAAACCCCGGTTCAAGAAATGGAATTGAAGTGAGTTGGACATATTAAATTAAAAAAGAAAGAGATAGCCATGCATTTGAGAAACATCATGAAGAACTTAAAAAAGAGTAGCTTGATCGATCAATCAAATGAAGGAATGCAATTTAAGGAGCAAATTATGTGTAAAAAAAAATAGATTTTCTTGGATTCAAGAAGGGGATAAAAATACTTCTTTTACAAATCCCTTCTTAAGCAAAGATCATTCAACCACATATCCTCGATTGAAATGGAAGTTAGGGACCTTGAGTTATATTCATAAGGTATTTCAAACATTGTGCTAAATTATTATTCCCAATTGTTCATTAATGTTCCTTTGGACATGGATGCCCAACAATATATTATTCATGAAATTCCCTCTATTATTTATTCTCTAGATAATAAATCTTTTTATGCCAAAATTTATGTAAAGGAATTAAGAAAAATTGTTTTAAGTATGAGAAAAGGAAAACCCCTAGATGGATAGGTTTCTAGTAAATTTTACAAGAAGTTTGGGACATCATTAAGGATGGTATTTGGTAGGTTGTGGAAGAAGCTAGATCTACTAAAATCATCCTGAAACTGATCAACAAGACCTTTATTACCCTAGTCCCCAAAATAGAGGTTGTGTCACATATCTTTTGTTTTCATTTTATTGCTTTATGAAATGTCTTGTATAAAAGTATTTCTAAAATCATTGCCCATAAACTAAAACCCCTCCTCCACAAAATTATATCCCCTGAGCAAGGAGGGTATGTTGCGGGAAGACATATTCTTGATGAATATGTTTTTACACAATCAAAAGGACACAACCCATCTTAGAAAAGATAAATTGAACAGTTTGAGAAACAAAGCGTAGAATCACAAAATCACTTAAATAATTCCTCCTATTAGGCTATAATCATGTATTCAACATCTTTGGACCTCCCTCCCCTTCCGAATCCTAGTGGAATCATTCAAGTATCAGTTAAAAAAATGAAGATGGACACCAATCAGGAAGGTAAGATGGAAATGTAATGTAGTTCATTTTCAAAAGAAAGGAGAAAAACTAGTTTCTACAAGGAAGGTGAAAGAAATTTCCAGTTTACAAGAATATGTCAACATGAAGTGCATCTCATGGAATATAATGGGGATAAAAGGTTGTCCCTTTAAATTCCATGAAATCAATAGAATAATAAAATTTTATTTTCCTCAAATGTTCTTCCTTCAAGAAGTATTTGATAAGTTGAATAGTCTTCTCAAGATAATTTGGCCGATTTTTGATGGTTTATCCAATGATTCTCAAGGAGCCTTAGGTGGTATTTCTTGTTTGTGGTATCCCCAGAAGATTATGGTGATTGAAACTTTGGATACACATGTAATATCAAATATTTTGGCTCAAACTAGACAGTTCAACCATTAAACTATGTTAATCAACACCTATCTCTCCACTAGGTAATGGAAAAATCTTTAATATATTATTCAATTGTTTGCCCATGCCTAGGTCATGATTGGAGGGGATTTTAAATCTATTACTTCCCTTTGAGGAAAAATGGTTATAATAGGAAGCTTGAATCTAGTTTCAATATTATTAGTTTAATCTTATTGATATCAAGCAAGATAATGGAATGATTACATGGTCTAATCATAGAAAAGATAAAGCTAATGCAACTGAGAGATTAGACATATTTGTACTATCAGAGGAATGCTTTATCTAGGGGTGAAGTCCCAAATCTCAAATCCTCAACAATGTTAGGTCTAATCAATGTCCTATATTGATGGAAACTTGGCATTTTCAACCTCCTAAAACTCCTTTTCATTTTCAGTGATGTGGTTTTGACATGTTGATCTTAAGAACAAAATTCAAGATTGATGGAGGAAGGGTAGACCTCGCTATGGCACAAAAATGTACATTTTCATGGAGAAACTCACCTATATTAAACCCAACTCAAGAAATGGAATTGAGTGAGTTAGGACATATTATAGTAAAAAAATAAGAGATAATCATGTATTTGAGCAACATCACCAAAGATATAGCTTGAGATTTTTAGAGATACCTCAATTTGGTTTCTCAGAGGAATGGATTCTATAGGTAAGAGGTTGTATTTCCTTAGTTTCATTTTTAAATTTTGTGAGTAACACTCCTTCTATCTCATTTTTGGCTTCTAGAGGATACATAAAGGAGACATCATTGTCTCCTTATTTATTCATCATCGTGACTAAGAGCCTAGGAAGACTCATAGTTAAGGGGGAGAAATGATTAACTAAAAATAGGTAAAATGTAGCTAGTTATGAATAGTTAATCTAAATAGAAACTAAATGCTATATTGGAATGCAAGAATTTGGTTTTTATATTTGTAATATATATCAAGATAAAAGGAAATAGAAGGATATGTTACTAACCTGTAAATAACTTACCTCACTTGTGTGATTGATTGTAATAAATTGGTGTGGATTAGGTAGGCTATGATAGAATGAATTTAGGAAGGGAAGAAAAAATTTGGCTGTTTGACTGTATTGAGGTTCTGGAGTGGTACCGGGTGCCCGATTTGTGTTCTAGGCGCTGTGTTTGTAGAAATGCTCAAAAACTTAAATTGGTAGTGTGCAATATCTATGTGTTATCTTCGCTCTCTGTTGCACGGTGTCACAATAATGTCATCTTGTCACTGCAACTAATGTATGAAGATATACCTACATGTAAAACCCTATAAAAAGCATCAATCCCTAAAAAATAAGAATGCATATGAATAGGTCAGAATGACCTTAACTACCAAACTAGTGGTCTTATGAATGAGTGATGCACTACATTTTGGACCTAATGTAGTTTTATGTGCATGTGTGTGTAATTTTTTTCCTAGGATGCCCTAGCATCAATGACGTGGTAGTAGGGGAAATAACTAGATGTAGAATGCAAAATGGTGGATGGAATGGAAAGAATACAACCCTTTCCCCTATGCTTGTGTGATGTAGATGTAAAAAATCCCAAATGTAGTACATTGCCTTAGTAGATAGCTTCCCTTGATAGTGAGATGTCTGCCCATAATGTAGTGAGTATGCTTTGTTTATATAGGGATATCTTGTTTAAATTTTGACACTAGTGACCCGAAACTGCCGACTACAACCTAGGGGAATACATGGGGTAATCGTTAGGACTAACCTCAAATAAAGAAATTAAGACCAAAAATTACGATGACATGGGTGCCTAAAATCATGGACTGGGGCACCCCAGGGTGCCCCAAGTGCAACCCTAGGTGCCCCAATGTAGACCTAAAGATGACAACTGAGAAAATTACGACATCTGAGACACCTGAAAAGATGGCCAAAACATTAAAGACAATCGCCCCGAACAGGACAAAACAAAATGATGCCTGACTAACTAACAACAAGACCTAGAAATGGGTCACTAGTGAATACTTTTATTACGCAAGATCCATATATAAATTAACATACCCGATGGTATAAATGTAATAATAAGTGCGTGATTTTGTGACTACAAGAAGATAAAACTATTGTAGGCATCAATTTAACCCATAATCTTAAACTTATGACCCATTTATAATTCATTGATGATTCCACACTTATGGGAAAGACCTCTTTTTAAGAAGTGTCCACTTTCAAAGAAGAAGTTACAATGCTTTAATGCCATGCCATTGGGTAGTCATTAATGAGGACAAGTCTAAAATATTCTTCTTTTTGTACCTTTCTTTAGACAAGAAGCTATGATCTTAGATAAGCTTCACTTTAGAAGAGATTACTTTGCCAATTAATTATCTAGGCATCCTTTTAAAGCATAATAGATTATTAGAATGGGGTTAGTTAGTTGATAGGTAGAAAACCAAAATTTCTAATGGGACTCATAAGTGGATTTCTATGGGGGTAAATTACGTTGATCAAAGGAGTTATGCAAGCCATTTCCATCTTCTTCTCCTTGATCTTACATGTACCCAAAGCTATCTTTAAATAAATTGACCAAATTTACCATAAGTTTTCAAGAGAGGATCGTAACTCATTAAAAAGTTGTCCTTGGTGAAATAGGAAATGTTATGTCTTTATAAGCATGATGGAGATCTTGGATTTCATTCTTATCATCTTAATGGTCAAGATTTAGCTACGAAAATATACTGGCACCTTTTTAAATTTCCCTCCAAAATTGGGTGAAAAAATTATGGGCCAAGTAAGTGGATGATAAAACTCCTGATCATATTGTTTGATTTTATCTTCCCTCTTGGGGCTCCCCCATTGTGACAATTCTTAAAATTGGAGAGGCTATGATTAAAAAGAAGCTCTTTTAGATCATTCATAATGGTAAAGATTCCTATTTTTTGGATGGATTAATGGGATGGTCATCCCCCTCTTATAAATTAATATCTCCATTTTCATGGGCTCATGGAACAACTTCACCAAGATAATTGGATTTTGATATATAATTATTTTAGACATTCTTACAGAGAGTGGAAGATTGATGGGGAATGGATCCCCCTTGAAGAACAATTGGCCCTAATCCTTCTAGACTACAAGTACTAACTCCTAATTCTCAGGGGCACGACCTCTCTTGTTTAGATGATAAAGACACTTTGGCCTAGGGAAGTCATATATTGGGGGAGTACATTGTGGTGGATGGTTATCACTCTCTTTGTCAATCTAGAAACCATACTCTAAAGAGAATATTCAAACAACTCTAGAATCTTCATTTATGGCCCAAAGTCAAGTTTTTTATTTGATTATTTCTTCATGGAAAATTCCTTAATGGTGAGAAAATAGTAATAAGGGGATTAAATGGTACCTTCAAGTGTGTTTTATGTTGAAATCATGAGGATATTGATTTAATATTTTTGAATTAAATCTAATTGTAGAGTAACCAATGTAATAAATGATTTAAAAATAATAGAAAATAATAATTTGGACAAGCTACAAGCATGCAATAATAATGAAACCATAAGCAAGAGAGAGAAGAGAAGGACTTAGATGATTTTCAAGTAAACTAAAGGTGATTTGGGAAGGTGAAATATTGAAAAAGGATGTAAATAATGTCATTGATACTCACTTGAAATTTTGGAACTCATAAATGACGAGACAAGGGCACCCAGGAGGGTAGGGGTTGCCAGGTGTTGGTGGTCGTGTAAATGCTCGAAACCAATTTCTTGTATCGTAAGAGGTTCGCTATTGATTTTGTTTGTCACTTGATATTCGCTCCTTGATCATCAAAGGTACTTATAACCTGCAAAAAATTTTTTTCACTTGTACATGCCCACAAACCACATCAAACCTAAAAAGGAAAATGTAGAATGGAGAGTCGTACTGACCGGTGGTCATTCGAAGAGTGAACTTGCAATTGAGTGCTACACTACATCTCATACTCCATGTAGTTCTTACGTGTGTGTGTAGAAATGATGCCCTAGGATGCCCTTGTCCAAGTTATACCAATGATAATAGGCTAGATCTAGAATGTAGCAATGTATAGTATGTGTGGATAAAATATAATAAACTTCCCCTTCCTATGCAATGTATGCAAATATTTGCAACCCTTACCCTTGAATGGATATGTTAGATGATTTCCTTTGAAGTGCCCTTGTGCCTTAGGTGATAATAGTAATACTTAGTGTTCGACCCCTCATTTTAAAAGCATAACTATGTATTTATATGATTCCCTTGTTTGAATTTGTAATTGACAACTAAAAGGCCAACCCATAGTAATAAAAAGTAATTAAGAAGTGAAATGGGCCCAAAGAAGTAGGAAAAATATAAAGAGGGATAAGATTTCCTAGGAGGATAGAAGTGCTTGGTGCTAGTGTCTCAACTGGGCACTGGTGTCCGAGGCCATAGAAAGATAAAACATAAAATCTAGAAAGAGTGTTAGATGTAGAAGCCCTTAAAAGTGCAGAAAGTAAAGAAAATGCCAAAGAGAGTTGTCAATTACTATTTTTCTTGCTTAGGAACCATGTAAATGCTATCATGCTTTTAGGACCTATAAATGTACTTAAGTGCATAGATTTTGTGACTACGTTTTCCCCTCACTTTATGTTATTGAGTGAATACTTGATAAAATAAAGTATAAGAAGATGCATACCTTATGATCCTGTAGAAAAGTGTATAGCCTATAGTGTGATGAGTGGATAAGTGAAGCATGAAGTGATTGCAATGTGAAGTGTGGAGACTAGGAAAGGAAAGTGACCCTAGGGGTGAAGTGTATGTGTAAAGTGTGCTACTAGAACCTGTGTTTGATGAAACTTGTTGCGTATTATGGATGGACCTGCAAAATAAGGGCAAAAAAGTAATCAAAGTTATGTATATGAAAAAGCTTAGTAAAGTAGTAAAGTATGTAAAAGTGTGTATGATTTAATAAAATATAGATATTAAATCTAATTTCGAGTCACTATAATATATAAAATAATACAAATTCTAAACACTCTAAAGATATAACCGTGTAAGAAAATGTGAGAGATATGGCACTTATCTGATTTTTACTTATCTCGAAGTATGTCTGAATTAGAGAAACTGATGAATAAGGTTGGGAATAATGTGGAAATGCTCGATGTAAATCATGGAGCTTGCATAGTGAGCTAAACAAAGGAACCTATAATGGGGCGAGGGAACCTAGGCGTTAGAGATTTCGCATGACACCCGTGACTGTGTAGAGAGTCAAAACCTAATTTTTCATGTGTATTAGGGTTTCACTATCATTCGCAATTGGTCACCTTTATGTCATAGATGATTGATGAATCCTCTTATAACTTGTAAAACAAATGATATCCTACAAAACCCCCAACCTACATCAAATATTAAAAATAAAGATGCAAATGGGGAGTCAGATTGACCTCGGCAGTCACCTGACATAGTGAACTTATGATTGAGCACTCCAGTACATCTTTGACTCCATGTAGTTCTACGTATGTGTGTGAAGAATCATGCCCTAGGTGGCTCTTACACCAGGCACACTTGAATAATGAGTAATAACTAGATGTAGAAATGTAAATAGATGTGGATGTCAAAATGAACTTCCCCTCCTATGCGTGTATGCAGAAAATGTAGGCCCTTTTCTCTTGAATGAAGCTAGATGGATGCTTTGATGCTCTTGAAATGCCTTTGGATGCAACCTTAGGTGATCATAATATATGCTTAGAGCTTGGTCCTTTATAATGATCACATAAATTTATATTTATATGATTCCCTTGGTTGAATTTTATAATTAACAACTAAAAGGCCGACCCATAAGAAAACAAGATGCCCAAAATATAAAGATGCATAAAAGGGGTGAGTAAGATACAAAGATTTCGAGGCACATAGAAGGACATGGGCACTTGGGCATTGGCATCCTGGCTGGGTGCTAGTTTTTAGAGTGATAAAAGATGAAAAGGAAACATCGACTGGGATGTAGGGTGTAAGAGGCCAAGAAGAAGACATGAACATATACAAAAAGGCTAATGATAGTTGTTAATTGCTAGTTTTCTCACTTAGGAATAATATGAATAGTGGTATGTGATTAGGACCTATAAATATAACCCAAAGTTTGCATGATTTAGTGTCTACAATGTAAAAGTAGTAGTAAAGGAAAGTGTGCATCTGATGTATAGGAGTGTAAAGGATAGAAAATGTCTTGAAAATGCTGTGAAGAGGGAGTTTTTTGGGTGATCTCACATGGAAGAAGAGTTTGGGGAGAGAGGTATAGATTTTCCCTCCTTCCATGACTACTTCCCAAAGTTCCATTGCATATGACATGTTCATACATCAATTTTTTGATTAGTTCCAATTTGATTTGAATTTCCGATTGTAATTGATTGTTCCAATTGTTATGATTATAACTGATTATAATTAAATTTTGTACCTGTAGGTAGGTGCATGTTATTGGAGAATTACTTTGAAGATTGTTGTTAAATTTGTTGTATTGAGAAAATGACCATGTTTTCCCCGGGGACATTAGCGCTAGGAGGAAACAAGCACCCACCGCTACTATCTAGGACTAGGTGCTATGTCATTTCTCTGAGATTTTGACCCAAGTTTGATTTTGATCTAGTCTATAACTATGTTCCTATGATGATTTTGTACTTATGTTGTGTTGTACTAGATATCTCTTCTACTATAAGGGTGATTTATTCACCCAATGGATGCCCCCTCATTTGGGGTGCATGTGAAAATTATAGGAGAATGTAGCCCAAAAGAGAGGACTTGAAGTTGATCTAAATTGGATACCCACAGGGGGTAGGGGATGTGCATCGTAGAAACCAAGGCACATGAAAATATAATAGGCTAGTAACAAATGTTAGTGCAAACAAAGCATGTAATAGAAAACAATATAATGAGCAAGTGTGTAAATAAGATAGACTGTGAGTAATAGGTTTCAAACATAGGACATCACTCATAATATCATAAGACAATCAAGGTTGGATGGCCATAAGAAAGCATCAAATGATCAAGAAATACATAGGGCATAATCCACAAACATTAGCAAACAATAACAAGTAATAGTAAGCAAAAAATGATAGATAACCACTATTGTATAGATCCTGCAAGACAAATTCTACATATGAGGCACTCGTTAACATGTTAGAAAGATAAATAGTATGTCAAAACATGTATAAATCAACAAAAATTAAAGTGATAGTAGTGAAAAATTTTTAACAAAACATGTGTAGTAACTGATAGTAGTAAAAGTAGATGCCCCCAGAAGCCTCAGTGGGACTAGTAAAAGGTACAATGCCAAGCATCATTGTAATGTGTGAAAACTCGTGAGAGATCTGCATTCACCTCAAAAGACCAAGTGAACACACATGTGTGTATATATAGAAAGATAATGACATACCGATTATCCGACTAACATAATAAACAAAGAGCAACATGCACGTAATATAATAAAGCAAGAGTAAATGTAACCAAGATATGTAAATGTGGTGTATGAGTGTGATGGTATGGTATACAAAGTGTGAGGATGGGAGGAGTTACCTTTCCCCAACGTATGTGTGTGAAATGAGGTTCATTTATACAAACCATCAACAGATCAAGAATGAACCATAAAATAAGAGTGCGTTATCAAGTAATGAGTGCATCGATTGAGAGTATATGTTAGAAAGATAATATCATGAAACATAGAACATGAAGTATATAGATGACATGAGGTTTATGAAAGAAGTGATCCCTAAATAGTCAAGTGTGAACCATAGCACTAGAGTGTGTCATAGGTAATGAAGTAATATGCATGAACTAATGATGTGGTGATGTTGAAAAAGGTAGGGATGAAGCATAAAACCAAAGAGAGTAGGAGACACTAGAGATAATTGATAGCAATGGAGGGGGAAGAAAGGGGGATTCCTTTCAAGTATGCGAGTGATGGAGATCTATGTGATGGGGTGAGAAGGAGCATGCCATGGGTCATAAGAAAGCATATGGTCATCACAATGGTAGGTAAGAGAAAGAGTAGGACTAGGGTTGGATTGTGGGTCGATAGGAGGAAGCTTAAAGAGGTCAACTATCACAGGGTGAATTGGTAATGTTGTAGAGGACCTGGATAGAGGAGGGGATTTGGTAATGTTGTAGAGGACTGGATAGGAGGAGGGGATAGAGGATGAATTTTTAAAGGAGGTTTCTTAGTTGGAATTGGTAAAGTTACAAAGGAGGCTTGATAGGAGGAGGAGATAAAGGACAAATTTTGAGAGGTGGTTTCTTAGTTGGAATTAGTAACGCTGCAAAAGGCTTGATAAGAGGAGGGGATGGATGGATTTTGAGAGGTGGTTGCTTATTTGAAATGGGTTGGATAGGATACTCTTGATTTGGTTAGAGAAGGAACATTAGTAACTATGGCATGATGATCATTAGACATAGAGGGATTGGATTTGGGATCCCATTGGGATTTAGTAATTGGAGAGGTAGAAAAATTTTGTGAAGCAAATGAAATAAAACCCTGATGTTTAAGGTGCTTAATTCTTCATTTTAAAGCATAACAATCATTGTCATGATGTCCATTAATTATGTGATAATTTAAAAATGGAAGAGCTATGTATTTGGAAAGCTAATAAGGAGGGTATAAATGAGTAGTTGACAAGTTGATCAATTGGTGATTGAGAAGCTAGGAAGAATATCATGTTGTTTAACATTTAGATCAAACTTGAGAGGTGATGGTAGTGGTAAGACTTGAGGTTCACTTATATGAGCACATGTAGAAGACATAGGATTGGGATGAAGTGTAGAAGAAGAACTAGCATGGGCTTGAGAAGCATCCTTGAGATGTTGGATTTCAGCTATGAGAGATGTAATCATGGTTTCCATAGCTTGAATTTTATCTTGAAATAAACAATGTAAAGCTTGAATTGACTTGCAAATGGATTGATTAGTTGTGGTATCAAGACCAATAGGGTCATCAGAGAGATGATCAAAGATGAAACTTACTTGTGCATGTGGCGTATATGAGGGAGATACATAATGTCTAGGGATTTTTGGAGAACATATTTACAAGGTGGGTGCATTTGAAGCAATTGATATAAGGAGACTTTAGGAGCCATGAAAGAGGATCAGATAGAATAGGAAAATAAGGATCCAAATGTTTGATCACGAGTGGGGTTCACCAAATGATTTAATATTTTTGAATTAAATCTAATTGTAAAGTAACTACTATAATAAATGATTTACAAATAATAGAATACAATAATTTAGACAAGCTACAAGCATGCAATAATAATGAAACCCTAAAAAAGAGAGAGATAAGGACTTAGTTGATTTCTAAGTAGACTGGAGGTGATATGGGAAGGTGAAATACTAAAGCAGACTATAAACAACATCGTTGATGCTCACTGGAAATTCTGGAACTCATAAGCGGTGTAGATGTAGACAAGGGCGCCCACAGGAGGACATGGGTGCCCAAGGTGTTGACAACTAGATTTGGGTGCACTAGTGGCCATGTAAATAATTAGGAACCTGATTTCTTTTTTTTTTTTTTTGAAAGAGGTTTTTGTTGATTCTTGTATGTCTCTTGATATATCTCACCGATCACTCAAGGTACATGTAACCTACAAAAGAAAAGTTCATATGCACATATCCATAAACCATATCAAACCTAAAAAAGAAAATGTAGAATGGGGAGCCGAACTAACCCCAAAGGTCACCCAAAGAGTGAACTTACGACCAAGCCCAATTGCACTACATCTCAAACTCCATGTAGTTCTTGTGTGTATGTGTGTGTGTGTGTGTGTGTAGAAATGATGCCATATGATTCCCTTATGAAAGTTTCACCAATGATAATGGGATATATCTAGAATGTAACAATGTATAGTATGCATAGATGGAATATATAGACTTCCCCTTCCTATGTAGTGTATGCAAAAGTATGCAATCCTTGCCCTTAAATGGATGTGTTATATGATTACCTTTGAATATCTCTTGTACCTTAGGTGATAATAGTAATGCTTAATGCTTAGCCCCTCATTTTGAAATCATAACTATGTATTTATATGATTCCCTTGTTTGAATTTTGTAATTTACAAGTGAAAGGCCGACCCATAACAATAAAAAGTAATTAAAAGCGAAAGGGGAACAAATAAGTAGGAAAAATATAAAGAGGGAAAGGAGCGCCTAAGAAGACATGAGCACCTGGTGCAAGTATCTCAACCGTATTTGGTGTTCGAGGCCGTAAAAAGATAAAATAGTCAAATGCCGATAAGATGCAAGATGTATGAAGCCAATAAAAGTGCAGAAGACAAAGAAAAAGGCCAAAGAGAGTTGTCAATCACTAGTTTTCTTGCTTAGGAACCATGTAAATGTTAGCATGCTTTTAGGACCTATAAATGTACCCAAGTGCATAGATTTTGTGACTACATATACCATGTCTCATTTATTCTTATCTTACCCCTTCTAAGTACTTTATTTTTTATCCGAGGTACATTCAAGTTATGGCAGCATATTGTGGATATTTTTGATCTCCCTTGGATTGGTTTCTCTTTCATAATTCAACCTCTTTAGGACTGGAAAAACACCTTCCAAAACTTGACAATTTTTGCAATTAGGTTATTTGGTTTTTGTAGCCCTCCTAATGCAAAACACATGGAAGGAGTGTAATGCTAGAATTTTCAATCAAAAAGTCACCTACAACTCTTAGATTTGGCTTCACACTTTTAACAATATCAAAGAA
Organism: Taxus wallichiana var. yunnanensis; assembly: GCA_018340775.1. Classification (NCBI taxonomy): domain Eukaryota; kingdom Viridiplantae; phylum Streptophyta; class Pinopsida; order Cupressales; family Taxaceae; genus Taxus; species Taxus wallichiana. Next base: position 367,756,752 of record CM031235.1, on the reverse strand, counting down.
TATGTGATGCATTTACAGAAACATCCTTGAGTTCCTACTCAGACTTGTTCTCCTATTATGCAAAACTTACTCATGGACTTTTTCTCTGTATTTTTCCCCTTAATCCACTGCCATCATCCATTTTATTCATCATATCCTTAGCTTCAACAAAATCTTCATTGACAGATCCTTGAGGGGGAACCCATGTATCTCTAGTACTGGAGGATATGGACGTGATCTTGATAATTATATTACCTTATTTTTCTCCAAAAGAATTTCCACCACCACTAATAACTTTGGTAAAGGGAAATCCATATATGAGGTCTCACGAAAGCTTGGAAAGTGTGTTGAAAATATGTTTAGCTCATTTTTGAACCTAAGATATGGGTTCAATTGTTATCAAAGCTGAGTCTTAATATCTCTAAAGATTGAATAATTCACATAATTTTTCATAAAATCCATCATCTTTAACTCTCCCTCCTGCTTTTATATCCGCACTTTCTTCCCTTCACTATGTCATAATTACATGTGGGATAAATGTAGTGCCTCAATTATTTAATCTCCAATCATCTAATTTCCACGTCTATAATTAGTATCCCGTCAAATGATATATTACTTGCCTCCTTCAAGCTACCAAATGGAGTCTTATGATTTATTACCATGGAATGGAATTCAACCTAATGGGAGAGGAGAATTAGAACACTCCATAGAAATTCATCAAAGCATAATGGAAACCTTATTATTTTAAATGTGTTGGCAGGTGCCCATGTAGACATGTATGCTAATTGATCTCAATGACTCGCCGAATAACCATATTATTTTAAATGATGACATTTCTATAATCTCAAGTCTATGTACCTGATAAAACTTTTTCCTTTCCTTTGGTGTATGTCCTTGCCCATTTTCAAATCCCTATCTTAAAACATGTTTAAACTAATTATAAATTTGATGTCATCTACATGTCGTTGATTTTGTCTTGCACGAAGATTGTGATATAGTTCAATGTTTGGGTTTGCAGTTGCACTACCATATTGTGTAAGTTTATTGCCTTTTCTTCAATATAGACTTACGTCTGGCCTCTGCATTTTCATGACAACCTTTATATGGAAAAGCTTCTGTTTTTTGGAAAATTAAATTCGCATCCACTTGTTGAATATTTGGAAAGAATAATATGTTTTTTATTCATAATTCATAACTATATCACATTCTTGTGTAATTAAAGGCATACAAATCCTAACAATATTATTTTTAAATATTTGAAATCGAGATTTAAATAAAGAGTGGACACATGAAGAATGAACAAAAGATGGTTTGTCAACATATCATAATGTGTTCATAAGAAGAATTAGGGAAAGAATAATAAGATAGAGGTTAGCAAAAGGATTTGAAAAGATCTTGAAGATTGAGACGATCCAAGAGCCTAAAAGGAATCACATTATTAAACCCAAAAATCCCATTTCTGGACCTTCCCTCTCTGAAAATTGATTTTCTACCTTGGTCATTGATGATATTCCTAAAGATGATAACCATTATATGGAAACTAAAATCCATAAACCTCACTTCAAGAAAGACCCTCCTCATATCTAATTTGACCTATAAAATACACTCTTTTGATCTATTTATCTTGCCTCATGCTAAGAATTTGGTTTTAAACACTCAGAAGGACATAATCCATCTTAGAAAACATAAATTGGACATGATTGAGAAACAAAGTGCAGAATCACAAAATCACTTGAATGATTCCTCCTATTAGGCTTTAGTCCCTTATTCGCCATCTTTGGACCTACCTCCCCTTTTGAAGCCTAGTGGAATCAATCAAGTATCAAGTAAAAAAATGAATATGGACACCAATTATAAGTCAAGATGGAAATATAATCCATTTCATTTTCAAAAGAAAGGAGAAAAACTAGTTTCTAGAAGAAGGTGGAAGAAATTTCCCATGTTTACAAGAATATGTCAACATGAAGTGCATCTCATGGAATATAAGGGGGATAAAAGGTTGTCCCTTTAAATGCCATGAAATCAATAGAATATTAAAAATCCATTTTCCTCAAATGTTCTTCCTTCAAGAAGCATTTGATAAGTTGAATAGTCTTCTTAAGATAATTTTGCCAATTCTTAATGGTTTATCTAATGATTTTCAAGGAGCCTTAGATGGTATTGCTTGTTTGTGGTATCCCACAAAAGATTATGTGATTGAAACTATGGTTGTACATAGAATATTGGCTATTTTTTTCTCAAACTAGCTAGTTCAACCATCAAATTTGTTAATCAATGCCTATTTATCCACTATTATGGAGGAGAAAAATGCAATGGAAAAGTATTTTTAATATATTATTCAGTTGTTTCCCCATGTTTGGTTTATGATTGGAGAGGATTTCAACTCTATTACTTCCCTTGGAGAAAATACTAGTGGTAATAGGAATCTTGACGCTAGTTGAAATCTTATTGTGAATTATATTTCATCCCTAAATCTTATTGATATCAAGCTAGATAATGGATTGATTACGTGGTCCAATTGTGGAAAAGATAAAGCTAATGTGGTAGATAGATTAGACTTATTTTTACTATCAAAGGAATGTTTTATCCAGGGGTGAATTCCTAATTCCAAAATCCTCAACAATGTTATGTTTAATAAGTGGCCCATATTATTGGAAACTTGGTGTTTTTAACCTCCATAAAACTCCTTTTCACTTTTAGATGATGTGGCTTTGATATGTTGATCTTATGAACAAAATTCAAGATTGGTAGAGGAAAGAAGACATCACTGTGACACTAAAATGTACATTTTCATGGAGAAAATCACCTATGTTAAACCTTGGCTCAAGAAATGGAATTGGAGTGAGTTCAAACATATTAAAGTCTAAAAGCAAGAGATAGCCATGCATTTGAGAAAGATCACCGAAGAACTTTCAAAAAAGAGGAGCTTGGTCTTATAAGTCGATGGATGAATGAAATTTAAGGGAGGAAATTACATGGAAACAAAAATTTAGAGTTTCTTGGCTTCAAGAAGGGGATAAAGATACTTTTTTTTTTCACAAATCCCTTCTTAAGCGGAAGATCCTCAAACCACATATCCACTTTTGAAATGGAATTTGGGGACCTTGAGTTCTCTTCATAAGGTATTTCAAATACTTTGTTAAATTATTGTTCCCAATTTTCATCGATGTTCCTTTGGACATGGATGCCCAATATGATATTCTTCATGAAATTCCCTCTATTATTTATACTCTAGATAATCAATCTCTTTATGTAAATAATTTATGTGGAGGAATTAAGAAAAGTTGTTTTTAATATGAACAAAGGGAAAACCCTTGGATTGGATGGGTTTCCTAGAGAATTTTATCAAGAATTTTGGGACATTATAAAGGATGGTCTTTGGGAGGCTATGAAAGAAGCTAGATCTGCGGAAGTAGATGAACAAGAAATCTATTACCCTAGTCCCCAAATCTTAGGCTGTGTCACATATATCTGGTTTTCATCTTATTATTTTGTGTAATGTTTTGTATAAAAGTATGTCTAAAATCATGACCAATAAACTAAAATCCCTCCTCTAAAAAATCACATCCATTGAGAAAGGAGGGTATGTTGTGGGAAAACATATTCTTGATTAGTTTGTATTATCTCAAAAATTCCTCCATTCAATGTGTCTCCAAAAATCTCCAACTATGTTCATTAGATTAAACCTTTCTAAATACTATGATAGGGTTGATTGGGCCTTTCTTTTAAGAATGCTTAAGGAATTTGGTTTCTCAGAGGAATGGATTCTATGGGTGAGAGGTTGTATTGCCTTATTTTCATTTTCAACTCTTATGAATGACATTCCTTTTGTCCCTTTTTGACTTTCAAAGGGATACTTTTAGGAAATTTAAGGGATAAATAATGTTACAAATTATAGATCCACAACATAAATTGTTATAAATTATAGTTTTTGAAGTGTGGTAATTAAATCATAGATTAAGATGTTTATATTATAGATTACAATATGTGAATAACATCAAAAATAAAAGTAAATGAACACAATGACACAAGATATAAGTAGGAAAACCTTGGAAGGTAAAAACCACTGAAATCATTTATCTTTATTGAGAATAAACTTTCACCCAACACTCCCACTATTTTTCTATCATCTCTTATATGGCTCGTATAAATGCATAACATGTATAACCGATATCTCTAATGAGATCACCTTGTTATATACAAGGTGGGTGGTCATGATCCACTCTTAAATCGAACCACTTTGTGGTCTATCATGCTTATATTTTAAATATAATCTAGAATCCAAAAACATATAGTCTTTAGCAGGTTTATAAAATAAGTAGTTCTCACTTAATATTATAAACCCAACACTCCCCCTTAATGTTAAGTAGGGAAACACACAAAATTACTTTTACATGTCAAATTTTGTTCCAAATAACACATGCCAAGTCACCTTTTGGTATAAAAAGTAATTACAATCCATAAATCAATAAGTGATTTGATAACATGCAAAAAACACTTATTCCACGGGTTTTACAGTTCATTGTGATGCATTATAACAGTGTTTTGTGAGTTTTTCAACTCTGCGATACACTACCATAGTGTCTACATGGACTTATACAAGCCACGAACAAGCGTAAACCATATTTTGGATTTTTAGGAAGCCACAATATATTGTTTTTCATAGTTCAAAGCAATGTTTTGTGGATTCTATAAAAACCACAATACAAAGGAACATTACAAATTCTCAAGATAAATTGATTAAGGATAGAGTCTTTATATAAGATTATTCTTCATATCTAATGCTTCATTGGGGATTATAAGTAAGATTCACATACATGACAATTTACTTAAACAACATAGAAATAGTCTAGGAGTATCCATTTTGACACAATGAAGTCGTTAAGAGATGACATTGCACAAGAAAAAACATGCAACATGCTCATTTCTTATTTCCTCATTAAAAGAAACTTTGAAAGGCCAAAACTCATATGATTCAGAGGTGAAGATCAAATTTATTCACATGATCATAAGATCTAAACAACATGATCATAGAGATCATTGTCATCCACATGATAAAAACATATGCTAAGATGATTCAAAGATGGAGATCAATGTCATCCACATGATCATAAGAGCTAATATCTGAAATGCCCAACATAGCACAAAATTTGTAGAACTTTGTAGCACCCAAGGGCTTAGTAAAAATTTTGTAACCTACTCTTCAATGGAACAAAACTTGATATCAATGTCACCATTGAGAATTTTTTCCCAGATGAAGTGTATATGGATCTCAATATGTTTGGTTCTTTGATGTTGGACTAGATTGTTTACAAGAGCAATACAACTTTGGTTGTCACATATAAGTAGAGTGCTTCCTTTGAAACCCATATTAAGTTCTTCCAACCATTTTTGAGCTACATGGACTTCTTTTTATACTTTTATAACACTTCTATACTTTACTTTAGAATAGAAGAGATAGATATTGTTGGTTTTTTCTTACTACTCCAAGTTATTGCACACGTACCCAACTTGAAAACATATGTAGAAGTAGATTTTCTACCCATAATATCACCAACATGGTCAAAATCACAATAACCAAAAAAATTGCATTATCACAAGAAGAATAACAAAAACCATAATTGATTGTACCTTTGATATACCTTAAAATCCTTTTTACCATTTTTCAATGGTCCTCATAAGGATCCTACATATATCGAGAAAAATTCCAACTACATAAGATATATTAGGCCTAGTGATATTTAAATAAATCAAATTACCAACCAACTATCTAGATATAACGTAGGATTAAATTTATCACATGAAGGTTTTGGATCTAGTTTAACACCAACTTCCATAGGAATAGAGACAGACTTACAATCAATCATATTAAACCTTTTAAGAAGGTTAAAAACATATTGTTCTTTTGATGAAACAATAGATTTGTGATTTTGACAAATAATCATGAGTTTAAGACAATAAAAAACATTCAATTGCAGTGATAAAAGCTCACAATATAAGCTATGCCTAGAAAATGATTTAATAGTCCTTAATGAGTCATTTCAAAACGTTGTCTTAACTTCTCTTTGATTCTAAGAATCAAATTCTTATCACTACTAGTAATCAAGAGATCATCAACATATAATACAATAATGATAACATGATTGTTTTCATATTTGAAAAATAAATCATTATCAACAAAATAGTTAGAGAAACCAAGCTCATGAAATAAACTATTTATCTTAGCATACCAAGCTCTAGGAGCTTGTTTAAGATCATACAAAGATTTCTTAAGTTTACACACATATAATTATTTGTCAAGTTCTTTAAAACATTTAGGTTGATGCATATAAATTTCTTCTTTCAAGTCACCATTTAAAATTTCATTTTTAACATCCATTTGGTGAATCTCCCAACCATGTTGAACAACTAAGGTTAGAAGAATTCTAACACTTCTCATTTTGGAAACAGGAGAAAAAGTTTCAACATAATCCAAACCAGGTTTTTGAGTAAACCCTCTAGCAACTAATCTATTCTTGAATTTATCAATCTTACCAGTAGAGTTATATTTGATTTTATACAACCATCTAGAGCCTACAATTATTATTTTATAAGGAAGAGGGACTAATTCCCAAGTTTGATTATTGATTAGAGCATTGTATTCAACTTCCATAGCTGCAATCCACCTTTCATCTAGGATGGATTCTTCAAAATATTGAGGTTCAACCTCATAAAAAGTTGACAACATGATAAGAATCTGATTAAGGGCCATCTTTATCAAATCATTAGGGTGAGAGTTAGAAACCATATTTTTGGTCCATTTAGGAATCCTAGATTGAGATATGAGATGAGAAGACTTTCCTTGAGAAGATCATCATTTAATTCCTATTAATTATGTATTTACCTTAGGCTCAAGTTTTTCACCCATGTACTTTATTTACCTTTATTGTATTTATATCACTCATCACTTTATGTGTGGATAGACTTTTATCTTATTTAGATATTATGAGATATTAGCTAGTTTTAGGTATAGTTCTTTTCTTGATCTATGGTATTGATTAGTTGTATTTTCCTTGATCTATGGTATTCTTTAGATCCTTGATGTCTAGTTCTCTCCTAAATCAAAATTTGAATATTTTTGATTTTAGTTATTTCTAACTTGATTTAAAGATCTACCACCAAAGATTGGTACTTCTTAGATTGTTAGGACAACATATTTAATTAAAGGCCCATTGTAATTGTATTCATGGAGTTCCATAATAATATATGATATTGCTGCTCATTTGTTTGTGAGAACTCTATTAAGAGATTATGAAAAGTTAATTCTACATACAAATTAAGGTAGAAGCATCTTACAAACTAACCATTTCTATGATGTTTGATTCAAGCATCATGCCATTTTCTGGAGGGAGATTAGTAGATGTGGTTATCATTCAGATAACCTTTAAATGTCTACATCCATCATATTAGTAGAAGGATGATTAGTGTCTTTCAATTTATTTTCCATATTATCTAAGCAAGGATTATCATCTAGAAAATTAGATTTAAACATAAGCAACTTAGAAGAGGGAAGAGTCATGTAGATTTAAAAAAGGTTTTCAACATCATGAAGAATAAGAGAACATGCATATTCCTACTTTCTAAAATCACATGCTTAACTAGATCATAGCCTATTAATCATTTTGTTTGACCTCCATATTATTCACGAAAAAATGCAAGGGTTGGAAGTAGGATCAAGTTTTTGTCTTTTAACTCTAGGAATGACATGCATGATTTACCAAATATCTTAAAATAAGAGATATCAAGTTTTTGCTTAGTCCATACTTCATGAGGGGTGGTTTGATGTATAACTATTGTTAGAACTTTATTAAGGATATGAACAACAATTTTCATTTCTTCAACCCATAGAAACTTAGGCACATTAGAAGCATGAACCATAGTTTTAGCCATTTCTATGATGGTTCTATTTTTCCTTTCAGCTATGCCATTTTTATGAGGAGAATAGGGAGTTTTTAGCTCCCTTTGAATTCCACTATATATACAAAAATCATCAAAAAATTTATCAACATACTCACCTCCATTATTAGTTCTTATTCTTTTGATTTTTAGATTAGCCATGCTTTCACAACAAGGGTTTTAAACTTTGAAACTTGATAGGACATCAAAAATTTTTCCTAATGTAATAAGACCAAGTCATTCTTGAGAAATCATCAATAAAACTAACAACATATAAATCACCACCATGAGAAGGTACTTCTAAAGAACCTTTAACATCACTATGAATTAACTCAAGAACCAAGAGGAATTAGACTCATGGTATTTGTGAAATGGATGTACATGTTTGCTTAACTATGTTTAGAAACTTTCACAAGATTCATGATCAAATTTTAACCTAGGAATACCTACAACAAATTAAGGAGGGACATCTCATACAAAATGTTTAAATTTACATGCCCGAGCCTTTCATGCCTAAATTGAATAACATTACAAGAAGAAGTCGAAATACAAAATTCAATAATAAATCCATCAAAAAAGTACAATGCATTATTTTGTAAACCAACAACAATTATTTTACCAAGCTCATTCTTAACATACCATATATCTTGTAATAACACAACTTTGTAGTCATCTTTAGTTAATTGTGAACAAGATAAAAGTTTCTTCTTTAAGTTAAGAACAAATAACACATTTCTAATTATTTCATTTGCTAATTTAACATTACCACAACATTTAGAATTGATGATAGAGTTATCTCCTAAATAAATATTGGCATGACACTCAATAACATCATGAAGAATATCATGCATATATGTCATATTTCTAGATGCACCACTATCTAGGATCCATTCACTATCATTAGAGGTTGAAAGGGAAGTATAAAGAGAAATAGATTGCTCAACATTATTGGCTTAGGTTGTTAGTATGACTCTGATTTTTATTGATCTTTTTTTTTTTTTTTTTGTTATTATTCTTAGGATCTTTATAAGACTTGTTATCATGACAATCATATATTTATGACCATATTTACCACAATTGTTATAAGTGCCATCAAACTTTACTTTAAACTTATATTATTCCTATTGTGCTTAGGTTTAAACTTGGATCTAAAGTTTGATTGTTGATTTGTATTATTGTTTTTGATTTTTAGAAGACTTATGACTTTGAGAGAATAATACCTTAGAGGCATTCTCTTTTGAGTCAAAGTTCTTCATGAAACTCTCTTCTTGAATAAGGAGAGAAGACAACATGTCTAAATTAGGTAAATCATCTTCATTTTGATATTTAGAATTCAAAATAGAGATGAAGTTTCTAAATTTTTCATGAATGTTAATTTAAATAATAAAGTAAAGCAACTTATCATTAAAAATTTACAATTACATCCATCTAATTGAGCTTTAATATCCTTAATTTATCTAGTTAATTAACAACCTTTTCATCATCTTTCATAGGGGCTTTAAACAATTCCATGATTAACTTAATTATCCTAGAGAGGCGGCTACCCTCATGCATAGTTTGCAATTGATGTCCATGTATCAACTAGAGATTCCATATGTCCAATATATGTAAAAAAATCATCTTTATACTTTGTAATAAGATGGACATAGCCTCTTGGGATTTTTGAGAGAAAACTCTTAAGTTTTAGAGTAAAGGCTTGTCTCCCAATGGGTTTCTTCTCAACACCACTAACTAAATCCCATAGCTTTCTAGCCATAAGGATAACCTTAATCTTAATTCTCAAATATTGTAATTAGTTCCATTTAAAAGATGAGATTTATCCATGGAAAAAATAGAAGAACTATCCATTTTTAAGGAAAACTTAGAAAAATTTGAAAAATATAGTGTTATGTGATTTTTCAGAAGTTACAAAGATCCGCGATACAAAAGAATAGTCTACATCGAATTAAAACTCAAATAAAATAACTTTACTTGATGAAAAAATGCCCAAACAAGGTTCTAACACAAAGATGGATAACTACAAACCAAAAGAAACAATCCTGAGAGACATAAAGCACTAAGAAAAAATATATGGCCTTTTGAAAAAAATTGACAAGCCCGTCAAAGTACATGAAATAATGTGCGGTTTTAGTGTTTCATGAAAAATATAGCCAAAACTGTGGAACAAAGGAAAGTATGCATGAGATATTATAATTCCATGGAATAAATGAAAAATTCAAAATAGAGTAGACCTTCGAAAAGCCACAAAACACTAAAAAAAAAACATGCCGCAAAGGTCTATAATGTAATGCATAAGGAGAAAATGCATAAATAAGTTTTGAGGTCATGAAACAAAGAATCTACACAAACACAAAAGAGTTCAGCACAAAATACTAAAAGTCCGTGTAATGTAGAAGAAAGTCATGCAGAACACTAAAAGTTTGCGTAACAGAAAAAAGTTATGGAACACTACAAGTTTATGCTGAAAAGTCTAAGGAAGGTTGCCAATGAATAAAAAGGCGTGAACTATTCAAATAAGCCATGAAAACCTAATTCAAGTGAAAAATGAATATGGATAATAAAAAATAAAGATCTAAGTATGCAGAATCAATGACAACTTAGATTATGATCAATCACATTGATCTAGAGCATCCAAACATGCCACATTTATCTTAAAACATATTAATTAGGATCTGTGCACCTGATGAACTTGAAGAAATCTATGAAGTAAGCTAGGGTTTTGTAAATTTGAAAAATCTTCAAGTTTATTTACACTGCAATTCACAAACAACCAAATATATCCTGCACAAGCATAAACACAAACTCTGATACCATGTTAGGAAATTTAAGGGATAAATAATGTTACAAATTATAGATCCACAACATAAATTGTTGAAGATTATAGTTTATGAAGTGCAATAATTAAAACATAGATTAAATGTTTATATTGCATATTACAATTATGTAAATAACATAAAATTGAAAGTAAATGAACACAGTGACACAAGATATAAGTGGGAAAACCTTGGAAGGTAAAAACCCATTGAAAATCACTTATCTTTATTGAGAATAAAATTTCACCCAACACTCCCACTATTTCTCTATCAACTCACTCATATGGCTCGCATAAATATTACCATCAACATCAACATGTGTAACCGATCTCTAATGAGATCACCTTGTTATATACAAGGTGGGTGGTCATGATCCACTCTTAAAGTTGACCCACTTTGTGGTCTATCATGCTTATATTTTAAATATAAGCTATAAGACAAAAACATATAGTATTTGGTGGGTTTCTAAATAATTAGTTTCACACTTAATATTATAAACCCATTAGATATGCAAGGAGACCCCCTTGTCTCCTTATTTGTTCATCATCCTGGCTGAGAGCCTGGGAAGAATCATAGCTAAGGGGAGAGAAGATAGAACTATTACAGGCATCAATTTATCCCATGGTGTTAAACATATGACCCATTTGCAATTCGTTGATGATTCCTCACTTATGGGAAAGGCATCTTCTCAAGAATTGTCTAATTTCAACAAGAAGTTATAATGCTTCAGTAATGCTACTAGGTGATTTAGTTTAATTTGTATTTAATTAAATTTAGATGATAGATAGCAGGTTGTAGCTAGAATGTAGCAAAGTAGTAGAATGTGTGGATGGAACAAAATGAACTTCCCCCTCCCATGCAGTCGTGTATGTAGATGTGATGCAACCCTTGCCTTTGAATGGATGTTATATGGATGCCTTTAGAGTGCTTTAGTGCATTTCATATGCAAATATTAGGTGATGATAGTAATGTTTCCGCTTGGTCCTTAATTTTGAAAGCATAACTATGTATTTATATGATTCCCTTGTTTGAATTTCATAATTGACAACTAAAAGGTCGACCCAAGGTAATAAAATGCAATTAAGAAGTGAACGGGGCCCAAAAGGGGTAGGAAAAAAATAAAGAGGGACAAGAGTTCTCGACGCTACTATCTAAATCATAAGACAACTAAAAGGTCTTTAGTGTCAAAGCCATAAAAAGATAAAATGGTCAAGTTCTAGGAGTAACAAATGTATGAAGCCAATAAAAGTGTGAAAGAAAAAGAAATAGGCTAAGGGGAGTTATCAATTACTAGTTTTCTTGCTTATGAACCATGCAAATGCTAGCATGCTTTTAGGACCTAGAAATGTACCCAAGTGTGTGATTATGTGTCTACATTTTCCCCACTTTTTGAGTGAATACTTGATAACATAAAGTAGATAGAAGATGCATAACTTATGATCCATATAGAGCGTGTGGTGAATAACATGCCGAGTGGACAAGTGAAGTGTGGAGTGATTGCAAGATGAAGCATGAAGACTAGAAAAAGGGAAGTGTGACCCTAGGGGTGATGTATATGCCTTGTTCCATACTTTGCTATGGAATTGTGTGAGATGCTTCTTGTAAGGATGGACCCGCAAAAGAAGAGCAAGAGAGTAGTCAAAGATTTATATATAATAAATCTAAGTAAAATGTGCAAAAGTATGTAAAGAGTGTGTAAAATGTGTACAAAGGAAAGTGTGCACCTGATATGTGGAAGAGTAAAAGATAGAGAAGTGTCCTATTATTTGAAGTTTCTGATTCGAATCTTTGAAGGTGAGGTTTTTGGGCAATCTTACCCCAAGAGTGAGTTTTTGGGTGATATCACACCAAGAGAAAGTTTTTTTGGGCGATCTCATGCCAAGTGTAAGTTTTTTGGGCAATATCATGCCAAGAACAAGTGTTTGGGAGATAGGTTTGGTTTTACTGTCCTTCCATCACTTTGCCCAATAAGCACCACCGCATATGGTACGTCCCGATTTATTCCTTTGTCCCTAATTAGTTCATGATTGTCTTGATTGTGAGAGATTGCATGCATTTTATAACTAAAGGTCTCATGTTGTGAATCGTAAAACTACTCAATAAATTGTTATATAGTGTGTTTAATCGAGAAAATGACTATATCTCGATCCCGGGACATTAATGCCCGACTGGGAGGACACATGTGCCCAAGCATTGTTTTTCGATTCTAGGCATTGGTGTCTGCTCTATGATTTAGAACCAAGTTTGATTCTAATCCACTTTTGTGACTGTAACATGTGATGTTATTGTGTTGTACTAATTTAAAATGTAGCTCGAGAGTTGTTGTAGGGGTGATTTATTCACCCAATGTATGCCCCCTCGTTTGGGGTGTATGTGACGATGGTAGGAGAATGCGGCTTAAAGGAGATGACTTGATGTTGAGCTGAAGTGGATACATGTAGGGGGTAGGGGATGTGCATGGTGGAAACCAAGGCACATTCAAACAAGGTAGGCTAGTAACATATGTTAGTGCAAGCAAAAGCATGCAATAAAAATAATGTAGCAAGCAAGTGTGTAAACAAGATAGATATGCAAATGCAATGTATGAGTGTGATGGCATGGTATGTAAAGTGTGAAGATGATAAGAGAAAAGTGCCCCTAGTGGATGTACATGAGACGAGGTTCATTTATAAATTTCTCCTCAAACGATCACAAGAATGAATCATAGAATAAGAGTGTGTCATCGGGAAATGAGTGTGTTATGCGAATAGATGCTAGAAAGATGTCCCATGAAGGACAAAGCATGAAATGTGAATGGTGTGAGGTTTATTTCAAAATTACACCCTCAACGGTCGAGTATGAATCATGGAACTAGAGTGCACCATAGGGTAATGATGGTACAATGTGTGTACCAATGAAGTGAGTATGCTAGAAAATGTAGACATGGAGCTTAGAGCATGAAGTGTAAGAGTAGACACTAGAGACAATTGATATGGCTAGAAAGGGGGGCAAGTGCAATTCGCCCCAAGTGTGTGAGCGATGGAGATCTATGGAAGTGTTGTCAAAATTTCACCCCCCCAGGGTAAATTTCGATAACATGTATCAGAGTTTTGCAGTTCCAAGCATGTAGATTGATCCAGGAAAAATCGTGAAAATTGGCTAAGTCCTGCTCAAGGTCGCCTTTGGGACAATTGGAACAGAGGGACGCGAAGGGCGCGAATCGGCCGGTTCGCCGAAACAGAGAATTTTCGCAAAGGAACAATCGGGCCGCGAGGGCGCGAAGGGCGCGAAAAGGCGAAGCGGTGAAGCAAGGGAAGCCCATTTCGGGCGGTTCGGAAGAATTTGTCCCAAGCAGCAAAGGGACATCTGGGACAAATGGACGCGAAAAGATGAATCGGCGGTTCGGCCGGGCAGAGAAACTTTCGCACTAGGACATCCGGGCCACGAGGACGTGAGGGACGCGGATAGCGCCAAAAGCCGAGAGCCAATGAGTTGCGCCACGTCATCGGCAGACAAGTGGACAAGAAGCCCATTTCGTGGATTAGAGGTTTATGTCCCAAACAAGACTGACATCTGGACAAAAAGACGCGAAAGGCGCGAAAAGAGCACGGCAGCCATGCAGACAATCAAATCATGACACATGTCACAAGGAAAAGGTCAAAAAGTCAAAGGCGAAGTTTTGAAAGGGTCAATCGAACCAATGGGATAGTGCCACGTGTCCCGGCTAGGGCCCACAAGGAAATTTCAAAGGAAAGCCCGCGGAAAGGTGGAGGAGAGAGAATTATTCAGCGAATGAGACCTCGCCACGTGTCATCCAGTGGCGAAGTGCGAGAAAATATTTCAAAATCCATTTTGGTGCATGCAAAGTGCCCTAAATCTTGGATCGTCATATCTTTTGATCAGGAGCTCGGATTTGACGTTCTTTATATCAACAAAAGCTGTTGAAATTCTCTACATGATTCTCGGGATCAATCTTCCATTTTGGTGTAGTCTGAGAGAGAAAGTTAAGAAACAGATCTGACGTATGGTAATGAGTGGCGCTTCAACAACTGACTTTAATGTAGCAGATAACCCGTCGTTTTGTGGATCTGCCACTTCTACCATAATGAGATGATTTAAAATGCGACCTAGAAGTGGTTGTGGTAGTTTTGAATTTCCTCTCTTCCCTCTCTCTTTCTTCCTATATATCAGCAGAGGGGCTTCTTTCAAAAGGGGGACATTACGAGTTGTTCATCTTTTTCGCTCCGCCTCCCTTCTTTTCTTCTCTAGGGTTGAAAATGGAGTTTGAACCTTCTCCCTTGCTCGTAATGGCGTTTTTCCTTTTACTATTGAAATGATGTTCTCATGCAAACTGGAGCAACAAAACGTGTTTTGTGATGCATCCGTCCATCCTTGCTCATTTTTGCTTGTTCTCTTCTTGCCTCTCTTCATTGTAGGTATTTGTGCATGTTTGAATGTTCATGTAGGTTTGGAGCTATGTTCATGGAGTTTTGGGACATTTTCTATGTGAAATCTATCCTTGGGCTCGTGATGATGCATGTCCATCCTTCCCATTGCTCACCTCTCTTTGTCCCATGGCAGTTTTGATAGATGTCCAACATTCTCCTTCTCGGTGTATCACCGTTTTAGTGTAGGCTTTTGTTCTTTTCCTTTTCTCTCTCTCTCTCTCTCTCTCTCTATCTCCTTGGCATGGTTAGATTAGGATTAGATTAGCTTGCCTGCACTGGAATAGCTTATGGCAGGTAGTTTAGGAGCAGGAACCAGCCTTCTCTGGAGATTCCTTTCTCATTTTATAGGTCCCACACTGAGAAAGGATTCAATGTGCAGGCAATCACACTAGATGCCCGAGTGATCAACCTAGAATCCGATCCGCATCCGGGGTGCTGTGATTTTGCATCAACAGAAGCATTTGAAATGTGTCCTGACCATCAATATAAGCATGAGCACGATTGAAAAGAGGAATGATACACTTAATCAAGGGGATTGGAAAGGGATCTTGAATGGTGGTGGCTTATTTGGGATTGATAACACGCACATGACTTAGTAGGAGGAGAGGATGGGGTACACACATTTTGAGAGGTGGTTGCTTAGTTGGGATTGGTAACATTGTAGAAGATTTGATAGGAGGAGGGGATGGAGGATGTATTTTTAAATTATTTTTCTTAATTGGAATGGGTTGGATAGGTAGCTCTTGGTGGCCGAAGAAGGAACATTAGTGATTATGGGATGATGCTCATTAAACATAAAGGGAATAAATTTAGGATCCTAATGGGGTTTAACAATAGGAGATGAGCACGTAGCAGAATGTTGTGTAGTAAATGAGATAAAACCTTAATGCTCAAGGTTATTAACTATTCATCGTAAATCATAACAATCATGTCATTATGTCCATTAATTATATGATAATTACAAAATGGGAGACCTATGTATTTGGCAAGCCGATACGGAGGGTAACAATGAGTATTTGGCAAGTTGATAAATTGATGATTAAGGAACACATAAATAATATCATGTTTCTTAGCAATTAGATCAAACTTGAAAGGTGTCGGTAGTGGTAAGACTTGGGGTTCAGTGATATGAGCATAAGTAGAATACATAGGATTAGAATGAGATGTAGTAGAAGAACTAGCATTGGCATGAGAATCATCCTTGAGATATTGGATTTCAGCTTTAAGAGATGTAATCGTGGTTTCCATAACTTGAAATTTATCTTGAAAAGCATGGTGTAAAGCTTAAATTGACATTAAGATGGCATGATTGGATGGAGTATTAGAACCGACGGGTTTTCTCGATAGACAATAAAAAATGGAACTGACTTGTGAAGGTGGTGTATTGTGAAGGAGGTACATAGTGTCTAGGGATTTTTGTAGAACATATTTGCAAGGTGGGTGCATTTGAAGTAATTGATGCAAGGAAACTTGAGAAACCTTAGGGGCCATAAAAAAAAAGTAATTTGCCAAATAAGGGTTTGAATGACCGATCATGAGTGGGGTTCACCAAATGATTTAATTTAATTTGTATTCAATTAAATCTAGATTCAAATTAACTATTGTAATATATAATGTACCAATGATAAAATATAATATTGACATAAGAAAACAATTTGTAAAGTATGTAACCCTAAACAAGATGGAGAAGTAAGGGGACTTAGCTGATTTCTGAATGGATAGGAAGTGATCGGGTAGGTGAAAGTCTTCGAACAAAATGCAAACAAGGTGGTCACCGATCATTGTAAATTATGGATTGCAGGAGAACAAAGCTAAACAAGGGTGCCCACGAGAGGGTAGAGTGTCCGGGCTGGTGACTAGAACTAGATATTGGTGGCTATATAGATGCTTGGAATCTGATTTCTTCCATGTCACTAGGGTTTTGCGGTTGTTCTATGTTAATCACTTGATATTTTCTCCTTGATCGCCGAGGGTACTTGTAACCTACAAAAGAGAAAGTTCCCCTGTATAAGCCCACAAACCACATCAAACCTAAAAAGGAAAATGTAGAATGGGGAGTTAGACTAACCCCATCGGTCACCCGAAGAGTGAACTTACGACCGAGCATTGCACTACATCTCAGAATCCATGTAGTTCTTATGTGTGTGTAGAAATTTTTCCCTAAGATGCCCTTGTGCAAGTTGCACAAATGATAGTGGATTACAACTAGAATGTATTAATGTAGTAGAATGTGTGGATGGAACAAAATGAACTTCCCCCTCCTATGTAGTGTATGTAGATGTGATGCATACCTTGCCTTTGAATGAATTCTATATGGATGCCTTTAGAGTGCTTTAGTGCCTTTGAAATGAAAGCTTAGGTGATGATAGTAATGCTTAGTGCTTGGTCCCTAATTTTGAAATCATAACTATGTATTTATATGATTCACTTATTTGAATTTTGTAATTGACAACTAAAAGGTCAACCCAAGGTAATAAAATGCAATTAAGAAGTGAAAGGGTCTTAAAAGGGGTAATAAAAAGATAAAGAGGGACATGAGTGCACGGCGCTACCATCTAAACTAGGTGCTAGTGTTTGAAGCCATAAAAGATAAAGCTGTCAAGTGATGGTAAGAGTAACAAATGTATGAAGCTAAGTAAAAGTGTGAATGATCAGGGGATCATTTTTATATCAAAATTTCCCTAAACATCCCTAAATTGTGTCAGTGTAGAAGATATTTTCAAGAGCTTTCCGATGACTATGAGAACGTGACAAACAAACATTGAGAGCTCTAGTTATGTCCTGGTCAAAGTTCAGCCAATGAGAAAGTAAACTCTAGTCAATAGGTTAATATTGGACCAATCGCACTACGACACATGGAAAAAGGGTGTTGGTAAAAATCAAAGATATTTTCACCGACGATCTTCGACAATTGTAAAATGGAATAGCTCGGTGGAATAAGAGGATAAACTTTTTTTACGGAGGGGAACCCACCGCCGTGAGGATGATTATATTATCGCCGATGTGGTGGGTCCTCAAACCACCACGTGGCTTGCCACCACGAGTTTGATTTTCCAATCGTGGGTCAACAGGTGGTCTTATTCGTCATACTTCATTTGGGTCAAATTTCATATTACTTTGTAATTATTTGTCATGCATTATGCCAAAGACCACACATTATGCCAATTTCATCAATATATATATCCCAACCTCCACATATCAATATCCACGCATTAATATCCAAACATTAATGCAGCCACCCCATACATAATTTGCCAACCCTTAATATGCAAGCATCCACATGGAAAGGAGAAGGAGGTGGGGCAAAGGCCCATGCGTGGAAGGTTCCACATGAATGGTGGGCAGCTAAGGTTTATTAAAACCTTATCAAAATTTATATGCCACCCCATGTGGGATATAACCCACTCAATTATACATGTCATCCCCTATGGGATTAATATCCCATCCATATGCCACAATTAGGATTTTTATAGCCTTGAGGATAAAATTTAAGGCATTATTTAAGGGCCCTATTTTAATATAAATAGGGGACCCCTTTCATTGTAAAACACACAACTTGGAATCTCAAAACAAATGCTCGAGGAATATTGCCTGAGCGAGTGGAGGAGGGTCTTTTTTTTATAAGACCTATTTAATAGGCTTATTATAAAGTTGTGAAGACCTATTTATTTAAATAGGCATTATTGTGACTAGGAGTTTTAATACTACCTAGCCGGCCCATAGTGCCACACTAAATTATTGTGAAGCCTGGAGTATTGACTGGAGTGATATAGGAGTTACAAAGCATCTGGAAGGCCGATTGAGATCCGAAGGATTCCGAACAGTGGAGCTAGTGCCATAGAGCTTTCCGAATATGCCAGGAAAGGGGAATTCGGGTGCTATTTTTCACCCTTATCATCGAAGGTCTGGATATTATTCTAAGCAAGTTCTTAATAGTTTCCATTAGGTTTTCTTGTGAAATTACTATTGTAACTTACAAGTTTTGACTAGTGGAATGGTTCGAAAGAACCCGGAGACATAGGCAATTGTTGAACTCCGTAATCAACCCTTTTGCAAAGTGTCATACTTATTACATTATTTTAAGTTGATTTTAATGGGGTAAAAATTAAATGGTAATTTGATAAGCCTACAAGGGTCCAAAGATCGAGTAGATAAAAAATTTGGTCTATTTTCGGATCGGTGAAAGACAAAGAAACAAGCTAAGGGGAGTTGTTAATTACTAGCTTTCTTGCTTAGGAACCATACAAATGTTAACATGCTTTTAGGACCTAGAAATGTACCTAAGTGCGTGATTTTGTGGCTACACAAGGTAGGTCATTAATGAGGATAAGTTTAAAATCTTCTTCTTTCGTATCTCTACTAGAAAAGAATCTATGATCTTAGATAAGTTTCACTTTAGAAGAGTTGTTTTTTTGATTAATTATCTTGGCATCCTTTTGGAGTATAAAAATTATCGAGAATGGGGTTGGTTAATGGACAATTTGAAAACCAAAATTTTTAATTAGACTCATTAGTGGATTTTGCATGGGGGTTAGATTTACGTTGATCAAAGGAGTTTTGAAAACCATTCTCATCTTCTTCTCTTCGTGATATTGTATATACCCAAAGATATCTTTAAATAAATTGACCAAATTTACCAAAAGTTCTTATGGAGAGGACCGAAACTCATTAAAAAAATTCCTTAGTGAAATGGAAAATTTTGTGTCTTCATAAGCATGATAGAGGTCTTGGATTCCATTCTTCACATCTTAATGGTTAGGCTTTAGCTATGAAAATCTATTGGCATATTCTTAAATTTCCCCTTCAAATGTGGGTGAAATATTATGGGCCAAGTATGCAGAGAACAACACTCCTAATCAGATTTCTCAACTTTATCTTCCCTCTTAGGATCCCCCATTGTGGCAATTTTTAAAATTATAGAGGGTATGATTAAAAATAACCTCTTTTAGATCATTAATAACGGTAAAGATGCCTAGTTTTGGTTGGATTATTGGGATGGTCATCCCCCTCTTATTAATCAATATCCCCATTTTCATGTGCTCGTGGAACAAATTCACCAAGATAATTAGATTTCGGTATCTAAGTATTTTAGACGTCCTTGTAGATAGTGAAAGATTGACGGGGAAAGGATCCCCTTAAAGAATGACTGGCCCTAATCTCTCCCAACTAAAAGTATTAGCTATTTATGATTCTTAAGGAGTGTGAGACCTCTTGTTTAGACGATGAAGACACTTTGGCCTAGGGAAGTCATAGATTTGGGGAGTACATTGTGGTGGAAGGTTACTGCTCTTTTTGTTAATCTATAAACCAAACTCTCAAGAGCATCTTCAAACAACTCTAGAATCTTCATTTATGTCCTAAAGTCGGGATCTTTATTTGGTTAGTTCTTCATAGAAAAGTCCTTATTGGTGATCAATTAGTAATAAATGGATTCAATGGTCCCTTTAGGTGTGTTTTATAATAGAATAATGAAGGAGACCATGTCTCATGTATTCTTATCTTGCCCCGTCAATACTAAGTTGTGGCAACATTTTGTGGATCTTTTGGACCCCCTTGAACCGGTTTCTCTTCCATAATTCAACCTATTTAGGACTAGAGATGCACCTTCCAACTTGGGTTTTTACAATCAAGTTATTTGGGTTATTGTGTCCCTCCTAATGTGGAACACGTGAAAGGAGTGTAATGCCAAAATTTTCAATCAAAAAGTCACTAAAAACTCCTCGATTTAGATTCACACTATTAAAAATATCAGAGAATATGTGATGCATTTACTAAAACATCATTGTATTCCTACTCGAAGTGTGCTCTTATTCTACAAAACTACTCATTGCTTCTTCTATCACCTTGTTTTTCTCCAAAATAATTTGCACCACCACCAATTTCTTTGTTGAAAGGAAATCCATAAATGAGGGTCTCACAGAAACTTGGAAAGTGTGTTGAAAAAATGTATAGATAATTATCGACTCTAAGATTTGGGTTCAAGTCTTATCTAATATGAGTTTTAATATCTTTAAAGATTGGATAATTTTTAATTTTTCATAAAATCTATTCTATTTAAAGGCATTTTGAAAAAGTTATAATCATGCACACTCCCAACATTACAATAAGGTGGTTGATGCACTTGCAATTCAAATCTTGACCACTCCGAGGTGAAGGGATATGGTCTTCCTCCTTTGCGGTGGCCATCTAAGCTTAGAGAAGCAATTTTGATTATACTAGCCCTAGACGATAAGTAAACAACTATTCCAAGTCTTAACTAGATATATCTCCTTTGGAATTTGTTTCTTCTCTGCTAGTATTAGTTGTTATTTGGTTCATTTTGGTTATTTTATGCCTCTTTCTAATTCTCTTTAGTGCTTGGTGGATAACTTCCAACTCGGTCAAGTTGGTCATGTGTTGGTATTCTCCTTTTACCATGGTTTTTGCATGAGCCTTAAGTTATCTATTTTGATGGTTTTCATGATGGTACATGCATGAAACAATAACCAATTTTCTTAAGGTTAGGTGTGCTTTATTTGAGCATGCCAAATGGGGCGAGCACAAGCACGAGCCCTAGGTATTTTTGGTAGAAGAGATACCCATGCATCCTGGATCTCACCCGAATGTGATATCTCCGTAAGATGTTTTCCACGAAATAAAACAAAAAAAAATCATGAAGATCTGTTAATTCTTATCTAATTATGTTTCCTATAATCCCAAATCTCATGTACTATTACATTTTCTAGATTACATTTTTTTGGATTCTTTTTATATATATATATATATATATATATATATATATATATATATATATATATATATATATATATATATATATATGTTATAGAGCTAGATATAATGATCCATAACAAAAGAAAATAATACACTATACTTTTACTATGTATGTATATTTTCACAATGGTGTAAATCAATTAATAAATTAAAGTATGTGAAATATGGATGGTTTATTGTTTAGTGGATGTCATTTTGAAGATTTATTGTAAATAATTGTAGAATTCACAAATACAAAAAGTTACAAAATTCACATTGGCTCAAAATTGTACAGTTTAAGTCAAGACTGTAGCACGGTATAGACCCTCACTTGCCATTCTAGATAAGGGGAAAAATCTCAAAAAAATTCCAATAGTTTCAAATTCTTACAAACATTTATATACTTCAATAAGTATTCAAACATACACGACACTTTTTAGAGTAGAATACATGGGGCATGAGTACTTCATTCTTTATCCATTGCATAACTCAAATACAACGAAAATATAGGGTTTTGGGGGCATGGGTCATCCATGACTTTTATTCCTTGTGTTATATTTACAAAATTAGGACTATATCTATTTGCAACAATGTGTTCTGTGGGGTTAGAAGGTTTTAAAGTGGATAATTTCTTCGTAAGATATCATTCCTTTCATTTTTATTTATGTGTAGGAAGATATAAGGGTGGATAGATACTTTGTACATTTATCTTCCCTCTTAATGGGGTAATTCAATACCTCTCCTCTTTAGTGTTGGTTCATGTGTTCTCAACTCTATCTCCTACTCTAGATTTTCCTTCAACAAAATTAGGGACTAATCACCCCTATCCTTCAACAACTCAACAACAAATTCAAATATCTAAAGTACAATAAGAATGAAAAATCCTCCCTCTAAAAAATGAAAATGTGTATTCCTTCCATGTTTTAAATATTATATACCCTTGAAATTGGAAATTTATCTTTTTGACACCGTTTTTTTATAATTGTGCTTCTTAAGAAAGACAAACACTCTCTTTCATCCCCACTCAATACTTCTTGTTATCTCTCTTCTAACTTGTTTATTCCTACACACTAATGTGTTAAATTTTTTTAATATGAATCCATTAAATCGGTGGTTAATATCTTCCCATCATGATGATATTTCTAGGTTTCATCCACCATATCCATGTCCAAAACCCTACAACAAGGTAAAGATGCGGAATCTGGTCTTGGTTGACCTATATGGTCTTGGATTGACACATATTCCAACCTTGTTTTCAATTGAACTATATTTGTTGGGTTTTTTTAACTAAGATAAACTATCCTGGATCCCTATAGAAGAAATGTTATATCACCACATGATAAATATGAAGGATCTATTATCACTATATTTGTTCTTTGATGTGATTCTAATTTTACATGGTTTATAAATTTTACCACACAAATCTAAATTCTCTAATTCCAAATCATATATGAATACAACATCCACCAAAAGCACATTCTCATCTCTATTATGCTTTGGTGTATGTCCATGTCCAATTTTAAAGCTCCTATAAAATTCCCTAATATAGTTCAATGTTGGGATTTACAGTGGCACGCCATATTGTGTAAGTGTATTGCATTTTCCTCAATATAGACTTTCATCCGCCTCTCGCATTTTCACTATAACCTTTATATGGAAAATCTACTAATTTTTTGAAAATAAAAATTGTATCCACTTTTGAATATTTGGAATTAAGAACATATAGTTTATTTATAATTCATAATTGTAGCGTTCTAGTGCGGTTTAAGGCATACAAATCAGGTAGGAAAATTATTTTTAAAGATTTGAAATCGGGATTGAAAGAAAGACTGGATACATGAAGAATGAACAAAAAATGGGTTAAGAACATATCATAATATGTTCATAAGAAGAATTAGGGAGAAGAATAATAAGATAGAAGTTAGTAGAAGGATTTGAAAAGATCATGAAAATCATGCTAATCTTATCTAATTATGTTTCCCATAATCCCTAATCTTATGTACTATTACATTCACTAGTTATCACATGAATGAATTTTTTAGATTCTTTATTCATCAATACATACATACAATTTGATATGGTCCATATCGTAATGCTAGAAGTACATTATAATTTTCACTATGTATGTATATATGTATGTATGTACGTACGTACGTATATTAGAAATAAAAATGATTGAAAAATCTTATGTTTGAACTTAAAGATGTTTTTTTAAACTTTACCCGTTGGAAAACTTGAACTGGATTTTATCCTTTTCAAACATGAATGCAAACTCAAACCTTGCAACTTAGTATAGGAATTGTAATTTCTACACTTAAGTGCAATAAAATGAAAATTGAATTTAGAGGTTACTCCCACGGTCATTGTATATGATCCATACTTACTTAAAATCATATAACTAGAAATTGCACTTGAGGTGTATGACACATCATATGGTATGTAAATTAGTTTTTTTAATGGAAATGCATCTTTGTCATGTAGCATGTGATATGATACTTCTTGGATAGTGTTGTAATCTATTTCTTCTTGCGGTGGGGTTGGATGAAAGTTGTTGTGAGTGGAAGGATGGAACTATTTTTAAATTGTCAAATTGAAGGAGAGCTCGATATATTTATGTATTTATATTTTTTTGGAGATGTGGAGGAAGGTATTTTAAATGCAAGCACATCTCTTTGTTCTTTCTCGTAGATACATACAAATATTTGGATATGCACTTTTATTGCTCAAATAATGTCAAGTGGCGAGATGTGAAAGTTTATTAATGAGTGCGCTCATGAGTTGATGTAACAACCCAAAAGGAAATAGTAAAACTAGTAAAAAATGTTTATGTATGACACAACACTTACTTATAATGCATTGTTCACAAAACACATAACATTAGGCCCACATAACAACAACACTCATAGTTGCATTAGTCCAAAAGAACACATAACTTACAAGTTTACTTTCATATGCATTGAATTCTATGACTTAATAATGCAGAATGGGAAGCATAGCTAACGTCACCAAGACGCAAGATACCGACATCTCACAAAAAGAATCCTTTTCAAAATTGGATTCAACCAAAACACTATTCAAGGCCTTACAAGAAGACGATGAAGCGGTAGATCCTTACTGCATTACCCCCAAGATTTAGGTTTCATACAAGGAATGATTCATAGATAGTCTCAGAGGAGTTAAGATAATCAATTCACAATGATTTAATAATACTTTATTGTTTATCTTTACACTTTAACCAGATTTCAATGTAAATCCCGACCAAACTACTCCCCTACATGCCTTCCAAAAGGCCACACTTAGTTTTGAGATTAAGCCAAACTCATCATACATCTTGAGGGCTTTTACAAAAGTTGTGGAGCCTAGTTACTCCTAAAATAAAATTCATTTGATTGGAAGTTCCTAAGGACAACCAAACAAATCATTTAATGTCTTTCCAAAAATCAATGCATTATGTGATTCCTCGCACCTAGAAAGGTGCAAAGTTTTACAAATCCAAGGAAAATTAAAGACACCCCTATTTTCAGAACAGTCATTGTCATACTAGAAAAAAATAGATTTATTAAAATATTCCCTCTCAGACCCAACTCCACCTACTCTATCAACCTCTCATAAATCCCTTCTTCACCGAAACACTTCACATATTTCATTATAAATATTATTATTGTACTATAACTATTATAATTTCATTAACAATTTTATTCTCATTCTTATTTACTATCTCCTAAGAATTGAATAATATTGTCGATTTTCATAAAGAATTTGGGCACACGCAACTTTAATTACCTATATTAAAATAAACTAAATAAAATATTGGGAGCTAACCATCTTACCATATGATAAAAGAGAGTTATAATCAACTTGAGCATATTTCGATATTTTAAGAGAATCGATAAGGTCGAAGGAAAGGAAAAACACTACAAACTGGAGGGGGCACTACAATTGACACCTAGCTTTTGTTGTACCCAATACCTATTGTTTCCATATCTAATGTCATACCCCGTAATTTATGTATTGAAATTATCTCGTGCCATTTTGAGTGGCATTTTTAATGTTTTCCACACATAATAGAGGTATTAGCAAATGCAAGTGGTTGTATAGGCTCCATGTCGGGCCAAAATATTTTTAAAAATAACTACAAAGAGTGGCAAGTCAAGGATGGTAAACGATGCAAACAACCTTGCCGAGGGCCCCATTAACCAACCCTTTTTGCACCCATAGGTTGGATGTCAACATAATTTCTTGTCCTTTACACATAAGTACATTTGTCTTGATTGAGTGTCATTGAGATCTAGTGAGACTCTATTTGAGCTTTGTTTTACTTCACTTATTATAACATGAACTTGTAGTGACCTAAGCATTTGATAGTTATGTATTGTAGCCAAATTTTTATCGCATATAAATGTTTGAACCCTTTAAAAAAATTATGTTTTTCTATTGACATGTGCAAGTTTTTTCTTGACACGAGAAGATTTGATCATGTGTTGTTGGTTTTGCATTTCTAATGTTGGATAACAATTTTTCAATTTGGATTTGGTGTGCATCAATCCCCACGACAAATTTTTTTGTCCAATGTTATAATTGTGTCAAATGTTTGCAAAATCATGTGATCAAGTGACTTTCTTGCAAACATCTGTATGTCCTTTAGAGAGGAAGTTTCCCTAATTCTCCCACCATTTTAGATTTTGTTGTTATGAAGAGGAAATGCCTCATACGCAACCTGTTATTTATATTGTTAAGCAACTTTGGGTGCATGGAGTTCATCTCGTCTATGAGGGCATATTCAATGTGTTACAATTTGTCCTGGAAGATTGCTAACACTTGTCCCCAAGGCACTTAATTCTTGTATAGGAATATTAAGCTTGGTAAGTATAGTTGTACCATTTATGTTGAATGTAGTGACACAAGCTAGAGAAAGGAAGAGGGGAGAGTTGTTTCTAATCAAGGTAGCTTGTAGTGTTTGTTTAATATATCCAATCAAGTATGAATTTCATATGCTAGTTGTGCCATGAATAATCAACAATGGGTATGGCGGTGGGAATGCATGAATGATTGGAGGTACTTAATTTTGTCATGTCCATGTGTTGCACGAATAAAAACCTAGAAAATTAATCTTTTTGAAAGAGGAAAGCACAATGTGCAATTGTGTGACTATATTTCCACTTGTGTGGACTAAATGCAACAATATTTAACCTTTGACATCCACCACAAAGAGTCGCTCTTCTTTATGAGCGGGTGGTCACATAGTCTACATACACTCCTACAAGCCTTGATAGCACTAACTTGCAACTGGATGGTTAGAAACCTTAAAATGTATTTATGGTTAATCGTTATAAGATAGACTAAAGCTATTAGTTGGCTAAAGTGAGATTGGTCCAAAGTGGGAAGAAGGTTCTAGTGGTTATTGTATGTCAAGAGAAACAAGCTTGTTGCTTTGTTTAAGGGCCATTCTAATACATAATGTGAGGTTAAATCCAACATATTTGTTAAATCTACCTTTGATCACTTTGTTTATGAGTTATAAAAGAAAGTGTGTGCTAAAATGGGCCTATGTTGCCTTGGGATTAATACCTAGAGAACATGAAGAAAGTATGTCCAGTGTAACAGCTTATTTGAGAAGGTCATCTAGAAGGAAGACTAAGATTGTTGTGGTTTAATGACAAGAAAATACAATTCTAGAATTATACGCTTCACATTATCCTTGTTTCAAGTAGACAAATATAATGTCCATCAATGTAATATTTCCAAGGCTTTAACCAAACATATGCAAGTAATTCTATGTCTTAATAATTCCAAAGTTGACATTAGAAAATAAAGGAATATTCTTTAAGAGAGATATTTCTTGACATTCTATTTATTGTGTCAAAACTTTATATTATATGCATGGTAAATATTATTGTTATAACTATTTTTACGCCGAAGGCGTTCCCCTATGGTAGAGGACCTCCGGACGTTTCTGCAGCGGGGTTAAATTTGACGGTTATACGGTCGTCTGGCCGTCTGGACGTTTTTCGCTTATAAAACCTGAGTTGCCATTTACAAGAGATTAAATTGTAATTACTGGTTAGGCTTTTCGTGCACTGAAGAGCGTAGCCTATAATCCAAATGCAAAGGGGCGAAGATGGCCGCTCCTCCGCACTGCACGCCAAAACCGCAACGAAAACGGCCACAAAAGCAAGGTTCCAGAGAAGGTCCAATATGACCACGGGCTTAGAATGCGCCCAGTCGATCTGCCTTTCCTCTCTCATTATTCTCCTGCTGCCCTCCCTCCGTATGAACCGCGCCGTTCCTTGTAATGTTGCCATCCTTCGCATCGTATTAGTACCATTATTATTACTAAGTCCAATGAATGAGTAAAATCTACGAGGCATGTGAAATCTCGGGAGTCGAGCATGTATGTCTCTGCACTTTTTTGGGCCCTTTACACAAACCACGTCTGATAATAAAAGGCTGCCTTGTATTTTGCAATCCTTTCCATTTCTCAATAAAACCCTTTACAAACAAGCAATGTATATAACAATAACATATCAAACTAGAGTTGCATACACTTGCATTTATGGAAAAGGGAATTTTAAATATTAAAGAATTCCTCTCAATGACGAGTCTGTGAAGAAACCCCACCTCCCTACTACAGATTTGCATGAGATTTTATATGGGCAAGCTTCAATTGGTACTAGGAGATTTGAGTCCCTTACAAATCAACACTCAAGTAAAATGAAAGTGGCTACTCTGAAGGTAGGGATAGAGAGAAAGGATTATGTGAAAGCTACCCTGAAGAGAAAGTATGTGTCAGTTGACGAGAAGATAGAGGTAGAGGAAATTATGTCCTATATGCATTGTGCATCCAAGAAGAAATTACTAACAATATCCTTGGAGAAAAATGGTGTTGTTCTATTGCCATCACACCACATAATTGTAAGAGTCTCAGGATTTGGAGATTCAAGTAAGAAACTCTTGATTTCCAGGAATCTAAGATGGAGTGCTCATAGTGGAGAATTTGATGACGATGCACATTCTAATGGCTTTCATATCACTTCAAAGGCTAGGTAAGAGCTTGCATATCCATTCACAATTTAATTATGATTCTGAAATTATTTTAAGTACCAGAGGTCACAAGAGTGAGTCTAATGATTGGCCAAAGAAGCCTACTCAACCCCGCTTGTCAATTGAAAGATTGGAAACAAGTCCAGTTCTACAGAAAAAAGGATCAGCAATCAAGTTTTGAAGGAAAATATGATAGTATTGCTCAGCATGAATCTCAGTCTAAGATCTGATGGGCTGAATGATTTTATCTGTGAAGAGCATCAAGATGGTGTTATTGGAGACGAGTTGGCGGGGCTCATTTTCATGTGTAATGATAGACAAAGAATTAACTATTTTCGATATAAAGTGTTTGGTATGCCCAAAGCAAAGTTGAGACTTTTAGACCATGTAAAGCAAAGTACTAAATTGTTTCTTTTTTAGTATGAATCTAGAAAGATTTGTTGCATATTTGAAGTTGCTTCTTATCCTGGAATTGAGCTTGATAATGATGTCTTCAGAGGATCTGAAGTTGACTTCCCCTTACGGTTATGCTAATATTCAATATCTAAGTGATAAATATGTAGATGGTTTTTTTGTTCTGCACTTGTAACATTATCAGAGACATGATCAATGTTGAGTGTCCTTATAAGATGTTCAACGATTTTTTATTTGTTGCATATTTGAAGTTGCTTCTTATCCTGGAATTGAGCTTGATAATGATGCCTTCAGAGGATCTGAAGTTGACTTCCCCTTACAGTTATGCTAATATTCAATATCTAAGTGATAAATATGTAGATGGTTTTGTTCTGCACTTGTAACATTATCAGAGACATGATCAATGTTGAGTGTCCTTGTAAGATGTTCAACAATTTTTTATTTGTTGCATATTTGAAGTTGCTTCTTATCCCGGAATTGAGCTTGATAATGATGCCTTCAGAGGATCTGAAGTTGACTTCCCCTTACAGTTATGCTAATATTCAATATCTAAGTGATAAATATGTAGATGGTTTTTTTGTTCTGCACTTGTAACATTATCAGAGACATGATCAATGTTGAGTGTCCTTGTAAGATGTTCAACAATTTTTTATTTGTTGCATATTTGAAGTTGCTTCTTATCCTGGAATTGAGCTTGATAATGATGCCTTCAGAGGATCGAAGTTGACTTCCCCTTACAATTATGCTAATATTCAATATCTAAGTGATAAATATGTAGATGGTTTTTTTGTTATGCACTTGTAACATTATCAGAGACATGATCAATGTTGAGTGTCCTTGTAAGATGTTCAACGATTTTTTACAGTTTGATATTATAAATTGTTTCCCCTTATTTACGAAACAAGCTATTTTGCCAAATTATGTTAATGAAAACCTCATATTAAATTTGATGTCCATTGGACTGTCGTAAGGAAATTTCAACCTTAAATTTGTGTACATTTGACCATCACTTCAAAGATTTTGTTTCCTTTTGCTTGAAGAATCGCAAAACACTAATATCTTGGCCATATGGTAGAGTTGGGCCCTATTTTTCTGAATTTTTTTCTTGAGACCGACATAACCGTGCAACTAAATTAATGCCATTTTCACACATCAAGCTGGAAAATTTTCGAGAGCATGTAATAGAGTTATTATTCAATATGGTATGTGAAAAATTCAAGATAAGAACCTTGGAATTGATATCTCAAAGTGGATTTCAGATAGATGTATTGAAGATATATGAAAATGGCATGAGGTTAAAGTTGTTTCCAAACAGTTACTGCCGAGACAAGAGAATTATAAGCTTGTCTTTTGAAGTATGTATATGAACTGCCAATGTCAAATATTATTCCTCCTTGGCTTTCTTCATCTCCTCTCTTTGCAAAAAGTTTTTTCCCAATGATCATCTGTGCATTTCCCGCATAATAGTATTTTCTGATAAATAAGGGAGCAATCTGCGACTATGCTCATAGACTGGTTTAGATGAAAAAAGAGTTCAAACAATTACAAAATTACGCGTTTCAACATACATGTTCGATTTTTCCTTTTTATTGTTGCACGTTTCTTTATGTTAACCAACAACAACACATTTTTAATGTCTTCATCTGCACACAAATACCTAAAAATTTAAAATGCCGAGAAAGGACAATGCAAATTATAGTTGTTTCCATCCAAAGATTTGTACATTATATGACTTTTTTGCATTTTGAATAGTTTAAAGGGTTGGACCTCATGTTTGCGCTTTTTAAATGAAGTGACTCATCTATATTTCTACACATACAAAATCAATCACCCATAGTTTAAACAAACACAACTACAAAAGTAAAAACTATCCCTATAACACATAACATATACCGTTTTTTGTTTGCAAAATGCCTCAAAGAAATGTGGTCTCATGGAATGTTATGATTGTAAGATATGCAAAAAATAGCTCTAACAATGATGCACTCAAACTCGTTGACGTAATAAAGAAAATTGGAATGTACCATAACCATTTCAGAATTTTTAATATATAATTGCATATTCTATCTCATTTTAGTTTCATGGAGAGATAATATGTTAAAGCACTTAGTCATTCTTTCAATCTACTTTGACAACAACACTTCACATTCACTACATTCTTGAGAGTGAGTATTAGCAAACTTACATGTCTCACTTGAATTTGTATTCAAATATTACACAACTAAGTGTTATCTAACATCCCTTCTAATGTATTTCACCACATTTGTTCTGGCTTTAATAGAAAATCAGTATTGTCAATCACACCCCTCATCAACATCAACTACAAAAGTAATAACTGAATTTATAAATCTAATAACATATACCATTCGGCGTTCACATTGCATTGTACACATGCGATTGCTAGTAAAATAATAATAATGATGATGATATCGACGATGACAAGGTATACAATTTAAAAAACAATAGCATAGTTGAAATATACATTGAAACTAATGAGATCGCATAAAAGTGAAGAAAATAAAATGAAATTTATCGCCCTCCTGTCACACATCTCTCGCACACCAGCTCAGGTCTACCACTGTGCGGCCAAGGCAAGACATGGGCTTTGCATGTTCAATGTATCAAGGCTTACAACCTTGAAATATATCATATTTATACCACGTTTTAAGCGATAAGTGAACTTTGAATATACAGGTAAATATTATCAAAAATTGTGCATAGTCTTCGTGTCCAAACATTCTACAAATTTAACACGTCTATTTGTTTTGCCTTTTGATAAGACAAATAGAGTTCAAATATCTTTATTTTTTTATATTAAAAACTCTACCTATAACATGACGGTTGTATGTTGGGATTCATGATGTCGTCATATTAATGTTGTCTGCGAAGTCCGGCAGGCTGCCTCAACATAAAACATGTTGCCAAATATTAACACTAGAAAATGACTGAAAATCATCTATTACGAAAGTTATGAAAAGGTGCTACAAATTCAATCACTTTGAATAATATTTTAAAAATGTACATTGCATAGATAGGAACGTAGGAACCATTAACTCCCTACTCATGACCAATCAACAAAATTGTTTTTCTTATTACAAAAGCAAAAAGGACATACCAAAAATTGAATCTTCAGCATTGTTCCAAGATTTAGGAGACAAAACAGATGTAAACATATCCACTACATCAAGAACTTAAATAAATATTGTTTGAGACAAACAATATATATATATATATATATATATAATTCACAAAAACATAAAACAAAGGATACCGCTAAGTGACACCAATATGAAAGAAACAACATGAAGCGGAGAAGATATCTCAGAGAGTCAGAAGATAGCTAGAGGACCTCAAACAGATCTACGAGATGTTGCAAATCGGGAAACCTTTGCAAATAATGCGACAACTTGGCCACCCAAAGGAGAATGGTGGAGAGTCCAACAAGAGGAGGACATAATTGCAGCAACACCCACAACTCAACTGTACATTCCAAGAGAAAATTACCTATGCCATATATTATATTTGCCGCCAACTACATACTTTATCCAACTGCTTGGGATTTCATTGAACACCAAACATTGAGCGTAACAAACTCTACATGTACATGAATTTTCAGCACCTCCTCTTGTTTCTTGGGCATTATAACTTGTTATGTCACAAGGTACGACAAATTTCATCAAAAAAATTGAATTTCACCAAACTTTATCCTTCTCGAATATACACTCAAACTTCATCCATTATTTTCACGTGGAATTTTTTGACTTTTTTACATTATTTTATAATTGTGTTTATATAGATATACTGGTTGAAAGTGGGATAGAAATCTCTCCACTTTGTCCCTCTTACATCTTTATGCAATTTTTTAGAAATAAAAAATGATTAAAAAAATATTTTGTTCGAACGTAAAGATGTTTTTTTAACTTTATCCATTGGAAAATGTGAACCAAATTTTATCCTTGTCGAACATGAATTCAAACTCAAACCTTACAACTTAGTATAGGAATTATCGCTTTTACACTTAAGTGCAATAATATGAAAATTAAATTTAGAGGTTGCTCCGCAATCATCGCACAGATCCATACCGCTTAAAATCATATAAGTAGCAATTGTACTTGAGGTGCAAGACATGTCATATGGAATGTAAATGCAATTTTTCTATGTAAATGCATTGTCATGTAACAGTGATATGATACATTTTGGATGGTGGCATCATCTATTTCTTCTTGTGGTGGGGTTGGATGAATGTTGTTGTGAGTGGAAGGATGGAATTATTTTTAAATTCTTGAATTCAAGGAGAGCTCGATATATTTATATAGTTATATGTTTTGGAGATGTGGAGGAAGGGGTTTTGAATGCAAGAAAGTATATTTTTTCTTTCTCATATATACATGCAAAGATTTGGATATGCACTTGTATTTCTCAAATAATGTTGGTGAGACATGTAAGTTTATTAATGAGTGCACTCGTGAGTTAACACCTAGCATTTGTTGTCAGACGTAATATCTATCATTGCCTTATCTAGTGTCATACCCTATAATTTATGTATTGAAATTTCTTGTGCCATTTTGAGTGGCATTTGTCGATGTTTTCCACACGTAACAATAAGTATCATCAAATGTGTGTGGTTGTATGGGTCCCATGTCGGGCTAGAATATTTTTGAAGTCAATAACTACAAAGAGTGGCAAGTTAGGGGTTTCATTCGGGGTAGTAAACGATGCAAACAACCTTGCCGAGGGGCCACATTAACCAACCCTTTTACACCCAAGGATTGGATATCGGGCAGTAATTTCTTGTCCTTTGGACATAAGTACAATTTTCTCCGGTTGAGTGTCATTGAGATCTAGTTAGACTCTATTTGAGCTTTGTTTTGCTTCACATATCAGAACAAGAACATGTAGCGATTCGAACATCTATTAGCTATGTATTGTAGCCAAATTATTTGGTGCATATAAATGTTTAAGCTCTTCAAAATTTTCATTTTCTTCAAATGACATGTGCAAGTCTATTCTCGACATGAGAAGATTTCAATCCTTTGTTGTTCGCTTTGCATTTCTAATGTCGGATAACAATTTTTGATTTACATTTGGTGTGCGTTGAATTCCTACCGATGAAAAATTGTTGTCCAATGTTATAATTGTGTCAAATGTTTGCCAAAGCGTGTGATCAATTGACTTTCTTGCATACATTTGTATGTCCTTCAGGAGAGGAAGTTTACCTAAGTCTCCCACCTTTGTAGATTTTGTTGTTATGTCAAGGGAAGGTCCCACGCAACATGCTATTTATATTACTAAGCATCTTTGGGCATATGGAGTTCATCGCATCTATGAGGGCATATTCAATGTGCCACATTTTTTTCCTGGAATATTGCTAACACATGTCCCTCAAGGCACTTCATTTCTTGTATGAGAATAGAAAGCTTGGTAAGTATAGTTGTACCATTTATGTTGAATGCGGTGACACAAGTTGTAGAAAGGAGGAGCCGAGACTTGTTTCTACCCAAGGTTACTTGTAGTGTTTGTTTAATGCATCCAATCAAGTATGAATTTCATGTGCCAGTTGTGCGTGAATAATCAACAAGGTATGGTATCGGGTAACGCAAGAATGATTGGAGATAATTAATTTTGTCATGCCCATATGTTGCATGAATAAAAACTCGGAAAAATATTATTTTTGAAAGAGGAAAGCACAATGTACATTGGTGTGACTAGATTGTCACTTGTGTGGACTATATGCAACAATATTCAACCTTACTTCCACCACAAAGAGGTGCTCTTCTTTATGAGGAGGTGGTCACATGGTCTACATACACTCCTACAAACCTTTATAGCTCTAACTCGCAAACTGGATGGTTGGAAACCTTATGGTTGATCATTATAAGAGAGACTAAAGTTATTAGTTGTGTAAATTATTGTATGCCAAAGAGAAAACATGTGTGTGGCTTTGTTTAAGGGCCATTATAATACATAATGTGAGGTTAAATCCAACATATTTGTTAAATCTACCTTTGATCACTTCATTTATGAGTTATAAAAGAAAGTATGTGCTAAAATGGGCCTTTGTTGCCTTGGGATTAATACCTAGAGAACATGTAGAAAATATGTTTGGTGTAACACTTATTTGAGAAGGTCATTTAAAAGGAAAAGTAATATTGGTATGATTTAATGGCTCGAAAATACAATTCTAAAATTAAATGCTTCATATTATTCTTGTTACAAGTAGACAAATATAGCATCCATGAATGCAATAATTCATAGGCTTTCACCAATCATATGTAGTAATTCTATGTCTTAACAATTCTAAAGTTTGTCATTAAAAATAAAGGAATATTCTTTGAGAGAGTTATTTCTTGACATTCTATTTATTAGGTCAAAACTTTATACTATAAGCACATTTATATGAGTAAGACTCAAAATAGATGTATTTAAAATAATTGTGGTAAATATCAATGTTATAACTATTTTTATAATGATGCGATGATATTAATTGCAATAATAATAATAATGACGAGGTATACAATTTTTTTAAAATAGCATAATTGAAATATACATCGAAACAAATGAGATCACATGAAAGTGAAAGAAATAAAATGAAACATATCACCCTTTTGTCACGCATCTCTCACACACCCGCCCTCCTCTCTCACACCACTTGATCTACCATTGTGTGGTTGTTGTCACTAAAATTTACACCCTTGTTGAATCAAGGATACACCATTTCAATGAAACAATGTGACAAACCTCAAGGTGTAGGTTTAATCAAGGTCTATTCTCATATGAAAGGGTTGGATCCTTTCACCCGTGATCGTGCAGCCTACACTAACCAACTTCTACTCTAACACTATCTAAACCTAAACTAAGAATCCAAGGAGACATTGTGAGAGGGAGAAAAATTAAAATAAAAGGGGAGGTGATGCACCAAACTGGAAAATGGATCAATTATGGCTCTAAAAGACAGATGTGAACCCGCAAATGAAGCTTGAAGAAATGCACATAACTTTGAAGGAAATAAACTGGAAAAGAATGAAGGTGTGCAAGAGGACAAAGATGTTCACATTAAACGTGGAGCATTCAGAGGAACGAAGCCACACTTGCATTAATATCAAATCTTAACCATTTACAAGCACAGAGTCGGGCAAGAAATCTCCACATGCAAGTTACAAGTGGTCGTAAGCAAGAGTTTTCGAGGTCAAAAGACATAGCTCTAAATTCAACAAAAAGAACTGGTATTATGCGTCAAAGCATTTACATTTATAGAATTTAAGAGGGGGAGAAGAGACCGATCACATCCAGTGATTAATGAAATCAACCACCCACCAACACTAAGGACCAATCACCATAGATTTCACAGTCCAAGTATGGGCGCTTGACATTGCTCCAATCGCATGCCATCATATCGCGGCGGGCAGGAGGACGACGCCGCTCAAAATTAAATTCGGTTGGTGGAGTGGTTGAGTGTCTGGTTCAAAACAAATGCAATTTTGTCATACTCGCAGACTTTAGATGATTTTCTTTGATATGCAAACTTTCTCCTTTGTTTAGCAAATTTTCACGCTCCACAACTTTAAACTTGTTCGGCCTTTATTCCACACTTAACTTTCCTCCTCCACATGCCACAGTTGTTGAACTTCTTCGCCTCACAACTTTTAGACTCGCAACAATGTTCATTTGTTCTTTGAGAGCCCACGACACACATAATTCATGTTCCGCAACTTCCAAATTTTTAGCCGCAATCAAACTTGTTTGTTTTTGTCACAGTTGTCTCACAACACTTTTTCTTGCATCGTGGCTTCTCTTGAGTGGACTTCAAGCTTGTTGTGTGAAATTAACCAACTCCACGGAATTCCATATTTTCCAAGTCCATGTAATACTATATTTCTCATGCCGCAAAGCACTAAGCTTTTCACACATGTCGTGGAAGATTAACCCTTTGACTTTTTTATTGGGCTTGTCTTCAACTACGGAGTTGCCTAAGTCTGAAACTTGGATGAATTGTTCAAAATAACATTGGGTGCTATTTTAGACAACAGCAGCCTAGGCACAACATGGGTTTTGCATGTTCAATGTATCAAGACTTATGACCTTGAAATATATCATATTTATACCGTGTTGTATGCGATAAGTGAATTTTGGATGTGTTGACGGTTATCTTTGTGGATGAACCGTCAGAGTTGTTGGATACCTTAGGTTAGTGGGACATGCGCCTAAGGTAACCTCCAGATTTTAAAGAAGTTAGCTCTTCTCTACATCAAGGATAAGGATAGCAGAAACTGAGATGAAATTACGAAAACTAAGGCGATACACCAAAAGAAGATGCTTTAATCAAGAATCCAATTGCCCAAAATGGGGAAAGGTGAGCAATGAAAAGGGTGGACAAAATGCACCACAGTCCAAAGATAGATTCACACAAAACACCACTTCAAACTACTAAGCACAACTTCAAACCAGTAATAACATTATAAGCATGCACAATATACCAACATCGAAATAAAGGCTATCAGAGACAATACAGATATGCAAAGGATGGAAAAATGCACCACATGGCATATTATATTACTCCAAAAATATGCACAATACAACAATAGATAAGAGGCAAGAAGAGTGCTATTACAAAGCTTAGAGAGAAGGCTAGAGCTCTAGACCCCGCCTTTATAGAAGAGGAACTGAGATAGGAAAGAAGAATTGACTAACTCCCAATATTTGTTATGAAACCTCCGATTACAATATATAGGATGAGAAGAAGATAAGAAGATAATTCCCAAACCATCTTCCAACTACTTGTAAGTTATGGTAAATGGTGTGAAGTGACAGAAATAGATTTGCAAGATCTATCTCACACTTCCCCATGATCTGTTATTTAAGGAGTGAGAGCCATACCCATTTAATACATCTTTAACTATTTTACAACCGACTCCCTTGAAGTGGACTCACTTTTTAAGGAACATCCTTTCAAATCTTTATTACATATCTGAACTTCTCAATCGTTATGCATCGGGTTTTGGGCTTATGATTCCGGCAACACCTATTTTTATGTTGTTATGTTAAAATGACCCTTCGAGTGCAGGTGAACAAATTGAGTATTCATAGGTTCGACTCTTTACACAAAACTGTGCATTAACTCTATTGCTGAAAAGACAAGCCAAATGACTTTTCACCTTTTACCTTTTGAAAAGATCTGAGCGTTTAAAACTTCTAGATGGGTTTCATAATTGCCCATACGTGGTATTTGGCCTATCGCCAATCTTTCGCAACTCGCTCGAACTTGGAGTCCATTTGTCGCGAGATCCACATGGAAGCCAAGCGCATCTCTAGGGTCTCTGCTTTTCTTCGTAGCTTTTGGAAGTGCACTGAGCTGACACGTGGCACCTTCGTGAGCCCTCTAATCTCTCTTTGGGTAAGTAATGGACTTTCCGCATATTAATGCGAAGACCCTTTTTTTGGCGGGACCCTTATAGTTGACTCCATGTGTAAGCCCCGCGGGATTTTGAGGCTTCATTCCCCCTTTCAATTTCTGGAATTGCGTCGGGTTGACACTTGGCACCATCCACAAGCCCGCTACTCATTCTCGAGTTGGCTTGTCCCGCTTAGTTTTTCATCGTTGATTCGGCTAAGTCTTTTTCCCCATATTGCCGAAGGCTTGACCCTAGTGGGACTCGAATCTGCAGGAGTCTCATAACTCACTTGGTCAATCCAACAAGAATCTGTTTGTTATCTAATTTTAGCGGGTGGTGGAGGAAATTAGATAACATGATGTTAACAAAAAAAAAATTGAATAGTCTTCGTGTCCAAAGCCCTTCTACAAATTTAACACAAAAATGTACATTGCATAGATAGGAACATAAAGGATATTAAGTCCCTACACACGACCAATCAAAAAAATTGTTTTTCTCATCAGAGAAATATAAATGTCATACCAAAAATTTAATCTTCAATGTTGCTCAAAGATTTAGAAGAAAAAAACACACACACAAGCACATGCGCACACGCACGCACAAGCACATGCGCACACGCACACGCACACACACGCACACGTGCACACACACACACGTAATACCACTAAGTGGCACCCTTAGGAAAGAAACAACATGAAGTACATGTAAGATATCTCAAAAGATAGAAGATAGCTAGATGACCTTGGATAGATCCACGAGATGTTGCGGATCGGGAAAACAATGCAAAAAGAATGCAACAACTTGACCACCCACACACACACACACACACACACACACACACACACATAATACCACTAAGTGGCATCCTTAGGAAAGAAACAACATGAAGCAGAGAAGATATCTCGAGAAGATAGAAGATAGCTAGATGACCTCTGACAGATCCACGAGATGTTGCGGATGGGGAAAACAATGCAAAGAATGCAACAACTTGACTACCCAAAGGAGTCCAACAGCAGGACGATGTAGTCAGAACAACACCCACAACTCGACTATGTATGTGCCAAGAGAAAATTACCTATGCCATATATTGTATTTGCCGCCAACTACATGCTTCATCCACCGCTTCGAATGTTGAAAGATGTTCGTTGAGTGTGTGCCATTCTTTCATGTATTCATCTAATAAGTATTACCAAACCCATTAAACTTCAAAAACATAAAGAACTTTTTCAATTGAGAACATAAATATGCTCAACAAAATCATAAGTGTGGTGGTAAATGTCTTCTAAAGAAACATGCCCTACTATAGACTCTTTTCAATACACTTTTAATTGGAATTCTTATAAACATCGCAGAAACTAAATCTTTCTTAAGACTTGCCATGATTAGACCTAAACCCTGGATCACTGAGAAATATGCAAAATAATTGTATACAGGTCATGTTATAGATAATTACAAACAACCAATTCAATACAACACAGAATCTGAGAGTAAACACATACACAAATGGCCTTTGGAGTAGTTGAACATTTAGAGCAAGAAAACAACAAACCCATTTTTGATGGTTGACCATGCCCCACTCTAAAACTATGTTTGGCTTTACACTTGCCAATTGCATTTGCTTGACAGTTTCCAAGGTCTTTTCAACAAATCCATATTTTTTTGCATATTCTGCAATCATTGCAGTCCATGAGACCACATACCTTTTAGGTATTTTGCCAAACACTTCACATGCTTGCACATTTTGCATACATATCTCCTAGGGCACTTGCAACTAAAACATCTGACAAACATCCATTGTCCATGATGCTTTGTAGATGTCTACACCCCGTTTCAAAGCTCCTCGTTTGGCACATGTGGGAGTATGCTAGCAAATGTGAAGTGATCAAGTGGAACAAATGTTGGTTGCATTTGGTAAAACAACATAAACGCTTCAGAAGATGCCCATGACTTCTATTGGTTATACTTATGATATTCCATGACAAGAGAAACATGAGCGAAAAAAATAAAATATGGGCCCTTCTTTATCAATCCAGTAATGTCGACACAATGCACCTCATTATAGTGCAAACCTAAGTTTACAAATATTTTCACATAGCGTTACCAATAATCTCTACAAGAACATTGTCCTTTTTGAAATGATGGAATCGATTTTCATCTCTCACATAAATTTGTCTTCTAAGAATCTTGGAGAGAAACATTGATACCCTCGTGGTAGTCAACGCATGCTAGAAGGTTTTGATGTCTCCAATAGTTGTGTTAGGGGCATGTTTAAATTTTTGTTTCGTTTATTTTGATTTCTATGCAAAGCTTGCACTTGTGTTCGCTGGAAATCCTTCTCGAACAACAACAACAATGGTGACCTAACCACAAATACCTTAATTAGTATTGCTGCTTTTCACAAATTTTTGAACTATAAAAGTGATTGCTCTATAGATATTATTTGTTCCAAGATATATTGTAAATTTTTGAACAATAAAAGTGATTGCCCATGTCTTCTGTAAGCTGCAAATATTGTCAAACAAGTATGCATACTCCAATATATGGCATGAATGTCTATGAGGGCATTTCTGATTGACACATCAGCGTTAAATGACTCGTTGTAACCATTTTGAGCATAACCAAAAATCATTCAGTTCCAAAACCACGACTCTAGTAGACATCCAATGAAAAATTATTTGTGCAATATTCAAAACCCCACAACCAGCTTTGTTTCAAATCTACCTTTCACTATGTAA
Organism: Taxus wallichiana var. yunnanensis; assembly: GCA_018340775.1. Lineage (NCBI taxonomy): Eukaryota > Viridiplantae > Streptophyta > Pinopsida > Cupressales > Taxaceae > Taxus > Taxus wallichiana. Next base: position 367,715,269 of record CM031235.1, on the reverse strand, counting down.
GAATGAATCTCATTCCCTTGCTTCACATATGATAAATGTGCACAAACAAGAATAATACTAAGGTAACTAAGGTGGGTTTCTTTGATTTTATGGGGAATTATCTCATTTGCCAGGGATTTTCTTATTTAAGGCCTGCCATCAATAGTATTTGATGGGGATTGTAGATGTTTTGGACCAAGGTTTATACTTGGGGTTATTATTTATAAATTTGTGAGCTGAAGTTGTGCCCATAATAAATGGATACCCTAAACCTTGCCCAAAGTGGTGAGATACGTTGAGATCTTTGTTCTAGAAATCGTGATTTATCAACGATAAATCACGATAAATCATTTGGAAGCATGAAAACGATTTATCTTCAGGAAAATCACGATTTTTGTTGTGCTGATAAATCGGCGATTTATGGCGATAAAACTCCTGGAAAATCGCAGAAAATCGGTAGAAAAATCGGTGAAAATCGTTGTTTAGGGTATAAACGTCCAAACAAAAAAAAAAACACTTATTTTGAAGCATTTTTTTGTGATTTTCTCCTCTGCGAATTTAGCCCCGTGTTTTGCTAGGAGGGCCGGATGGGGACCTTTGGCACTCGCACTCATATTTTGCATGGCGGTGCTTCTATTTCTATGGGGACTGATCCAAAACTGGGGATTGTTATTTTGGGACTGCATTTCTATTTGGAGGAATACTGTGTTATTTTCACAAAGAGAAATTTGGAGTCATAGTTATATTGAGGCTGCATTTCTAGTTTGAGGGGTACGATGTTATTATTAAAAGGGAGTTTGGAATAAATACCGGGGGGAGGGATGTTGAGAGAACACATAGATTACGTGCAGATCTGAGGAGAAAGAGAGGAATTTTGCCAGGTGCATTCTAGGGTTCGGTGACCTCTGCAAGTGGGAAAAATTGTTATTGTGACCAGTCGTTTCCTTACAAGAAAGGGATTTTATTTCTCACTCTGTTTTGCATTAAATAAATAATGGGGAAAGGTTTTTGTTTTCTTTTGCTCACAGGAGCTATAAACCGCCAACTGTGGAATTTGGTTAAAAGCTTTATGTGAAATAATTTGTAAATCTTTTATGGGTTATTCCACCCCAGCCATATGTACTATAACCTTAGCATTATTCGACCTCTGGGCCTATGGCATTCTATAGATTCACTTCTCGTGTCATTTAACAATGTTTTACATTTAATTTAAGTTTATTTTATGAATTTAAATGTTTTTTGAAGTAGGGATAAAGTTGCCGATTAATGCCGATAAATTGTTGAGAAATTGCCGATTCCCAATTTCCGAGTCAAATTTTGGCCTGCCAAGTAATTGCCGATAACGATTTTTTAAACTATGGTTGAGATGAAGCTGGAAAATTTGATAAATTTAACTTTACAGCTGGTAGTAGCACTCACCTTTCACATATTCTTTGCTTAATCCTCAATTGTTGCCAAGTAAATAGATTTCTCAAAGCCAATCCAAGAACTTGGCATGTTTATTCCAGTTCTATCCTTTTTGTAAGTATTTTGAATCACCATATGCACTAATTGACTATTTCCCACAATTATTGTTTATTTCTGCTGCACTCGCCTTGGGCTGCAACTGCTAGTATGGCAGTTTATTTTATGAAACAATAAAATAGCACTTCTGTATCATTTTCTTTTCATTAATGCTACTACTCACATGAAATTTGGAATAATGTTATAAGCCACACAAATACATTACACAAGTTAACCTTACATAAGTTAATTACAGAGCTATGTGGGAATAAATTAGTGTAGAATTGTATGCAGCAATTGAAGATAGAGAGGACGTATTAAAAGAGAAAACAAATGTGCAGATGAATTCAGATATGTCTAACCAATTCCATTCAAGACACAATAATTAAGACATAGTGGTTAACAAAAAGTCTCTTACCAGTTCCAATCTACACAGAACAATTAAAAAGAATTCTTGCCAGCTCCAATCAAACAACCACCCTGTCTCAAATGCACTGGCTTCCAACAGCATAGGAGATAACACCCTTCTTGAAAGAAATATAAATGACAGCAAATAATAACAGCTTAGCTCTTCACTTTTATTTGCAATCCTGAAATCAATTTTAGTTTCAGAATCTTAGACAACATTCAAAATAGAGGAAGGTAACACCTAATCTAGTGGCAAGTATTGACAATTTACCTCAACACAATCACATGAAAGCATTCATATAACAATCCACTTCAAAGCTGCAGTAATATTACTTTTTACTATCTTTAAAACAATTTTAATTTCAGAAACTTTGACAACATCCAGAATAAAGGTAGGTAACACCTTAATCTAGTGCCAGGTATTGACAATTTCCGTCAACATAATGAAGTGAAAGCATTCATACAAGAATCTACCTCAAGCTACATTAATATAAGCATCCCCTCATATCACCCACATTCAAGTATTCATCTATATCCATATGTTGAAGTATCTATATGCAAGCAGTCATCCATTGGTAGTACTCCTAACGAAAACATCCGGCTCCAGACCCCCTTTAACTAAAAAATTATGGATCACCTTCACCAATTTAATATTTTACCGATTCTGACACACCAGTGTAAGAGCTTGAATTGACTTGGAGAATTGTGACACAATGGCCAAGAGGAGATTCCGTCGTGTTTCAGAACGGCCACATTTTTTGAATCCATGTCCCAACAACGGTCCTCTGGTTACGCCCCGAGACGCGGCAATGGTGCCCAAGGTGGGCCAGGGCTTGTCGGAAGCTCTGAAAAAAAGATTGGGTCCTCTAGGTTCTATGTCAGATTCGATTCCGACGGATTGTGACATGCACGCCTTTCAGGACGATATTCCCTCAGTGTCCCTGGTTGAAGACGTCGCCTTTGCTGCACAAACTAAGTGTTTTTACTCGAGAGCTATTTTTGCAAAGTTTATCGGGAGAAGGCTTTCGTTTTCTGGCATTCGAAACTGGTGCGAAACTCAGTGGGGTAGCGGCCTGAGTATTCGCTTCCTTGAAAAAGGTTTTTTCTTAGTGCTCTTTAGAAGCGCTGCTCAGAAGAACGACACTATGGACAGGAAAGATTTTCTCCTCTCCGACTCAGGCCTTGTGATCCGCGATTGGGAGCCTCTCTTTGATTGCAACAGAGCGGACGCAGATGGGCACCAAGTTTGGATAAGACTTTACTCCCTGCCCAGTGAGTTTTGGTCTGCTCCCATTCTCACTAAAATTTGCACAAGCCTGGGTCGTGTCATTCGCATCGATCCTGTTTCTTTGAACGGTACTCTCTCTTCCTTTGCAGAATATGCATCTCTATCAATCCCTCTTTTAAGCTTCAGGAAGTCATTCATATCAACTCCCCATCTGGTCTTTGGAAGCAGAAAGTAGAATACGAAGGATTGTCCAACCTCTGTTTCAAGTGCAAAAAGCCAGGTCACACTCGTAAATTTTGTAAAAACCCCCCTTTAATAAAGTGCCTTGCAATGGCGGAAAGTTTCCCACCTTCCCTCTGCCTCTCGCCCGCTTACCCCCCCCCACTCTCTTCCCTCGCAGTCTTTGCCCGTTGTCCCTCATTCTCCCCGCCAGCTCTTGAACCCCTTGCTCTGGACCCCGATACTTTCTCCCTTGTTAAAGAAACGGCTGTCGTTGTTAAGGACTCTACTAGGATTCTGTCCCTTTTCCACGAAGGCATTTCCATTGGTATGGGAGGTAGCTCATCCACCTTAGAGAAATGGATTATTGACAAAGATGATCTTCTCCAGTCTAAAGAAGGAGACCCCCGGGACACCTAGAGGACACTACCGAGAATCTTTCTCCGAATAACCAGTCGTTGGGTCCGCTTCTCCCCACTCCACCTTTGCTCAATGTGGATTTTGGACCGAAAAGCATTCTTGGTCGTCCTAACAAAAGTAAGCTCTCTCTCAACGAAGTTGCGAACGGAAGCAACTTCAACTGCGTTCTTTCTTCCCGTCTACGAGTAGGAGAGGCGAGTCCTCTCTGAAGCAAATATGATCCTCTTTTCATGGAATGTTAGGGGCCTTAATGCCCCTAACAAGCAGCGTCTTAAGACGCTACGCCTCGGATGTTGCAGTGGATATTTGCTTGATTCAGGAAACAAAAATGTCAGAAGATGGATGCAAAAGCGGATGGTTCAGAAAATGGAAAGGTTGGGAAGGCTGCTTCTCAAACTCTGTAGGTGCCTCGGGTGGTCTTGGCATTTTGTGGAAATCTAGCAGTTGCGCTGATTGAGCCCCTTCTTGTTGATTCTAATTTCATTTGGTGTAAAGTTATGATTAAACACTCCGAGGATTTCTTCTTCTTATGTAATGTTTATGGTCCCTCCTCTCCGATTAGGAAAAGAGCTCTCTGGAATAGCCTAAGTCTGCTTCGACTTCCGACGTAGTCTCCAAAATAATTGTCGCAGGTGACTTTAATGCTACTCTTTCTGATCGTGATAAGTGTGGAGGTTTACAATGGCAGCCATGCTCTCAGGTGGATTTTACTTCCTTCGTTTCCTCCTCTCATTTAGTTGACATGGAGCCCTGTAAGGGATGGTTCACATGGAATAATAGGAGATCCGGGTTCAGTTCCCTAGCCGTGCGTCTTGATAGATTCCTGGTTTCTGAACATTGGCTGCAAAATAACTTCCTTCTAAAAAGCTTTGTTCTCCCTCTCTCCGGCTCAGACCACTTTCCTATCTCCTTGGTTCTAAATTTCGACCTTCCTCCGCGTCGATCCCCTTTCAAATTTGAGAACATGTGGCTTCATGACTCCTCTCTGAAGCCGTTGGTCAAGGTCTGGTGGGATTCCTTTATTGTCAAAGGGACTAGGATGTTCCAACTCTCCAAAAAGTTGTCATTGAAAGCTAAATTACAATGCTGGAACTATTCGAATTTTAAAAACATCTTCCAAGAAAAACACAGAGTTGAGAAGGATCTTCGCACCCTTAATGAGTCCATTCTGGACCATGGGATGACTCAGGAGGATTTCCAAAAAGAAAAATCTCTCCTTAAGGATCTGGGTGATCTCCTTCTGAAAGAGGAAACTTATTGGCGCCAAAAATCCAGAGAAACTTAGTGTAGTGCCCACACTTTCTATAGCTCAAGAGCTCGTTGTTTATTTGTTCATAGACATGTTTTGACAAAGTGATTGGTGATATCTTGGACATTATATTTAGATATTTGATTATATTAGACATGTGTGACATTCAGCGTATAGCGCCAATTTAGCCTAATTTCTTTATTGTCGCATTTTCTTGTTATGACATGAAAACAAATGAATATGATGTGGTTGGAACCTAATTATAATGATGGATAATTGTTGCATGGTGAGACTATATGTCACTTTATCATCTTGTCTAACTTTTGGAATATAATCGCACGTTTGTCGCACTTGATTTGAGTAGGATGATAGGTTAGTTTAGCATGCATTGATATCTTACTATGTCATTTAATTATAATACATCGGACAAAGTGCAATTAATGTGTGCAATGAGTGTGCGCAGTGACAGTTTACAGGAGAACGGGATTCGTGCCAGCTACTCAAAAACTTGCACAAGTAGCCCACGGCCGAGTCTCTAGCCATGTTCACTGTGTGAAGCCCTAGGATAGATGATTATTAATTTTGGGCACTATGAGTGACCCCAATGTATGTAAAGTATTTTGCTTTGAATTATTGATATTGTTTAGGGTTGTTAGTAAAGTTGTAAACTTGTTTTGGGAGTTAATAATCCCACTTTCTTTTAAATTGTTGATTTTTGTTAATTAGTCTTTTAATCACAAGGGTTTAGGGTCACATGTGAGACCCTTGGGTGGTCCCCACACCCTCTACCCTTGTGCCAAATTGCAAAACCCGAAATTAGGGTATTTTGGGTAGTTTTGGGGACCCCTTCAGTAGCTCGGGAGTCCCCTATCACAAAAATGAGTTCTCGACCCTACCTAATGGGTAGGGGGCTTGTTTTCAAGGCTAGAGGAGTTTTCCTCCCTTTCTACTCCTTGTTTTGTCACATCCATGTAAGGGATGTGGATTTGTGTGTTTATCAAAAGTGCCACTAGTTTTGTCTTGCTAACATTTAAGGAAATTTGGGAGAAGAGGGCAAAAAGATAATTTTACCCTTTCTCTCTTTTGTTTTGGCATCTTTGACCATGAGGAGGGAGAGGGGTGACACATGTCACCCCCTCATTAGTGAGGATGCTTGCTTGCTCCTCTTCAAATTCCCATCCATGGGAAAAGAGAGGGACTTTTTTTTGGATTTTCTTGCTTGGATGCTTGGGTGACTTGGAGCTTGGGATTGGCTTGGAGCTAAGAGTGGAAAACTTGAAGTTAGGAAGCTTTTTGGAGAGCTTTCCTTGAGGTAGGCTCTTAGATCTTGTTGTGTTGTTTCACTTTAGTTGAAAGATTGATTGTTGAAAATTGTTATTGTTGAATGTAGTTTTTAGTGTTGTTTGTGTGTTTTTACTCCCTCCATCATATGGCATGATGGAGTTTTGGAGTGTGGGGGAAGAGAGAGGGGATTTTCCCTCTCAATCCTCAAGACTTGATGGTCAAGCCTTGAGGAGTCTTATTATTTTTCCCCTCATTGGTTGAGGTGGGGAAGTTGATTCATTTGGCTTGAATCTCCTTCCCCATTCTTGGTAAGGAAACCCCTTTGGGGTTTGAAAACCCTTCCAAGGAGGACTTGGAGAAAGGGGGAGGAATAAGGAGGGTTTTGATTTGATTAGGAGCAATAAGGAGGATTTGGAGATGTTTGTATGTGCAAGAAATTTTGTTGTATAACTTTGGAGAATTTTCTCCTCTCTTCCCCATTTTGGAGGATGAACATGGGTTCTCCTCCTTGTAAGTTGGAGTTTTGTGTTGTGAATTTTATGTTTGTGTGCTTGTTTCTTTGTTGTTTTACCTTTCACCTTGTGCAAGTGTTGGTTAGCTATCCTCTTTCCCATGGGCTTGGGGGAGGCTAGCATGCATCCCAACCTTGGGATAGGCATGTGATGATGCCTAAAGGTTGGGTGGATAAACAAGCCCTTTCTCATTGTGTTGGCCTTGAAAGATTTTGGAGTTGGAAAGCCATTGGAAGACACATGAAGACACTCGTCAAGTTGGAACTACTTCTTGTCTCCTTCACTTTTTTTTTGGTTTTCTCTTTCATTGTATCTTGGAAAGAATGGCTTATGTGAGCCTTCTTTGTCTTGTAAAACATCCTCTTGTATTTGGGTTACATGCAAATCTAGTTTTATATGTGTTGGTAAATCTACCCTTAATATTAGTATGTTACTTTGTAAAGCCTTCCTTTGCATATTTGAAATATTATGGGACTATGTTAGATTCTTTTTGGAAACTTAGACCTTTGAAATGAAGGCTTGTGAGATAGTGAAAGTGTTCTTAATATGAAGTGTTAGTACTCCATTTTGAAGGAAAGAGAGTTATTCAAAAGAAAATATTACTTGTGTTGTTATTCCTCTTGATAAATCATGTAACAAGATTTAGAAGAAATAAATAAAAATAAGAATAAAAATATAAAGTATCATTTTGCAGCACATCTCTCCTTATAATTGTTTATCAATTTAGAAATAGAATAAAATAAGTCTCTACTTTCCTTCATGAATAATTTGTTTGAATGAATGGAATAAGCAGTTTATATGTTCTACCTTCTTCCACTAAGAGTTAGTTTAGGCAAATACCTTCTGGTTCAAATTTCTTTCTGCTCATTATTTAGAAATTTCAAATATAGAAAAAGAATATATTGCTGGTTTTTATATTACAAAAGAAAAACGTATTTCTCTTGTTTTAGAAAATGAATCATCTTATGGTGGAATTTCAAAATATAGATTTATTTTATTTTATTTTTACAAAAGAGATGTTTCTATAAACCTAAAAGAGTCCTTTGAATATATATATATATATATATATATATATATATATATATATATATACTTATTTATTTATATCTAATGATTTATTTATATATATATAATATAATATATAAAACTTAGTATAGGAATTTTTGTTAAACCAAATATATATATATAAAAATAAATAAAAAAAAAAACCTAAATGGTGGGGGTTTGGCCCCCCACCCCGTGACTTCAGACAAACCCGTCGGCGCGGGCCTCGCCCGCCCCACACCTCCCAAACCCCGTTCCCCGCGGCCATTCCCGACCGTGCTCGCCGCCCTGTCCCTCGCCGCGCGCCCCCTGCCGCCCCGCCCCGCCTCTTAAGCCTCGCCCTAGCCCCCGCGCACCCAAACCGGTCCAGCCCGCCTCCTGCCTGCTTTTTCTAAGCAAAACAAATGGAAATGTATGTGTTAAAACAAAATAAATAAATAAATAAAGTAAAGACATATATATATATATATATATATGATTTCATTGTTTTCAATTTCTTGTTTGAAGAGATAAAGAAAATAAAATGAAAGAAAGAGATAAAAGAAAAAGGGGATATAGATATCTAGGGTAAAATTTAGGTCAAATGAGATCTAGGGTGGAGATTAGGCAGATCTTAGGGCTCACATGTAAGCCTTCACACCTTTAGTCATGAGATTATGATGGAGATGGTAGATGAAATGTAAAGGGGTGTGGATTTATTTATTTATTAATTATTCTTTCTTTTGGGACACTAGTATAATTAAAATATAATTAAATAATTAATTTCGAGTTAGGGTTAGTGAACATTTTAGATTGGAAAAATTTAATGGTATGAAATTTGTAGTTACTAGGAAAAGTTGCACAAGATGTATTAGTATTTAATTTAAACACAAAAAAAAAAAAAAAAAAAAATTACCTTAAAATTTTAGCCTGTTTAGTGTGTTTTTTCGGTCCCTGATGGGGCATCACACTTGGTCATTGGAGATAAGAATACCAAGTTCTTCTTCGCCTCAGTCAAAGCTAGAAGAAATTTCAACTATATCTCCACTCTCAAGCTCGAAGATTCCACCGTTGCTTCTTCCCAAGCTCAGATTAAAACAGAAGCGGTGGATTTCTTTAGGAAGCTCCTGAATGATTCGGCATCCCGTAGGTGTGCAGTCCCAATTCCTTTCGCAGATACCATCTTCTATAACGGATGCTGATAATGATATGCTTATTTCGCCCTTTTCTTTGGAGGAGGTCCGGAAAACTATTTTTTCTATGAAACGGGATAAAGCCCCGGCCCTGATGGCTTCCCAGCATCCTTCTTTCAGGATTTTTGGGATATTGTTGGTCCCTCCGTTTGGCACGCTGTCGAGGAATCCAGGATTTCAGGGAAGATATTAGGTAATCTCAATCATACTTTCATCTGCATGTTCCCTAAAAAATCCCCGGCTGAGACGTTGGATGATTTCAGACCCATATCTTTGTGTAACACTTCTTATAAAATCATATCTAAAGCTATTGCTAATAGGCTTTGCCCCCTGTTGCACAAATTGGTTGCCCGGGAACAAAGTGGTTTCATTCCGGGCAGGTCTATCACCGAGGGTATTATTATTTCTCACGAATTAATACACTCTCTTCATAATTCCTCTAGAGCATGTATGTTGTTGAAACTTGACTTCAGTAAGGCCTATGATCGTGTTAATTGGAGGTTCCTCCTCAAATCTTTGCAAGCTATGGGTTTTGGTGATCACTTTTGTAAATGGATTTTTAATTGCATAGCTTCCCCTATTTTTCTGTTCTTGTGAACGGCTCCACGGAAGGCTTCTTTCAGAGTAGTAGAGGTATTAGACAGGGAGACCCGCTCTCCTCCTTCCTTTTCACCTTGGTAGCGGAAGCTCTCAGTCGCGGCATAAAGTTTGCTATTCAAGAGGGTTCTCTGAAAGGTCTTCACATCACTTCCAACCTCCCTCCTCTTTCTCATCAAAGCAATTCACGGACGACACCTTTCTTTTCGGTCAAGGGACTGTCCCTGAAGCCAGACGCCTTTCTTCCATTTTGGATTCCTATTCTCTTGCTGCGGGTCAAGTTTTAAACTTTCACAAATCTGTTATATTCTTCTTCAACGTGGCTCCTCGGCTTCAAGGCAGGATTAAAGCAATTCTCGGCTTCTCTTTGGGTAGTCTCCCTCATACTTATCTGGGAATTCCACTCTTCCATGGCAAAGGAAAGGCGCACCTCTGGAACGGGCTCCTGAATTCTCTTTCTTCCAAACTACTGTCTTGGAAAGGAAAATGGCTCTCTCTGGCTGGCCGCGTTCTTCTCATCAACTCGGTGCTCCTGTCAATTCCAATTTACATGTTATCTATTTTACAGATTCGAAATCTGTCCTGCTCAAAATTGAAAAAGTGGCGCGCACCTTTTTATGGCAAGGTCACAGCATTGAGCGCAAATTCCATCTAGCTAACTGGGATCTGGTAAAGCTTCCAAAGAGATTGGGCGGTATGGGTATCTTAGATCTCGCCCTTCAAAATAAGGCCCTTGGTGCTAAATTGGTGTGGAACTTCATTTCTGAAGCCAGCAGACTCGCTTTCCAGGTTCTTTCCCACAAGTATCTCGAAGGCCAACGGCATGATTATTTTCTTTCTTGTTCCGAGTTACCGAGAGGCTCACATATTTGGAATTTCCTGTGTAACTCCAAAACTCTCATCGCTGAGATGGTCACCTGGAAGTTAAACAACGGTCGGTTTGTGTCCTTTTGGGATGAAAGCTGGAATGGTTATCCCCCACTCAATTTGTTTCCTACCCTCAACGGAGTAATGAATTCTTCCAAACAGTGTTGGGGTACTTTAGTCTCAAATTATGGCTGCCAACACCCTGATGGTTCGCCTTCTTGGCTTTGGAAAGACCTCTCGTCTATTGGAGCCTCCGCTCATGATTCCGCCTTCCTCATGGATTCAATTCGGGATAGAAATGCCTCGTTTCTCAACAGAGATGACTGCTTACTTTGGGTAGGCGACTCCACCGGTTCCTATTCAGTTAAAGCCGGTTATAACATTCTTGTCTCTCAAGCAGCAAGGGACTCCGAGTTCTCTCGGTTGCTGGCATCCCAACATCACCCCGAAAGTTGCATATTTCGGTTGGTTAGTTTTGAACAAGAAGGTACTTACTCAAGCTAAAAGGCGTTCGTGGGGTTTCTCTGGCCCCTCTAAATGCCTTTTGTGCGGTGCTGCGGAGGAAGACTTAGATCACCTCTTCTTGTTTTGCCCCTTTGCTTCCCACTGCTGGGACTGGCTTCTTAACAAATTAAACCTCTCCTGGGTCCCTTGCAAAAGCATTGTAGCTAATCTTTCTTCTTGGCCGTCCTTTAACACCAAAATGCCTGTTTAGCTCTATTTGGCATGTCAGCCCTTATTTTTTGCTCTGGCATATCTGGTGGGAACGAAACCTCCGTCTCTTTAGGGAGCAAGTGGTTGAGCTTCCTACCTTCCTTATTAAGCTCGAGGTGGCCATTTGAGTGTGTTAATGCCAAGTGTCCCACCTTTTCCTCCTTCTCTTCTAAGGATCTCTCAATCCTTCATCATTGGCCCCTTATCAAACTTCCTAAACCTGGGTCAATTGTTCGAAAAGGGCTCTCTCAAATTGAAAAAATGATTCAAAGGAAGAAAATCAGGTGGCGTCCTCCTCCTAAGGGTCATTGGAAATTAAATTTCGACGGAGCTTCTAGAGGTAATCCTGGTTTATCCGGAGCTGGCTGCATTCTCAGAGATGATCGAGGTCACCTCATCAAAGCAGGATCCTTCCCTCTCAAAGAGGGCACTTGTAATTCCGCAGAAGCCCAGGCTCTTCTTGAAGGGGTCAAGATGGCGGCTTATCTTGGTTGTTCAAAACTATCTATTGAAGGGGATTCCCAAATCCTAATTTTCGCAGTCTCCAGAGGTGCTTCCCCTTCGTGGAAGCTGAATCTCTTCATCCCACAAATCCTTCATTGGCTTGGCAAAATCCATTTCTGGAATATTTCCCACAATTTTCGAGAAGCCAATCGTGCCGCGGACTTTCTAGCTAACTTCGCCATCGACAATCCTTCTGCTTGTATTTCCTCCAGCGCTGCTCATGATTGGCAAGGTTTCCCCTTCCTTCTTTCCCATGATCGAGATGGTACTTCCGGGTAGCCTGACGGAGTCTTTCTTGCGTTTGGCAGTTCTTTTGTGCGAGTTGTCATCTCCTCTCTCTTTCGGCGGCGTTCCTCTGCTTCTTTCCTGCCGTTGTTCCCTCACACGCGGTTCAGGTCTTCTCGGTCACGTCTCGGGCTTCCTGTCACCTCCATTTCTTCCGGGGTCGTTTCAACCTCTTTCTCGACACGTTCACTGTTCCTTTTATGTCGATTTCTTCACTCCAGGCATTATCCCTTTTGGCCCCTGTTCTGCTTCTTCGTGCAATGTCTTTCGTCGGCTTCCCATTTGTGGCTCTCCGGGACAGTTTCGCGAATTGGCTGATGTCTCGGCTATTGACAGGCGTCGGCTTGCGATGATCTTCAAATTCTCCTCGCCTGAAGAGGCCGAGGCTATCGAAGCAATCCTTGGAGACTCTTTTCGATTCCATGCTCGTCGCCCCGAACTGATTCAGACATTGCTTCGCTTTTGTCTCATTCTGCCTGCTGTTACATTCTAATACTGCGGACGTCGAACGGGTCGCCTTAGATCAAATATATGCAGTTCACCGCGTCGGCTTGCAAGCTCAACTCGCCGATTTCTCTCCACCGGATCCTCTACTGTGGGTGGAGGAAGTTGACGAACAGGCCATTGGTTCGGGTCGAGACATTCGCTGGCTCTGTGGTCAATACAGAGACCTGGTGACATTTGCCCAAAACTTTCACCCAACCTTGGATCAACGCTTCCTTCCGGTGGTCGACATCGATGCGGCCCTCTTCCCTGTTCATTCCGCGGTGGATCAACTGAATGAACTCAAAGATCGTGCTTTGTCTGCCTTCCATTTTCTGTTGCATGCGGCTTCTTCGCGGGCTGGCTCATCTTCTGGTTAATCGGATGGAGCCTTCGCCTTTCTCAAGGCTCGTCTTGCTGCTCTTGTCTCGGCCTTCCTTTCCTCCCTTCGCCTCCTTTTTCTCTTCTACTTCAATCTCTTCACCCGTCTTCTTTCTTCTCTCTTCCTCTTCTTGTTGTAGGGTTGGGGTCCCTTTCCCCACCGGTTCATAGCTCCGGTTAAAAGCGTTTATCAATCAAAAAAAAAATAAAAAATTACCGATTCAGCACAGAGGGGTTACTCCCAAAAAAGTTCCCGATCTAGGCTGCACACATGCCAACTTCATTTCTGGAAACATTTTCAAAGTCTCATAACATACCCAATATGCAAATTCCCAACAATCTGTTAAGTCCATGCAACATCATCACTGTCAAACATATTGTCAAACACTTGGCAAGCATCCTCAACACCACAACATTTAGTATATACATCAATCAGAGCATTTAGCACATAAGTATCAAACTCAAATCCACCTCTAACCATAAACTCATTATGCTATTCTCAACGTATGCTTTTCCATATTTACTCTACCTCTGTAAATTTGGTTGGTGAATCTGACAACACTTCGTCTCCAAAGATTTGGCTTCCTTCTAAGGGAAAACAGGGCTTTTGTCAGATGTTGAGGAATCCTCTTTTGCAGATGCAAGCAAACCCAAAATCTACAGCACTTCACTTCCCACAAAGCACTTCTTATCATGCTGTAACAGTAGCACTTTGTCACTTATTTGCCAAAGATGATGCCCTGCCCATGCCTCTACCATTGATGACCCCAACGGCCTTTCTACCAAGGCAAGTCACCAAAGCACATCATGCAGATAGGATTTGCTCCTTCCTCTGCACAACAAGAGTTACTCTGTATCATCTGCATACCTTGATGGGTTTGATAATTATTTATTGAACTACTCTCTTTCAACACTAATGTTTGTAAAACACTTATATAATATGGTAGAGAGCCAAATAAACAAGGAGCTATTGTTTTGTATTGGGCAGAAATACGGATTAAATACAAGCATATTAACAAGGTAAAACTCATACCAACCTTCAGAAAAATGGTGGCTGGTCTGTAGCAGCGACAAAACCTTTCAGATGAGCATGATTGATCTGCATTTGTAAATGCGTAAAAGCAATGCAAAATTAAACGAAGCGCTGCACTCCAGGATTAAATTCCACTCGCGAGTCAGTGAGAATTGAAGAAAAGACTGCCATCACAAAAACCCTAATTGAAGACTGTATGACTTTCTTGACTGCTAGGGAAGGGAATTGCCACGTTGTAAATGGAAATCGGAAATCGGAAATGGAATGACCAGGAAAGATGCCGGAGAAAGCCTGCTGGAAAGGCTTGATACTTTCTGGCAGGGTCTACCACCATAAAGGATGCCCCGGCGTAATAAAGAGTACAAACAACTCCAATAATGTATTTATTTTAAGTGGATTACAAATACACTTTAAAATATACTTCCAGATCACATTACAAGAATACCAGACATCTTACTATTTTGTTCTGGTAAACTTCTGCCAGATGAGTTGCAGCAACCTACATGATAAATGGAACAATAAAAAAATAAATGTAGAAAACTAGCCAAAACAATTGCTATAATCCAATACCCACTTTCCAAATTTTAATAATTCAAAATTGATGAAAACCAAACAAAAACATAATTTCTATTAAACTTGTTTTAACTAAACTTCAAGTTGTTACAAAAACATAATAAACATAGTTTGTAATAATCAAATACAAGTACATTATAGAATATAGACATTGGTCAAGTTTTTGCCACAATATAGACACGTCACAAATAGATTTGAAGCACATTAGGCATGCATATCTGTAACTACAAATCTATATTGCATGGAAATGCTGCAAATGCATATGAAACAGAATACAAGCTGATCCAGCTACCTATGTAATTTGACGCCTATTTCCTCAATAAGGTGCACTATGTCCATAACATGAAGCCTCTGCGGTCTTGTGTGTAGGCTACTTAAAACAAGTGTGATTCATAAAAGACATCATATATTACATACTGAACTTAACTAAAGTATATCAAATTCTCAATTCAAAGTCTTTGAGGATCCATATAAAACTTACTGTGGATGTTGCTGCATCTATTAAGCAATCCCTGTGAATTGTGTGACCACAAAGTAACACGCTAATACAGTAATATCCTTTCTAGACACGAATAAAAACTAAATAGGGTTTTAGACCACACATCATCATCATCAAAGAATTTGCATTTGTCACAAAAGTATTTTCCCATACAGATGCCACAATTAATGCAGTTTTGGTGAACCTACACCTGTGGAAATTGCAGAATAATACGTAAATACTAAATTACCCATGGGCCATAATACATGGAGCAACAGAATCTAGCTACACAATTTAACATGAATGAATAGTAAATCAATCTCCATTTCTTACATCTTGTTCAGTATTACAGAGTGAACAGATGACCTGTCAAAATAGAAGAATAAATACAAATCAAAACTGCAGAGTACCAAGAATGTAAAACTTGCAACATAAAAATCTTTCAAGGCTACCTATACTACACTAGACTGCACGGATACGGGTATGGGTACGGTTCGGTATGCTGAAACGGCAAATTTTTAAAATCTCGGGTACAGTACGCTTTTGGGTACGTTATATATATTATAATTCAAAATGGAGTCAAATTCCATTAAAGACGTTTAACTGTAGAGAAACAGTAAGTGCAAGTAGTTGCTGCAGTCTAGGGGCGATCAAGGCTGCGAGGGAAGCACAGCCTTGCCATCACAAGAACCTGCAGCCAACGCCATAAAATTAAATTCATTTTCACGCAGAGAAAACAATACAATCATATATATATAAAAATGTGTGCATATATATATATAATAATTCAAAATGGAGTCAAATTCCATTAAAGACGTTTAACTGTAGAGAAACAGCAAGTGCAAGTAGTTGCTGCAGTCTAGGGGTGATCAAGGCTGCGAGGGAAGCACAGCCTCGCCATCACAAGAACCTGCAGCCAACGCCATAAAAAATTAATTTCATTTTCGCTCAGAGAAAACAGTGCAATCATATATACATACATACATACATACATACATACATACATACATATACATATACATATACAAACAGTGCAGTTTAAATGTCTTTAATGGAATTTGACTCCATTTTGAAATATATATATATATGTATATAAATTATACTTTGAGAATTGAGACTTGAGTTTGTATTGATTCATAATGTTCAAAACATGATAGTAAATAACATAATACATTCAAGTTTCAACTTTAAAATTTAAAAAAAATGCATATTTTTTAAAAATTAGTTGTCTTTTAAAAAAGACGTGTAGAGGCTCTGGGTACAGCTGGAAACGTTTCCAAAGAGGCAGGGTACGCTACGGGTATGGCAAAACCGTACCCGTAGCGTACCCTGCCTCTGTGGAAACGTTTCCAGCCGTACCCAGAGCGTACCAGTCCTCGTACCAGTACCTGGTACGTTTCTAGGCTGGTACGAGGACCCCAGGGCGTTTCCGTGCAGTCTAGATACTACATAACATAATGCTACAATCTGTATAAACCTTACTACATACAAGAAATATCTGGAGTGCCAAAACAACGTTAAAATCACTATGACAAATAGTATCTGAGAAGGGGAAATAAACTTTATACCTTTTGCACTTCACAGCGAGGAATATCGTGACTAGCATCAACCTCCATAGAATTCTGTTTGGGCACACTACAAGGCCAGTGGATAACCTTGATCAGTATAGACCAATATCTTCAAGCAATATGGCATACAAGGTACTCTCCAAAATCATAGCAAATAGGCTGACGCCTTTACTGGACATGGCCATTTTTATTGCCAATCAGCATTCATCCCAGGAAGACATATCTTGGATAACAAGCTTGCCGCTCAAGAGATTCCTCACTCCTTAAAAATCCAACAACGCTCGGGGTTCATGATAAAATTGGATATGTCAAAAGCCTTTGACAGATGCAATTGGACCCTTCTGATGTAAACTCTGTAAGCATCGAACTTTAACTGCCACAACAACATCTTCAAGATCTTTCACTTTCCCGACTAGTGACTATCTACAAAAACAAAAACCCAAAAATGTAAAAAACCCAAAAATATATCCTCATTATAACATAAAACCAGTGCATACCCATTACAAAAATCTTCTCTAAGCTTTGATTCGGTCAAATAAAATAATAAATTCTAACACAAACATGCAAACTACCACGGAAAACACTATTACCTTGAACACAGAACCTCAGCAAAAAAATGTTCGATTTTAATAATTTTAGATCTTCTTCAGATCTGAAGTCGTATTGTACAACCCCATAATTCCGTGCTACCTAATGGTTGCAGGTGAAGATGTAGTGCATGCTAACCTCTCATTTGTAGATGGAAATGAATGAATGCATAGACAAATAAAACTAGTAATTGCACCTAGCGGTGTAATGGAAACACCGATACGAAGACCATGAAGAAGTTAAAGTTGGAGTCAAGGGGAAACATTGTAGGAGGACGACAGGTGATGAAGAAGGGGATTGAGGAAAGAGAATTTCCGGGGTGGGGAAACTATTGGAGGGACCGTAGGTGATCCTTTTCTTTCTTCCAATAAGTCACATATGGGCCATGTGTTATTTTTGCAAATCTTTCAAAGGAGAAAGGGGGTGAAGATTGTCAAGGTAATGCACTCTAGAGATAGCTCTAAACTTAAGCCCTTGGCGTTCAATACCCCCAATGTCAGCAGTTGCTTATTGCAACATCAACCCTTGTGTTTTGTGGATAGTTAGAGCCCATGCCATTTTGAGGGGAATTCACTTGTGCTAGCCACAAAAACTGTAGAGATAGGGACATGTTGGGGAGACTCGGCACCACATATTGCGCAGTTTTAAGGGCAAAAAGACGAAGACACAAACACATCAATTTGAAAGAGGTATACTGATAATAAATTAATTTATGTGTCAACAAACCAATAGTCAAAAATCAATCAAATCGTAAGCTAGACAAAAATTTGACTTAATCGTTACCATTGTTGCATCGTCTTAATCATCTTATAATAAACTCAAATATAAATTTTATCTTAATAGCATGTATGCATGCGTTTTAACAATAAAAACATATAATATTGTTGGTAAAGTATATAAGTGTCGTTACATGCTTAAATATTAATAACTAATACAAATGACTGTCCT
This sequence comes from Taxus wallichiana var. yunnanensis, assembly GCA_018340775.1. Classification (NCBI taxonomy): domain Eukaryota; kingdom Viridiplantae; phylum Streptophyta; class Pinopsida; order Cupressales; family Taxaceae; genus Taxus; species Taxus wallichiana. The sequence goes on along the minus strand of CM031235.1, from coordinate 367,697,232 downwards.
ACTTTATGCAATGTTTGTTGAGTATTAAATCTATCTTAATTGTCACCAACCTAGCAACCTTACATTTTAATGGCTTTGTAATTTTTTTATTACTATAATTACATTATTATGTGTTTTAACGACATAAGCGTTAAACCAATACAACAAAAAAACTATAAATGAAATGAAAATATAAAATATTTAAGAACAAAAAACAAGGTATATTAAGAATAATTTTGGACACATTGTAAGGGTCGCAGCAAATTCAAAAACTTTAAATATTATCAATAAAATATAGGTTGCATCCCAACACAACGAATTAAAAAAATGGTTTAGCTATTGGAGAAGCGAAAATGCTAGATAAATATTTACAAATTGAATCTTCAACATTGCTCAAAGATTTAGAAGGAAAAATGTGTACACATTCACCACCCCAAGAACTTACATAAATATTGTTTTAGACAAGCATTAAAGAAATATATATATTCTTCCCTAGTACCAAGTAAAAACACAAAACAGAAAATAGTGTTGCGTAGCATGAGAAGAACAACATGAAGCAGAGATGTCATCTTGCAAGACGAAGGGCCTTAGATAGATCAACGACATGTTTCGTATGAGGAAGTTAGTGGAAATGATGCAGCAGGGTGGAGCAGTCGAGAGCCTTCCTGTGGCTAACCCAATGACCCGCATTGAAGGGGGCAAGCCTCAAGTCTATAAACAAACCTAGTGTGTCTATGAACATTTATACCCAATGTTGTCATGAGGCTCAAACTTCACACAAAATCCATTAAAAAGAGGACTTATACACCCAAAAACTTGACTACCATATACACCAGAGATGACAGAATAATGGTCCATTACCATCCCAAATATGAAAAGAGGATTGATTTCATCATGATCTTGGTCAATATATAACCAAACAACGGCGGATGTTGGCGGCCGAATGGCTATGACTTCACTATTATGGAAACACAATATTACAATATAGTCTTTGGAAATTTCTGATATCCCAGTTCACACTAAGTGCAAGGATAGAGCATACTCTTTCTTGAAGACTTACTAAAACTTTCTATGACTCAATACTAAAGTTTTTGATGCTTAAACAACAAACTAAAGCCTTATTTATAAGATATTCTGAGTGGGGTCTTATCCATTCACAGCAGACGGTATTTTCACTAGAGTACTTTCACATGTCAAATGTACAATAATTGATTTCATTTATTAAAAGAGATTCCCCACTAGCTGAAAATGGATTCTACTTTTACATTAAGATGGTACCGTGGATCCCACCAAGTTGTTGGTGTGGAGTGGTGGTCCATCGCGTCTTTCGCTTCAAATGCTACGTTGTCAAGATCAATGGATGCAAATTGACATCTTATGAAGTACAGTTGACATATGTTCCAGTTGTCTATCATTTCCTTGTCCATCAAAACTAGGTACATGTAGGTGAGATTCCCAATCTATTCGTCTTCGAATGATGGTGTGGATAGTTGTATCATGTGAGTGCTCTTCTTCTTCATGGATTCTATGTGGTGCAAGATATTCTATCATACGGTATAGATATCTATTGTGCTCCATCTTTATTTTTATCTACCATGTCCAATTAGGACATTTGATCAGATTTGTAAAGTGTCTGAGTGTTAGTTCATTCTAGAGTCAAAAGATAAAAATCTTTCCTTCAAGCCTTCCATCGGGACAGGTTGTTACATACACAGCTCCAAAAGCTTGTAGAGAAGTATAACCTGCTTGAGAAAATCTAGTGTACCTTGTAGTCGCTCCTTTTAAGATTTGTTCCTAGATCAAAATATTCATGTCAGAAAATTTGTTACTTTTTGTGAGATTAAATCCAGGATCTGGCATATTTGGATGATTCATCATTGTGAGAACAGGATTGCGACGTATCTAGTCTGCTACAATATTTTCTTTACCTGCAATATGTTCAACAGAGTAATTAAACCTATTAAAATAATCCTGTCATTCGCAATATTTTCCTCTACCATTCTTTCTGCCATGATCTTTCTCTTTGAAGGTGAGAAATTTCGTGACAGTCGGTTTTTATAATGAGCTGTTTAAGATGCATAATCTTCAAAGAAAACTTTTCAAAACATTTTTTCACCGCATATATATCTTTGTCATAGGAGATCCATTTTGGTACTTCTTCAATGAAAACACCACCTATGAATTCACAAACATATTTTATGGCTCTATACAGCAAAGAACAACACCCCATGCAACATTAGAGGCATCAATATATAAAATATAATTCTCATATTTAGGCACATACAAGGCTGGAAGTTAGCAACCTTTTTCTTAATATTTTGGACATAGAAGCTATGCTTTTGGTTCTAGACAAATTTGGCATTCTTCTTTAGTAAGTCCTCAAGTAGAACTTTATCATTCCCTGAATCTGTATAAAAATTGTTTACATAGTTCAACAATCCTAAGAAGGCTTGTAATTGAGACATCCATTTTGGCAGGAAATTCTGCTACTTTCTCCTTTATGTGAGGAAGGACCTTTAACTTGGTATTTTCGACTTCCATTTCGAGAAAATTGCAACTTTGTTGATAAAGCTATAATTTAGTACTAGAGAGTACTCTACCTGTCTTTTCTGCAATGTTGTAAAGCCTTCTGAGATGCTCAAGATGTTCTTCAGATTCACTGAAAATTAGAATATCATCAATATATATACAAAGGAAATGTGAAGTATCCTTGAAAATCTTATCCATGTGAGCTTGAAAATATGGAGCATTCATAAGCCCGAATGGCATAAATGTCCATTGGTAGTGTTTGTTAGAAAATGTGCACAAGGAAGAAATGAAGAGAAAGCAGAATGCACACATTATCATTGTGTGTCCGTCATTTTATTATGTGAAAAATGGTTGAAGTAGTTTCAACCGTTTATTAGTTAATACTAACTATCACTAATAAATAAGCCTTATATTTTAATACCCCCTCTTAAGGCTTACACTGAAAAGAAGATAGAATTACAATCTTCAAAAGCTTTTGTTTTGAACAACAGTTCTAGGACCAGGTAGAACTCCATCAAGCTACCTCCCTAACCCTCGTTAAAGGTGTAGTTCCCAAGTTGAATTCCTGAGTTCCCGGATTCCACCTCCCCAAACTCCCGAATTATAAAATCTCCCGAATTGTTGGACAACCCTCCATGCTGAGCTACTCCCACAATGCTCCATCAAATTGTCTCGTGACCCTCATAAGGGTAAATTCCCAAGATCCACAAACTCCTAACTATCTAGACAACCATCCATGTCGAGTTTTACCTACACTGGATCCCTTACTGTCTTCAAAACACTAACTTCTTAGAGTACATATTCATCTTCTTCATCAATAAAATCTTCAGTGTCTGGTGGATTGTCAACAAAGGCCACATTTGCTTCTTTCGGATTATCTTTGAGTTTGCCTTTGAGAACATCATTAGCTCGAATGTGACAATTCCAAGCTATATGACCTCTTTTCTTGCAATAATAACACTCAACTTGTCTGGTGTCTTTATCTGATTTTTTGTGATTATTTCTTATGCAGAGTATAGTGCACTTTCATGTGAAGAATTACCTTTGTATTGTCCGTAGTTCTCTTTTCTTCAGCCAAGAGAGCTGAAATCATATCTTCCAAGCTTTGCGAAGGCATCTAATTGAGAGTAAAATGACATTGTTATATGAAGAGGGCAAATTGTTTAACAAAATGGCTTTAGAGTCTTCGTCATCTACTGGAGCTTTAACCTCTGCTAACTGTCTAAGAAGAGATCTCAAATTGTTTATATGACTGGACATAGTAACATCATTGGCCATCTTGAATCGAAACAGTTGAAGCTTTAAAAAAATTGGTGTTCATTGCTTTTGCCCCAAACAACCTATTCAAGTTATCCCAAATTTCTTTGGACGATTTATCTAAATCTATATGATGGAGTTCAGAGTCAAAAGAGCAAGCCCAATTATAGCTTTTGCTTTATCATCACGGTTTTCCCACTCTAACAATTTAGCAACATCGGTGGGTGGTTTTTCTTTTCCATTAACTATACCCCACAAATTTTTGTTCATTAATTGCATCTAAATTTTAACTTTCCAGTGTGGAAATTGAAACCAGAATATTTGTCTATTGGTAAGGAAAACTCCATATATATATTTTTAAATAAAATAAAAACTAGGGTTTGCTTTTGCTTGGAAAAAAATTCAGAGAAATAAGAGAATTTAATTTAATTTGAAATTCATGCCTTAGCTTGCATTGAGATTTACGACGATTGGAATCTTCGTTTATGAATTGTGTGCCCTTGATTTAAATGTTGTGCCCTTCAAAACTCAAAACAGATGACTATAAATTATTCTTTTATTTTTCCTTTGATTTTCGCAACTTCCATCATAGTCCGAACTAAATCACAACCGGTAATGATTGGTGATTTACAAATCGAATCTTCATTTATGGATTTTACCCTTTCGCAATGTAAAACTCTTTTTTTTGTGTTTTTACCTTGATAGCCCTCAAATCTGCAATATAACATTTCATGCCTTCAACTTTGCCCTAATCGTTGTATTTTCGTCTATTTGCATTCGCGATCGGGACATTAATGCCGAATGGCGGAAATACTAAATTTTCATGCCCTAGGTCATAGATTCATGATCGAGCAAAAAGCTTTCCTTATTTATGTGACCTTGTTTCTGTCTACCCTAGCCATCGTGAGTTCTTTCCAAGCCCTCACAACCGAGTTTCAAAGTGTTGTATATTCTTTCTAATCTAAAACTTGTGATTCATGTATGAACCGCTCTGATACCACTATTAGAAAACGTGCACAAGGAAGAAATGAAGAGAAAGCAGAATGCACACATGTTCATTGTGTGTCCGTCATTTTATTATGTGAGAGATGGTTACAAAATGGTTGCACAATTACAACCGTTTATTAGTTAATACCTAACTAATAATAACCAACAACTAAATTATAAGTCTTATATTTTAATAGTGTCCAAAGGGACAACTAAAGGCAGTCTTTGGCTGATCAGATTCCTTAACCCTAATTTGATAAAATCCAAATTTACAATCAAACTGACTAAAATATTTACATTTTGCAACCTTTTGAAAAAGATTGGATTTATCAGAATGGGGTATGGATATGGTTCTGCGATAGCATTTAATGGTCAATAATTAATGACCATCCTTTTCTTGCCTCTCTTAAACTATGAATGTTTATTAACCATAAAGCCATAACAGCAAAAAGGAGAAATTGATGGAACTATAAACTTTGCTTTTTCAAGTTCTCTAGTAATCGTTTTCATATCTTGACAGTCACGCAAGTATAAGTATTGTCTTACATATTGTCATCTGTTTTCCCTCTTTTATTACAATCTGCATTTCTGGCATGCTTTTCCACCAGAATTTCTGAGGATCATCTGAACAAATATCTTCCCTAATCTTTTGTCCTAATTTTTCAATTTCTTCTAGGGAAACATTTATAGGGTGTTGTATCATGGACTTAGGATATTGTTCAGAGGCATAAGTCAATCTAGGAGCCATTAGTGAATAAAACATGCTTAGGTTTGCTACCATATGGTGAATAAGAATCAATAAATGCACCACCTAACAACACATCTACAAGCATGTTATTGTGCATAAAGAAGTCACAATGGAATGTTTTCCTTATATTATCATTGGCTCTTGGTGTTTGTACTATTAAATACAAACACATTTCCTTTGCACATCTATGGACTCATAAGACTGGTTTTTACTTAATTTTTCCCAATCTTTTATTACTTGTCCTTTTGCAAAAGAGAGTGATGCTCCTAGGTCAACTTGGGCATCAACCAATTTTCTAGCAATTTCGACAAAAATAAATTGGAAAAATATTCCATTGATCAATTCCATAAGATAGACTGGCATAGCTTCTTCTAGGATAGGAAGTAAAGAACATACCAGTCTGCATTTTGAGGAATCTTGAACAGGAGGAATCTAGAAAATGTTTAGCTCTTTTCCTCTAATGTATTCTTTCTTTTGTTCTTCTTCTTCTTGTGCTTCAACCCATTCATCTTTGTCTAGGTCAATAATGCATCTTCAATTCATTCTATAGCACATGTCATCTTCTTCTACAAAATCTCCAAACTCATTAGGATCATCTAAATCTTCATCTAAATCTTCTAAAAGATAACCATTTACCGCTAATATTTCTTTAAATTTTGCAGGCCGTGGTTTTACTGGTTCCTCTTCTTCGTCTTCTTCTTTCGAAAGATAGCTGAATTTATTCTTGATTCATTTTTGTTGGCCTTCAATGCATTTTCAAAGTATATAGGTCTTGGATCAAGTCTTGACATAGTAGATGGAACATAGTGACATCCAGATTGACTTCCTCTATTATATCCTCTACCTCTACCTTGGAGAGGATTTATGTTGCTTGATCCTTCATCCTATTGTCTTGGTCTCCAACTACTTCTCTACATCATTGTTGTTGGCTTTTCCAAATTATAAACCAACTTGTCTAGCTCATCTTCATCATATTCGTGTTCTGAAATATCACTTTCAGAATCTTCAATAATTGGGTTGTATATGTCTTCCTATTGATAAAGATCTTCATCTTCATTAACTATATCCCACCACACTACTGCGATCGTGGAATAAACAACTTTGACAACATGATTTTTGCAAGAACAATTAGGAGTTATGTGACCAGGCTTATTGCAGCTATAACATATTACCTTGGAGGAGACATGATTGGAGCGTGATGACGGCGGAGAAATTGGTGTTGTGGTGCATAGGAATGGCAATGCGGGAAAGAGCGGTGCTTGAAGGATAAGCACTTGCGATATTTCTTTGGTTTGCTAACAAATAGGAGACAGCCAAAAGGAGTCGTTTCTGGTAACATAGATGCAACACGAGTGGCTTGGTGTTCATTGAGCTTTTGCATAGCGTTTATCTTGGAGACAAGTTACATGGCTTGCTGGCGTGCAAAATTAATAATGTCAGCAAGGGAAACGACAGTTACAATCATCCATTGAATACAAATATACTTTAAGACACAATCAACTAAATTGTATAGCAAAGCATCAAGAAATTTCATTTTGACTGCATCAAATGTATGAGTGTCCTTCATAGGCCAACTTGCAGAATTGGATAGCAAACTTTTCAAACTGTGCTAGATCGCACAGTTGCATCTTAGCTAACCATTTATTGGCTTTAGTTTCTCTATTCCCTTGTGGTGGTACAAATTCATTAATGAGAATCTAAAACAGCGTTCTCTTTGGGTCAGGTTGGTTATAGACCCTTGCATTCTGCAATTGCTAAGACATGTTATTCCACCATTTTTGAACTATTCCCCATAAATACCTAGTAACAAACATAGTTGTGAATTTGTCATCTATACCAAAGGTTAAAACTATGGTTTGCATACCGTTAAACTATGACATTATCTCATCTACGGGATTTAAGATACCAAGGCTTGATCGGCACTTGGGATCGTTGCATGAATGATGTAGAAGGTTTATATCCTAATTTACCTTCTTTTGCAGATGTATCAGCAGTGAACATTGGACCAAAGACATTTGAAGTGAGAGTGTGCCTAATACTTTCCTCTAAAACTATTTCAATTGCTTGATACTTTGCTTCTTTGATTTCTTTCTTGATCTTGTCTTTCTTTTCTTCCTGTTCTAGTATTCAAAACTATTTTCTAAAACAGACAGCTTAGTATCAAGAGAAGATATTTAATCGCCAACATTATGCAACATATTCAAAGAGTGATATGTCATTCTATGTGTATCATTGCAAACAATTCTGACAAAATCTATAGATTCAGTGAGTTGAGACATTGTCAGTGGTTTTTTTGACAGATCTTATGTGATCAGACATAACAATAACTTGCCCAAGGCTTTGTCAAATCATCTGCACATCTCGACAAAGATCATTAACGTTTAAATAAAATGAGAATGATATCGGGCAATATAATTTCTATGTTTGTAATCTGGTGAAGGCTCCTTATATTTTTCTATTAGGGTTGGAAAGCATGGGAGAAATAGGCTATTTAGCCTTCTGGTTGCTTATAATGGCTTTTGTATGGAGGCCATCTTCCTCCTTTGTAGAAGGTGGTTCTATTCTTCTTATAGACTTCTAAGGTATTTTCCTAGGCAAGACAGATAGAGTAGTTGCAGGAAAAGGTTTTGGGCCTTCATTAATCTTATCCTGTGATGCCAGGAAACGCCTGGAAGGGCAACGTTTCTCCCCTGAAACATTTCAGAAACGGAAACGAGGGGTTAAACGTAGGGGAAACGTCTGGCACGTTTCCAATGTATTTTCAAATTTTAAAGCCCAAAAACTTTTCACAGCTACAGTTTTCGCAGTTACAGTATTTGCTGGTACAGTATTCACGCTACAGTGTTCGCAGCTACAGTGTTCGTCAATTTTGAGCTCGCCATTGTGCTTCGCATTGTTCACAGCCCTGGACGGGAGAATAGTCGTGAAAGGTAACTTAGGTTTTGTTTTTAGGTGTATGAAATATTAACTAGTCTTTATTTTTTTAATTGTTTTTTTTAATTTAAATGTTTATATGTTAATAAGGTGTTAGTTAACATAATATATTGTTAACTTAATATATTAATAATGTTATTAACATGATATATTATGTTAATAATGTATAATGCTACTAATAAATTAATAATATGTTATTAACATATTATATTAGGTTTATTCACATAAAATATGATTCATAATATATTATGTTAATAATGTATTAATAATATATTATATATAACGTATTAATAATATGTATAATGTTAATAATATGCTATATGAATAATACATATAATACGTTAATGTATAATGTATTATAATATATTGTTAATAATGTTAATAATATATTATTAATATAACGTTAATAAGTAATAATATATAGTCATGAAATTGTAACCATGTTGAATGATGAGTCATGACTCTTTAGAAGTTCAAATTTCAATGAATACAAAATATTTTGAGTGCTTTATCAATTATCTCTTATGGTCTACAATTATAAAATGAGTATTATATATATATATATATATATATATTTTATAATATATTGTACGGACGTTTCCGGTAACGTTTCATATCCAAGGTTTTTTGAAAATTGTCATTTCGCGTTTCCATTTCCGTTTCCTGGCAACCTAGATCTTATCATCTTCAAACTCAACAAATACATTTCCCCTTCGGTATTACCCACAGATCTTCTAGAAGATGAAGAGAAACTAGATCTTGGAGAGTCAAATCCAATTGGCTGAGATATAGATTGGGGTAAGACATGGATTGTATTACCTTCAATCTTATACACGGGATTTTTCTTTTAATGCAACTTTGGGGCTACATTTTTAATTCAATCTAGCTTCCACCAATGGGTACTTCAATCGAATCAATAACACCCTTCCGATGATGGACAATACCTTTTAACCTCTTGGCATATGGAAGATCTTATAAGATCTTGGGATGATTGGTGTTGGTCAAAGAATACATAACTTCAATATTAACAAATGCATATTTGAAAGGGACAAACATATTTAGACCATATACAGATGAAAACAAACCCCGACAATCTAAAGATCCATGTTTAACTTTTACAACCTTTACCTCTTGCACTGATAGAAAGGTTTGGGTAATATTAATAACAAATATGTCTGTCATTCAACCTAGATAGAGAGGATAACTAACATGCATGTTTGAAATTACTCTCTCTTCTGTCAAAGAGGGCTACATAAGACACGGGTTTGATGTTTTCAGGTATTAGTGACTTAATGTAGACTCTAATTAGACCAAAGTGTACAAAATTAACAACTTCCTGACTACCGATATAATTTATCTCGGTTTGGGGCAACAAAGCCACCAAGTTAGTCTGATATGCTTTACCAAGCTAGTATTCAAAAGCAATTTCTAAAGACTTGATTAGGGTAGGATCAAAATTCTTGGGAGTAATTCTATACAAGACTTTATTGAACGCATTCTTTCTTTCTAATTCTGACTTCTTATACACATGACTTGGCTTTAAGGCAGGAGGAGTATAATTGACTGCCAAACCTGAGAGCTCTTGTGTGGACTCTATGAGGTACTGCTGCAGAAGATTCTCCTTGTTCAAAGATGGGTTCACCTCTTGTTGTGGTTCTTCACACTCTACTTCAGCTTCGTTGATAATTCCGCATGTAGAAGCATCTTGCCTGGCTTTGAGGAATTTTGTCATGGGAGCTTCCTTTTAAGCTTGAAATATGTGTCTGCGAGATCAACTAGGTTTCCTTAAATAGAGCAGATAATTTGGAGAAAATAAAAGGGATATAAAATGTTGTCAATGCTATGGGGTAGGGGTCAGTATATTTCAAGGAAACAGAAATTTTCAAAGCTTTACCACAAAATGACACGACAGAAATTGGCTCTGATACCAAAGACTAAATTCTTTAGGACCTTGCCACATATTGACATTTTTGCAGCAGTTGTAGCACCTGGCCGGATACTAACATTCTTTGCAGCATTTGTGTTATGACCTTAAAGATATCAAACTCAGTACATCTGCTACTGGTATAGTAGGTTGCATTCTAGAGATTTATGATGGGATGTAACAAGCCAATGTAAGAAGGTTTTAACAGGCCTATCCAAAATGTTTCTCTTCAATTTATGAGACAAAACAACTTGTAATGTCCCCAATGGGATAATTTTTGACCCCAAAAGGAATTCCTGCAAATCCGCTTTATAACAGCAACTGATAGATATATACTTGATGAAAAATGATGCAGATCTGAATTTATGCAGAAAATGCGACTTGGTCTAGGAATGATTGATCCACAAAACAGATGTAAAATCACTTAATTCTTCAACAAAACAGATCAGCTATTTTTAGATATGTAAGAACATTAGAAAAATACCAGATTTGGATCAAATAAAGGGCTGGAATTTATTATAAAATTTGCAGATGAACAGCTCACAGACATGACTGAAAACAGAGTTTCCCAAGCCCAAAAATTACACCAACCAGTTGAATTCGGTCTTTAAAAATCTGATAATTAAGCCACAAATCAGATCTGACCCCAATATGCCCTAGAGTGTTCAGAACACACCTAGAAGTGGGTCGCTCCAATAGAAACAAGCTGGAAATGTAAGGTAAAAATCAGCAACACTCTTTCACCTTCAAACCCTCGCTGGAAACAAAGTAGATCTGCAATTTGCCCTCAAATACTGTTGGAATTCTGAAGTAGAACCTTGAAAATCAGTGGAAACCCTTGAGTAGAGCTTCCTCTCAAAAAGGGAGAAGAGTTTTTGTTCTTCTTCCTAAGCTTAAAGAGGGATTTCGTCCTCTCAAGCAAAACTACAAAGGGTTTTCGTCCTTTGGAGTAAAAATGGAAAGCATGCAAGCTTAGACCAAATATCAGAAAATATAAGATGTCAAAAAGATGTCTCTCCATGCATGGCAACTTGCTTTTATAAGTTGTCTTGGCCTATTAGCCACCCAAAACAACCAATCAGCTCTTTTCTCTTCATTAAATGTTTTCCCCTTGCTTATTTTCATCTCCACATGGGTTGCATTTTTCCTCTAGGGAAAATAAAACATAAAGTAACTTTTTCTTTTCTTTTTTATTTTGTCACTAATAAATTAATTTAAGTGCTTATAATAAAGTTTTATTATGCACTTCAAAATAAATTAGGACTAGTTTCCCTTTTCTCTCATTTCCTTAGTTGTCCGGAAACCATGAATGGGCTAAGGGTCTTCGACCAGCGGTTCTCGAGAAGGGATATTACAATCCTCCCTTCCCCAAATTGTTTGCCCTCAAGCAATTGTAACTCATGTGCCCAAGTGCCATGTGCAAGAGATAAAACATGTTATAGTGCTCCAAGAGTCTAGATCCCATACCTGTCAAATGAGAGAGCTCTTGTCAAAAATATAGCTCTCATGATGCTCATAAACATGAATTTGGATCAAGGGATCCACATACTCCATATTGCAAACTTGATCCTCTAACTTATCATGTTTCTCATGAGGAAAATAAATCTGATTATGCAACAATAAATATGACATTATCATTCTTTTCATACCTTGCAATGTCATTAAGATCTTCATTTCCTCTTGCCTTCATGATATCTTGACTTTGTTGTACCAAATCCTTAGCATTCTTGTCCAAAATAGGTTGAATATCATCATGATAGAACTGTTGTAATAACATAGTATGAAGATGATGCAATAAATCCTTGCTACTACTAACCTCCTTATAAAGAAGATCATCAAAGCGTTTACCTTCTGTTGCTGATTTGGAAACCTCCAAAAGATTTAAAACAACACTACCCCTATTGTGACTCATGATTTCAAACAGAAAACAAGTGGAACAAGAATCAACACCTTTCACAAATTCATGCCCATCAACACTACGGCTTGGTAAATCCATCCCATATGACAATGACTCATTCTTCACCCCATGCCTCTATGTCTTCAACATCACTAGGAGTATCTACCTCAATTGGTTGTTCCTCTCTTTGAAGAAACTTGGCTTTGAATATTTGAGGTGGAGGCTTGATGGATGTCTTTGTCGGTCCAGATGAGCTTCCTTCACCATTGTTGGTGGCACCTTGGTTACCTGATATATTATGCCCATGTAGAGCCTTTGCCAAGTCCATGATTGAGCTTGTCAATGCATCACGCATTTCCCTTTGAGATTCCCTCAACACATGTTGCATTTCTCTTTGGCTTTCCCTTTGAGATTCTCTCATAGCCTGTTGCAACTCTCTTTGACTCCTTGTAATCACCTCATGCATGTAGCTTAGCTCATCTGTAGGAGGAGGCCTCTGATCATGCTCATCCATTGTTCCTTTCTTTGGAGTATTCCTTCTTTGATAAACTATAGGTGATTTTCCTATTGCATTCAAATCTGATTTCCTCCTTCACAGGCTGGAAGAATCACTACTTTGATACCACTATAATGTCCCCAAATGGACAAATTCTAATAACAAATTCTAGAATATATACTAGATAAAATTATTGCAGATTAGGATTATTCATGGAAAATGCGACTTGCCCTAAGACTTACAGATCTAATTTCTAAGAACAAATTATAGAATATATACTGGATAAAATTCGTAGATCCGGATTATTCATGAAAATGCGACTTTCCCTAAAGGTTGTTATTCCATAAATTTGACATAAACAATCTCAACTATTTGTCCAAATCAATCATAAAATTTTATATATGCAAGAACATCAAGAAAATACCACTTTTTGATCAATAAGAGGGCTGGAATTTTATTATTAAATCAGTAGATGAACTATAGGTGATTTTCCCGATTGCATTCATATCTTATTTCCTCCTTCACAAAGTTGGAAGAATCACTACTCTAATACCACCGTAATGTCCCCAAATGGACAAATTCTACTAACAAATTATCGAATATATATCTGGATAAAATTATTGCAAATCGGATTATTCATGGAAAATGCAACTTGCCCTAATAAGACTTACTGATTTGATTTCTAATAACAAATTATAGAATATATACTTGGATAAAATTACTGTAGATCTGGATTATTCATGAAAATGCGACTTTCCCTAAAGGTTGTTATTCCATAAATTTGACATAAACAATCTCAACTATTTGTCCAAATCAATCATAAAATTTTATATATGCAAGAACATCAAGAAAATACCACTTTTTCGATCAATAAGAGGGCTGGAATTTTATTATTAAATATGTAGATAAACAACTCACAGACATGACTAAAAACAGAGTTTTCTTAGCCCAAAATTATATGTAAACCCGGTTGATCTTGGCTTCTAAAAAATTGATTATGGAACCGAAAATTAGATCTGATCCAAATGTGACCTAGATGACTCGTAAATCCCCCAAGGTAGGTCACTCCATTGTAGCAAAGCTGGAAATGAAGGGTAGAAATCAGCGACAAGCTTCTACCTTCAAACCCTCATTGGAATTAGCACAAATCTGCAATTTTGGCCTTCAACTTTGTTGGAATCCTCAAGTAGAACCTTGAAAATCAATGGAAACCCTAGAGTGGAGGAGCTTCATCTCAAAAAGGGAGGAGAGTTTTCGTTCTTCTTCCTAGCTTAACGAGGAATTTCGTCCTCTCGAGCAAAACTACAAAGGGTTTTCATCCTTTGGAGTAAAATTGGAAAGCGTGTTGATTTAAAAATATGGAATTTGTAAAACTCTAATTGTAGAGTCACAATGAAATGATAAGCAATAAAGTACAAATCTAACCTAAGCAATAAGCTAGATAAAAATAAAACCCTAGGTGCAAAGAGAGGGAATAGATGACTTAGTTGATTTCGCAATTAATCCCGAGGTGTCTTTGAGATGGAAAACTAATGAAACAAGAGGAAAGACTGCGCAACCAACCTTAGAAAATTATAAGCATCGGATATGCGGGACTAGGGCGCTTGGGTGGGTCAAGGTTTTCATCCTTTGGAGTAAAATTGGAAAGCGTGTTGATTTAACAAATATTGAATTTGTAAAACTCTAATTGCAGAGTCACAATGAAATGATAAGCAATAAAGTACAAATCTAACCTAAGCAATAAGCTAGATAAAAATAAAACCCTAGGTGCAAGAGAGGGAATAGATGACTTAGTTGATTTCGCAATTAATCCCGAGGTGTGCCGAGATGGAAAACTAATGAAACAGGAGGAAAGACTGCATGCAACCGAACCCTTAAAATTGCATAATCAAGTCGGATATGCCGGATCGGGGCGCTTGAGGTCGGGTCGAGGTCACCTAGGCGCAAAGTCTAATTATGGGCGCCACGACTGCGAAAAACCTCAAAACTAATTTTTGTAGTGTTGCAAGATGTTCGCTAATCTTCGTTGTTGGTCACCTGTATGTCGCCGAAAGATCGCAGAGTTCGCATGTACCTGCAAAACAAAAGACCTCCTGCAAAACCCCAAAACACATCAAATCCTAAAAAGAAAAAGATGCAAATGAGGAGTCAGATTGACCCCGGCGATCACCCGACAGAGTGAATTTACGACCGAGCGCTACACTACATCTCAGACTCCATGTAGTTCGTGTGCATGTGTGTAGAATCGTGCCCTAGGAAGCTCTTGTGCAAGATGCACCGAAATTATGAGAAATAGCTAAATGTAGCAATGGAAGTAGATGTGTGGATGTCAAAATGAACTTCCCCTCCTATGCATGTATGCAGAATAAGCATCCCTTGTCCCTTGAATGAAGCTAGATGGATGTTTTGATGCTCTTAAAATGCTTTTGGATGCAACCTTAGGTGGTGATAGTAAATGCTTAGAGCTTGGTCCTTTATTATGATCACATAGCTTTATATTTATATGATTCCCTTGTTTGAATTTCGTAATTAACATCTAAAAGGCCGACCACCAAGAAAACAAGATGCCCAAAAGATAAAAGAGGCCCAAAAGGGGCGAGCAAGATACAAAGAGTTGGGGGGGCACCCCAGAGGGCACGAGGGCGCCTTAGTGCCGACATGACCGGGCGCGGTGTCCAAAGCCAAGAAAGATAAAGCAGTGAAAGTCAGATTGGGCAATGAGGTGTGCAAGACCACAAAGAAAGCAAGAAAGCAAAGAAAGAGGCCAAAGATAGATGTCAATTACTAGTTTTCTCGCTTAGGAATCATATGAATAGTGGTATGTGATTAGGACCTAGAAATGTACCAAGTGTGTGATTTAGTGTCTACACATGCAAGCTTAGACCAAATATCAGAAATTATAAGATGTCAAAAGATGATCTCCTCCATGCATGGCGACTTGCTTTTATAATTTTCCTTGGCCTCTTTGCCACCCAAAATAACCAATCAGCTCACTTACCTCATTTAAAAATTTCCCTTGCTATTTTTGATCCCCATATGGGTCGCATTTTTCCACTAGGGGGAATAAAAATAAAGTAACTCTTTTCTTTTCTTTTATTAATTTGTCACTAATAAATTAATTTAAGTGCTTATAATAAAGTTTCATTATGCACTTTATAATTAATTAATTAGGACTAGTTTCCCTTTTTCTCATTTCCTTAGCCGTCGGGAAACAAAATTAGGCTAAGGGTCTTCGACCTGCTGCTTTCGAGAAGGGATATTACACAACTTTAAATTGTTTATATCCGGCTCAATATTACTAAAGTCACCCTGCTCTGGAAATGTGCCTCTCACTCTTAGATCCCTGTAGTAGATTTCCTGAGATCTTTGTTTCAGCTGAGGGAGCCAAAGCAGACGGAACTAACAAGTTGCCAGTCTCACCTAAATGATCTGAGTATGATGCTTACCTTGCTTAAAACAGATACATGGAACAGAAAAACAGGTTGTACCAGAAATCAACCTTGTTTCTGATTTCTGATGATAATCATACTAGCAAAATATGTTTCTCAGGTTCAAATACACAGGGTGCTCAGATTTCTCACAGGTATATTGACCGGTAAGAAGCTGCTTTCATGAAGACAGTTTTGACAACCAAGAAAAAGTCATTTGCAGAAAATGAAGAAAGAATTCCATGCTTTACCATGCTATCTAGCCTCAAATGTGGCACTGATGAAAGCTTTTTTCGCCTTCATATAGTTTGACCATTTCTTAGATTCCAGATAAATCTTAGATAGCTCTCCATCTACATATCTCATTTCAGACGTACTTTGGGGGTCGATATCCAAACACACTACTGCAAGCTTAGCAACTTTCTGAGCACCATCAACAGGGTAAGAATCTTTAAGCCGAGGATTAATCAATGTTCTCAGCTAGCCAGAAAATCAGATTCTGAAAAATTAAAAACAGGGCCTCACTAAGTGACACTCACCTGTACTGATTGTTTTCTCCATCATGATAAAATTTCACAGGCTCCTGCCCACATAAAAGCTCCAACAAAACTATCCCAAATGCAAAAACATCAGTTTTCAGAGAAACTATACCACTTGCAGCAAATTATGGAGCCATGTAACCCTGTGTCCTAATAATCCAGTAGTCTCCCCAGAATCCTCCTCTGTAATCTCTATGCTTGGCGAATTCCCACCCTCATGTCTCACAGACAATTCACCACTTGGCTCAAAAAAGTCCCAAATTGCAATCCTTGCATTGAAATCAGGCGCCACAACAATTATACTGCTACTCTTAATGTACTTGTGAACATAATTGAAAGCTATATCATGGTGCATATATTCAAGCCCCTGGGCCACATCTACAACAATCTACATTCTTGAAAGCCATGAAGAAAGCATTGTATATCCAGGGGCTTTGTTACCGCGAAGGCAATCAGTCATATTTGCAGATATTGACATACTTTGCAGCAACTGTAAAGAAAACCAGCTTCTCTCCATGTTTTTAAATTTTTTCCATAGCTTAGAGATCTGTCTTGTTGGCTTTGCTGGAAAACACAACAGACTCTAACAAGGGCTTTGGGAGTCATCTTCAGTCACAGATAATTTTGGGAATCCAGCGAAGAGGGTGTAATCGTTTCCAATTAAGTGCAGATGAAAACTGATACCCAACCTTGCATGCAGAACAAAGAAGAGAATGTAATTAAAGACGGATGTAAAAAGCAGCAAAACTGCAACACGTCAACTTGGCACTCGGTAGCATAAGACAGACGGTAGGTTCATTTGCATAGGCAGTCAATCTTCTGCCGGACGGCAAGACACTGTACGGAGTTGATGTTGGCACTCGATCTGTCATCGATTTCTCTGCATCCACATAAACCTAAAAATTGACGGATTGGATGCATCCGTATGTCAATGCAATCCCAACAACCATTTCCAGTGGTTAATATGCCCAGTAAAAGGTGGCTTCATTTCATAGTAGAAACGCCTATGGGCGTAACAAGGCATGGGAATTAAGGATGAGGTAGTTAAGAGTTTCAATTTGGGAAGGTACAAGGTACAGTGAGTCCTTCCTATCCCCTACAATTAGAGTCATCAAATAAAGGGACTCTTGACTATCCTAACCTTAAAGAGATATAAGATATCATTGAGAGCACACTTGGCTAAATAAACACTATGATTCATGAGTAAGTTCCTCCCCAAACCAGTCGGATCATACTCAACGGACATGGCAACATACATGTAATAAATTGTAAAAGGTACATCAGGAGGCCCAAGAGAATAATTCTTATTGATAAAGAGGTGAAGAAGATCTTCGTTAAGGCAGTTAAAAATATATATAGTAGATAGGAGGCTACAATCATTTAGGTGAGTGGAAGACATTTATTAGTCTCACATGCTACAAGAAAGCAGCTTAGGAGAACCCAAGTGATAGTTGTGGCTACAAGAAATCCCATTGATGCTATAGACACTTTCCATTCACCTCCTTTCTCAAGTCACTAGTTCCTTTACTACTGTGAGAAATTTATAACATCATTCTTATTCTAATTTAAGCGCAAACTTTATATTTAGATAATCCTACTATTTGGTTGGCATTTCTATAAGTCATTTTCAAATCATTAATGAGTAGAACAAGTGAGAATGCTTACCACAACTCTTCAACAATATTCTGCAAAGGTGTTCCCGTAATAAGAATCTTATTTTTGTGCTAAATTCCTGTAAATACAAGAACATCTGTACCATGAACAATATACACAATTACTACAAATAGGACCAAACTTCCTTTAAAAACAAAAATATCACACATAAATAAGATGATTTTTGAACTCAATAAAGGGAAACATAAATCATGGGAATTTCCAAAACACTCTCCAAGAAAACAAGCATCTAGTTAACAATTAGAACAAGTTTTGATGTGACAACTGTTAGAGAATGCCATGATACTCTATTAGATTACAACAAATAGCATTGAACTAGATTTATGTCTTCAAGGATACAAATATCAAAAATAAAATCTAGGAAAAAAATATCTAGCGAAATTGGAGAAACAAAAAGACAAGTGATTGAATGCAACTTTCCATTATAAAGAAAAACACATTCACATGGCCTTCAAAATGGGAATTGGGGAGAAAAATGTTTCATCATAGGCATACTAGAATTAAGAGAATGGAAAGTATACTGAAATGCATCTCAGCCCTTGAAAAAAGTGTATAACTCAAAACTTTTCGGGCAACAAGCATTTTTATCTTGATATACATTGCATCTTGTAATGCAGCTAGTTTATTTCATACATGTAGTAAAGTTGTGTGAAGACATTGCAATACCTGAGAGCTAAATTCAATGCTTCAAACAAAAGAAGAGAGTCAATATAACTATTTCAATCTATTTAAATTGCACTTAAGCCACAGGAAGTAAAAGATTTAGATTATACTGATACCTAAAAAATAGAGAAATATATCCATCAATGTGGATCCATTCCCAGAAACTCAGATCCTTACAAACCATTCATTATTGCAAGTCCTCTAGGGCCTTTTTAACCAAACACTCGGGAAATACCAATATCCTTCGGGTAAAGCAGCTTTTGGGACCCCAACACATCTAGAATGGTATACAGTAGGACAACCATCACAACAAATCGAAGTCCCATCCATCCTGTAGAGGTAGCATTTATCACTTTTCTAAGTTTATACATCATTTTCCTAAGATATTTCTACTCAGAAGCAAGTTCCTGATAATGTATCCTGCATTGCTCTTTTTATGCCAATAAAGCCACTAGTTATTAGGCAGTATCCTACTCAAATTGAGAAAGAGATTTATTCAAGTTGAGATTGCAGAACCATATGTCAATATGCATCGTACCTTGTGATTCAGAAACACTGGATATTGTAGGTAGGGAGTGAAAGCGCTGTAGATAAAGAGAGTATGCATTTGGGTCAAGAGTTGCTAGCAAATCTATCTTGAAAAAGATAATCCAAATACTAGACTTCTCATAGGAATTCTATGAGGCAAGTGCCTGAATGTAAATCTGCACTGCTCAGTTTAGACTTGGGTAGAAAAACTAGAACAATTGATGGCAACAGAGCAAGGAGGTAGTAGGCGGGAGGCTACTCGGATCAAGAAAGATATTTGATCAAGTTGGTATTGTGGAACTAGATGTTAATATGCACTCAACCATATGATTCAGCAACACCAGAAATTCTGAGAAAGATGAATCATGAAAGCACAGTAAATAAAGAGTATAAAATTGGGTGACAATTCACTAGTAAAGTTATCTAGAAAAAAATATAATTCAAATACCAGTTTTCTCATAGGCCTACTACGAGGAAATTCCTAAAAATGTAAATCTATACTGATCAATTTGGACTTAAGTGACGAAACTAGATAAATTGATAGAAACTGAGCCAACGCGTAGTATGAAAAACTGAGCCTACTCAAATCAAGAAGATGTTTGATTTGATCGAGTGGAAATGTGTAACCAAATAAAGGGTATTTCACACCCTCTGCTAAATTAGATTAAATTAATAACTGATATGGATCTATTTTGCAGATTATTCTTTTACAGGAACAACTCTAAAGTCTAATCATTATTAACTTTACCATAACATTTTACCACCTTGTAAATGTATCTTACAAACCACAGAAGTAGAAACAAATTGGTCGTAGCACTAATTTATTTTAGCAGCATTAGAGTTCGTTAAGAGAATGGTGTGAAATAAAAATTCATTCAAATCTAAATCTCTTTTAATCCATCTGCTTGGTTTGTGAATAGTCGACCTTAATTCAAAAAGATAAATAAAAATAAATTCAGCCAGAATCTGTTTGGTTTGTGAATAGTTGACCTTAATTCAAAAAATAAATAAAATATAAATTCAGCCAGAACATATAGTAAAATCCACATGAGCACAAGCAAGGGATTTTTAGATACAGTTTTTGTGTTGTAAAAGTATTAGTTCTACTAATGGTCTATTGTGGATGGTATGAAGACTTTAAACAAGAGAAACTAGAACATACAAGAAATAGCTAGATGACATGTGATGCAGATATGCTGAGATCTGACTCGATATTTAATTGAGTTGGTGGTGACTATCCAATCTAAACAGTTTCAATGCTACATAATAAGAGTTCAAAAATAAATTTGCGATGGAGATACAATTTTAACATATAGGTAACTAACGGAGCATTTCTATCTCCCAAAAATTATATAGAAAGTTACTAGAATAATCATCTTTACAAGGAAATAATAAATGTGTTGCAATCTGATGATTTTCCATAAAACACCATCACCCACATGTCAAAGTTAGAGAACCTATGTTGTACGTTGGTACATTCCTTTCTATTCTTACTGTAAAACTGATCATGTTTTTTCCTTTGTGTCAGAAGACACCCTATAGAGAGATGGAACTCACCATGAGTGATCAAGAGCATTGAAGGCCAATGCAAAATCTATACAGGAGAGAATTCTATAATCAATCGCCTGATTATGTCTAGATGATACAAGCGGCAGTCTTCGACATATTGTCTTTAAGGTGATCATCTCACTTTAAAGGCTACCCCCCTTAAGACATTCATCATTTGAGGGTTGCAGTTCATTTACGGAAGCTTATAATCCAAAATCATACTCCTTTACTGAACTTTAAATCACTCTCACCCACTCTAGCAAAACAAATTTAATAAAGAAATGTTAGAATGGTATTTGGAGTTGACTTGAATTGGCTGTGAGAAGTGGGTCGCATTGTATTAACTATAATGTAAATAGTGAGCCCCTAACAGCAACTTTGATGATGTTTAGTGAGTGGATACAGTCGATTGATGTTTTTCATCATAGATAAAGATGCTTGGAAATGCATGCCATGTGTCAATTCTTTGTGTTCTATTTCAGGAAGTAAGATAGATTTTCAAAAACTTTGGACAAGTGTAAGCAGATTTGGATCAGAAACCAAATGAAAACATCACCACTTTAAAATGAAAATCCATCATGATTGATCTAAAAGTGGATCCTCATTAAACACTTCATGATCATTTCAGGAACTTAACGAACAACATAAACCATCAATATTGACAACTTTTCTAGATAATAATTTACAAAGACGACAAAATGGGAACATGTTTTTAAACCAAAAAAACAAATTTTTGGTAACAACTGAAAACCAAACTACAATTTGACAACCCCATGAGACAAATCTTACAAGTTTTAGGAATCCACCTAACTACAACAGTCCATGGAAGATTACCTACATTGAACATATTAAGTTGCAAAAAGTACAAAAGTCAGTTAAAAACATACATTTCCAGGAGATGGGTTGTGCCTGTTCTAGAACATATAAGTCTGTCTGACATATAATTCTCCATCATTTGCCTTCTTAGTGAGATATGGATACATCTGCAGCACACTGTAAACTAATTTCATTAGCTTCAATATGAGAGCATGGAACACAAAATAATGCTTTAACTAGTAGAGGTATAAGACATTTACAATATGTAAAATTGTGATTATTTCATAGAGATTAACATTAAAAGGCTTGTTATATGACCTCAAACTAACACTAGGAAAATACTTCAGCCAAATTTAAAATCCCCTGAAATAGACCAATAGCATTGCCATATATTGTTAATAATCCCATCTGAGTGCATCCACAAAGAAGGGTTTGGAGCATGAATCTAATCTATACTGGAGGGCCAAATTTTCTTTCCTTTTCAGGGCTCTGCACCAGACTATAATCCTCAAAAAACCAGTCAGACCAATATAACTTCTAGTCCTTGGGCATAAGAGTGAGTCCACTGAAAGGGTATATTGGTTAACACAAAGCACAACATTATTCTCAAAAGCGCATAAAGAAATGAATTTTCAAGAAGTAAAAACCATTGCACAGTACCACATTGAGGGACAATCGCACGAATCTAGCGAACTAGAGGGATTTGACAGGTGTTTGAAATAAGAAAATCAGAGTGAATACAAAAATTAGCCAAAAGCCAGAATGTAGACCAATCATGTAATAACCCATAAAAGGGGAAATGAACAAGAATATATTCCATTGAATAAATTAGTGGAACAAGGAGAAAAGTAGGAAAAATTCAAAAAGAGAATGAAAATATCACCAATATCATCCACACGTTGCTAAGGATCTGCGAGCCCAAACAAGGCATGTTCAGAGGGACCAGCAAGAGATGTAACTAAACATTTGTATAGATTCTAGAACGAATTAACGTATCCATTCACTTCCATAGGAAATGCTGGTGCTGGTGATACAGGTGTGCAGAGAGGTACTTCAAGAAAATCCAGGAAGGTAAAACCCTTGAAAATCTCAGTCATCCTTATGAAAAGCGCAAGCTTATTTGGAAAATAGTAATTTAGAGGCTCCCACCAAATATGAATTGATTGAATTTAATTATTTACTAATAAATCCTAACCAGAAAAATATATGACTATAATATTAAAAATCTAATATAACATGAACCCAAGTTCCATTCCCATTGAGTTCATTGGACACATTCAATAGGTGGCCATGGAGACACCTTGTGGTAGGGGTCGAACTTCTTTGTATGGACCAAGCGGAACAAAGCGGGCGCTCCGAATGCGGATCGTTCGGTAGACATTAAGGACTCAAGCCCATGTCCCACTTAGAGAAAGTGCTCCTCCAACCACTCCAGCTCATAGCTCTGGTATATTAAAAGCGTATAATGGGGTTGGGAAGAAAAGTAAATTTAAATCTCAAAGCAAATGGATCACTCCACCTCACAACTTCATCAAACTCAACTTTGATGGAGCTACCAAAGGCAACCCGGGCAGAGTTGGAATTGGTGGTATCTTCCGAAACTCATTACAAGAACCTCTCCTAGGCTTCACAGAAGCTATAGGCATATGCTCCAACAACTTCGCTGAAGCTAAAGCTCTTTAGCATGGCCTCAAAATTGCCATTAAAAGGACTGGATTAACCTTATTGTGGAAGGCGATTCACAAATGGTCATCAATGCAATCAAAAAAGGAAAAACGGATCATTGGAACTTACATCATATCATGGAAGAATGCATTTCGATGCTTAATAACAGGTGCATCAATCATATTCCTAGAAATGCTAATAAGGTCGCTGATAAACTTGCTAACTTAGGGGTTGAGAATGATGATAATGAAAGGCTTGTCATTATCTATCCTAAGGATTTAATTACTAAGTTGGGAGATTTATTGCAAATTGAGGGGTTGTCTACATCTGCACATGTGGTGACATGTTGCATCCCCACCTCCCCAACAATAATTATGTAGATCTCCTTGATATTCTTCCCACACATGATATTTATGGTCATATATGACTATCGCATGTTGGAAGATTTACCTCGCATGCATATTGGGGTATTAATACCTTCCTCCGCCAAGAATTTGGAACAAAGGCTTCAAAGTTTTGTCAAGATTATGGAAAAGGAGAAAATCAATGCCGAGAAGGAGATGAGGACCAAGGTGGGAAAGGAAAAGCCACTGTGAGTAACACGGTTAAAGAGATGCAGGATTCCTTGGTGCATAATTACTCTATTGATGACATTCACTATTCCTTCCTAGGTTTAGTTAACGATCTTAAGCTCTAAAGAATCGCTTAATGTCGATCAGTATCCTCGGACAAAGGTATTAGACTCACAACCAAGGAAGCCATGGACTTCGGCACAAGACCCTCATTTAGGTGGATGGCTACCAACACGCTCATAGCGCAATTATCCATCAAGCATGGAGATACGGCTGTTGTTGAGGAAGTGGGGAAAGCCATGAACGATCCGAGCGATCTACTTGGATACTTTAAAGGTTGCTCAAATTATCGGCGTGTAGACAGTTTTATTAGGAGCCAGCAACTCTTTCGTCATTCATGAAGACATGGAGCAGCTCGGCTTTGACATTGGGCTTCGTTTGGACCAGCTCTAGCAGCTAAACAAAGCCCATGGCCATGGATGGAAAGCTTGTTGCAGGGCAAGAAACTTGATGCTATCTCCGCTCCGGTTTAAACATCCCCACTGAAAAATTTGATGCCTCCAAGTTTCATGGACTCCTAGCTGCATTAATGGTCGAAAAGAGGCTAGGAATGTTGATATGCCCACGGTGATGGTTACCAGTGCCTCGGATGACGAAGAAAAATGAATTCTATGGTTTACCGCTTTATGTATATAGTTTAAGTATAACTCCTATTGGCTTTTCCATCCTTTGATGGTTTTTGTAATGTTTATCACCCGAATTATCGTGGTTTTTATCTAATATAATATAATAATGAGGCCAATATAACATAATATATATATATATATAATTAAAAATAACTTATGGTTACAAATAAATTGTATTTTAATAAATTAATATTATAACATAAATTAATTAATTAATATAAGATAGCATAAATTTAAAAAAACTTAAGAGAAAAGCATACTAGTACAAATATCTTAAATATTCAAAAAATCAAGAGATGTCAATCTCAAGGCACTTATTTCTTATTTGACTAATGCCCTTCTCTTTCAACAAACTCCAATTCACCCAATTAAATACTAATGTTATAGTGAATCAACCATAGTTCGCATACTCGTATTCAGCAAATCCAAAAAACATTGACTTGACAAAAACTTGGCAAGACTCAAGAAATATTTGGCAACTTAAAAATACACAAGTTTCTTTAAAAACATAAATTTTATGCAAAATATAGCTACAAAATGTATCAAATGAGTCTATAAAATGTTGTGCTGCTAGTTAGGGCTGCTCATGTGAACAACATGTGTCTACAAGGGAACCTCTTATTCCATGCAGTCATCCCTGCCGCATAACAATATCATGGCATGTATATATGATTACACATCATTATTCATGTCATATACGTCATCCATATCATCCTTACCACCTCATACTCCTACAATTTTTTTGGCTATTGCCCTGTAATTAAGCTTTAAGACTAATCATTCTGCCCATCCCATAACACATTTACATACACAGAGTATCATGAATGTGTCGTTTGAGCATATTCATTTAGTATGAGAGTACAATAGTATTGTAAGAGCATTCTAACAATCATGTGATATCAAACTAAAAAGAAAGAGTTCATATTAGTTTAGATTTTGGGAGAAACGAAAAGAACATGTAACATCCCCTTTTCTAAGCATCAAGGAAGGAGCAAAAGAGAGGAACTTGCCATGGTTGTAAGTGATGTACCTTTATAATTAATTATTTTATTTACTAATCGTGGCATTGGAATGGTTTGACTAGGGGGAGAAGACTTGTCAAACAAAGCAAGGAGAATTTCTATTTCTTCATTATGAGATTGTTCTTCTTAAGTGAAGATTAAAAGTGCATTAAGAGGTCGCCATGAGGATTGGGCTTCTAATTCATCCTTGGCGCTTAAAAGGAGGATATAAAGGTGGATTGAATAGCCTAAGAAAGATTATGCATGTTTATTTCAAAATTGATATCTTGGGTTTGGGCACAGTGTGCCCTACTCTCCATTGAAGACGAAAACCTTTGGTGTGGCTCTACTTTGAGGACGAAATCCTCATTGGATCCTATTGGGGACGAAAACCCTCAATAGTCACAATATTTGGGGATGAAACCCTTATTTGTTGCATTGGTGGCTTCATACGGAGTCACAAGTGGACTTAATTGGCAGATTTCTGAGAACAAGAAGGTATTCATCCGTGCATAGGGAACTTCTACTTCAACTAGGGCATTTTCTAGGTGTTGGCACCTTCCTTTTTGGAGCAACCCATTAGGAAGTTCGCGATCAGTTTTAGGGGTGTTTCATGATTGGAAAAATCTGATTTCACTTTCATTGGATAGCTTTTCTCTTCAAGATCATTTTGAGCATTGGTTTTTATTGAAACTCCAAGTATTGGTGGAGTTATGAATTTTAGAAGTTTCAGTTGTATTTGCACTTAAAATAAATTTATAAAATACATATTTGCTCCAAATTTCATCTTGTTGGTTTTATTGAATATTTGGGATATTTCTATGTTAATTTTCAGTCCATATTGCATGTGAATGATTGTTCCTAAGTGTTGGTACAGTTCGCTGCCCTAGAGGAATATTAATTAATATTCTTAGTTGATTTTGATACCCTAAAAGTGTAATTTCCAATTCGCTGCTAGGGTTTCTAATATTGTTGGATCTTGTTGTTATAAAATCAGATTATTTTCAGTTCGGTGTTGGTGTATTATCAAATCTGATTCTTAGGGTTTGTGGCCAAACCCTTATTTTTTGTTTAAGCCCTAGAAAGGGACATTATTAGTGGTATCATAGCTTCGGTCTTCCATCCTGAGGGTTTCCTTGCAAGAAGATCAAAATGGCAGATAGAATTTTCGGTGATGCTAGGCTCGAAAAGCTTGCCCTAGGGCAAGAAAGATTGGCCAACACAATGGCTCGGCTGATCCATACCATTCTAGGTCCAAATGGTGGAATGAGCTCTTCAAAGGAAGTCAATAATTCTTAGCCATCCAAAGTGAACAACATTACATGGTTTGAAAGTACAAGGCTCTTCCGGAGAAGATTCGTGATGCCATGTCTTTTTCTCGAGCTTCGTGGGAGTAAGCAAGGAAAGATCAAGGCCCAAGCCTAGGTCACAAGCTACACTGAAGAAGAACTAGGGCTACAAGTAATGGAGAAGAAACAGCTCATGTTAGAGGAACCCCACGATGCAAGTCAAGAAGGAAAATCGTGGAGCTTGAGTCAAAGAAGGAAGAAGAACAACCGAAGTTGTTGGGCATTGAGAGGGAACAACCCATTGAAGCCCTAGAAGCCCCCATCTCCATTGCCAAAGTAAAGCTCTCGACTGATTTTCAGAACAGCAGCGTGAAGACATCACAATTTGATGAAGGTTTGAAGCATGAACCTAAGGAAATCATGGAGCATGAGTCCCAAGGTAAAAGTTCTTAATATTTAATGATATTTCATTGGTTTCTAATGGGTGCTTGTGGCAAATTGTTGAAAAGAAATCAGATTTGCATAAGGGCAAAGAAGATGACATTACGGAAGGGTATGTTCATGGAGGAAAGGCACTTCGGTTCCTCATGATTATTTTCAGTTCGCTGGAAATTTCCAAACAACAGTCAATGATGGGCAAATTGAGGAAGTTTATCACCTTGGAGTGAGTTTTGGAGATGTTCCAAACAAGTACCAACAAAAAAATGGTGGGATCCTTGTTGGCAGCCCAAGGTATGATGAAAAAATCACATTTTATCTCCTCTTATGTCGCTGCCATACTTGTGTCATTATGGGCAGCTTGTTGTTAAGAAAGATCACATGTCATGTTTGATGCCTTGTAATATAATTGGTGATGATGTGAAGAACTTGTGGAGTAACATATGGCACATAGATATTTTCTTGCAAGATTATGTGAGCATAAAAGTTTGGGTTCTAGTTGATCCTTTGAATTATAAGAAAGAGGAAGTCCTTGTTGAATTCAATATTTACTCCATGCATATGGTTAGAAAGAAATTTGATGGAGGATTGTTTTGAATTTATTATGTATCCTAACAAAGTTGTGAAGGATTTACTCCTAGAGTGTCCCTTGAAACCAAGTTCTACCCTCCATGGACAAGGAGTCACGGTTTTGATTGGGGCTATGGTTTACTTGATGAGAGTTTAAGGGAAAAGGTTTTAAGGTGGAAGGCAAAGACTTCACGGTTAAGATCATGGCTACTCTATGTCATGAGAGGTGCCCCCAACTCCTCTTCACATTGGGAAAACATGAGGTATGTGTTGAATTTTATTTGATTAGCATGGTTGGTATCTATCTTGTGCTTGGGGTCCAATGGTTGCACTCTTTGGGAGAACTCACTTTCAATTTCCAAAACATGGAAATAAGCTTTATGGATATGGGCAAGAAGGTGACACTTAAAGGTATCTCCATGGAAATCATCACTAGTCTGCCCGTGGTTCAAGGTAAGAGTTGTTTACATGTTGTGGTTGATGGATTCACAAAACATGCCCCATTTTGTACATTTCCAGCCAAGTATAATATAATCATGCAGCATAAGCATGTTACTTCATGGTTGAGTATTCATGCAAGGGAACACCAACAAAGTATGTGGGTGGTTAGTGGTGACAAAGGAGTGTACTTTGGAGAACCATAGCTCAGAATTTCAGACTTGGTATTGTTGTCATTATTCATATCAGCCACCACATGATTTCATTTGCATGCATACAAGTGGGTAGGCAAGTATTTTCAGTCAAGAGATGGAGCATTTTTCAATTGATGAATGTTGGGAGAAAATTTTCAGCCTTTAGAGAGGTGTTTTTAGTCATTGTCATGCTCACAATTCCTAATTTTGCAAGGAGGTTTCAGTTTTGCAGCTGTTGTTCCATTTTTAAGTTGCTGATTTTGATAAAATCAGATTATGAGTTGTTTTCAGACTTGAACAGCTGCAAGAGTGATCATTTTGAGGTCATTAAATCATTGGAAAATAGTGGTAGATGGTTCCAGCTAAAGAAGACAACTACTTCAACCAACATAGCTCCAAATTGGGGGAAAAATCAGGTGATTTATGACTGTCATACTTTGTTTCCAACCACCTACATTCTGATTTTGAGAGAAAATGCATGGTTACAACTGTTTTTGGGACAACATTACTAAAGTATTGGGAATCCATCATTTGGATGGAAATTATGAGATGGTGGCAAGCAAAGGAAGGGAGCTAGCTATCATGTCCCTAAGGCATGATGAAGAGATTGTAAAAGTGTTGTTAAACACTCTTGTTTCCTTTGATATGTTTGCTTCATGTGCAGGAACATCAAAGAAGAGCAATTGAGATTCATTTGGGATCCGGGCACACGTGCATTTGCTTGAGGACAAGCAAATTTGGGAAGGGAGGACTGTAATGTCCCCTTTTCCAAGCTAGTCACTATGGAAGACCTTATGCCCATTCCTCTTCCTGTGGGCATCAAGGAAGGAGCAAAGGAGGGGAACTTGCCATGGTTGTAAGTGATGTACCTTTATAATTAATTATTTTATTTACTAATCATGGCATTGGAATGGTTCGACTAGGGGGAGAAGACTTGTCAAACAAAGCAAGGAGAATTTCTATTTCTTCATTATGAGGTCGGTCTTCTTAAGTGAAGATTAAAAAGTGCATTAAGAGGTCGACCATGAGGATTGGGCTTCTAATTCATCCTTGGCACCAAAAAAGGAGGATATAAAGGTGGATCAAATGGCCTAAGAAAGGTTATGCATGTTTATTTCAAAAATTGATATCTTGGGTTTGTGCACGGTGTGCCCTACTCTCCACTGAAGACGAAAACCTTTGGTGTGGCTCAACTTTGAGGACGAAACCCTCATTGGATCCTATTGGGGAGAAAACCCTCAATAGTCACAACATTTGGGGACGAAAACCCTCATTTGTTGCATTGGTGGCTTCATACGAGAGTCACAAGTGGACTTAATTGGCAGATTTCATAACAAGGTATTCATCCATGCATATGGCACTTCTACTTCAACTAGGGCATTTTCTAGGGTGTTAGCACATTCTTCTTGATCTACCCATTTGGAGAAGTTCGAGATCACTTTTGAGGGGTTTCCATGGTTGGAAAAATCTGATTTCACTTTCATTGGATAGTTGGTCTCTTTAAGATCATTTTGAGCATTGGTTTGTGTTGAAACTCCAAGTATTGATGGAGTTATGAATTTTAAAAGTTTGCACTTCTTTAAAATAAATTTATAAAATACATATTTGCTCTAGATTTTATCTTTCTAGTTTTATTGAGTATTTGGGATATTTCTATATTAATTTTCAGTCCATATTACATGTGAATGATTGTTCCTAAGTGTTGGTACAGTTTGCTGCCCTAGAGGGATATTAATTAATGTTCTAAGCTGATTTTGATACCCTAAAAGTGTAATTTCCATTCGCTGCTAGGGTTTCTAAAAAAATTATTGTTTTTTCCCAAAATAGAATGTTGTTTTTTATTTTATTTTCCCTTACCCCTTTGGCACCACCTCTAGGAATAGACTGCTGCATGCTCTTGTTTATTTTATTTATCTTTATCCAACCTTGGCGCATGGGACAACAATTGATTTTTATTTATAAAAATTCCTTCTATTTCTGTCCTTGGCGCCAACCTCTAAAAATAGAACAGCAACATGCTTTTCTTATTTCTTCTATTTCTATTTTTATCCTCCTTCATTCAAACTCCTAAGAATAGAACAACAGCTCCTATTTTTAATTATTTCCATGCATCTTCTTATCTCTCCTTCATTCAAACTCCTAAGAATAGAACAACTCCTATTTTTAATTATTTCCATGCATCTTTACCCCTTTGTGCCAAAAATAGGACTGCCTTTTATTTCTTTTATTTGTTTCCATGCACCTCTTCCTTTCGCACCAACCTTAGGAATAGAACAATTCTCCTTTTATTTTATTTCATTCATCCCATGCATCTTTATCCTTATTTCTTTCCACCTTTATTCTTTGGCACCAACCTTAGAAGGTGGTGGAAATATGGTAACATTTTGCTCGCTAAACGAGGAGATCGGTAGCCTTCTGCATCCATTGGGCTATGGAGTCACATACCTCTGTCAACAACTAGTTCACACAAGTTTAGAAAACTTGTATCCTCTAAATCAATACAACTGAAATACCCTTTTCAACAAAAGGAAAACATGTGCATGCAAGCACTTATTGAAAAGACAACTAACTAGGAAAACTGGAAAAGCAATGTGCATGCAAGCACTTATTGGAAAGTACAATATTCTAATGATGTTGAATCCTCAATAGCAAGCTTTGAGAAAAATCCCACCAAGCGTGATTGGTAGATCTTCGCCATTCAATCGAGATAATCAAGAGCATTGTGAGGCTTCGTAAGCTAGAATAACATATAGCCCACTCCAAATAGCATCAAATTTAGTGTGGTTTCCGGTTTTGCTCTGTCGCGCATCCCACTTAAGGACAAGATCACCTTCCCGAAAGACTCTTACAGCTGCTTTCTTATCAAAATTCTTCTTCTCCCGAGCTTGGTGAGCTTCCATAGTGAGCATGGCTTCATGTCTTAATTCTTCCAATCGCATAAGTTCAACATATCTTACCTCCATGGGACCTACTTCAAATAACTCGATCGATGAATAAGCTTTAAAGCGGGTAGCTCAAGAGAAATTGGGAGTCTTGCTTCATTGCCATAAACCAACATGTATGGAGGATTACCAATAGATCTTTTAGAGTGATTTTGTCTCGCCCACAAAATTGTTGAGTTTGGTGTGCCAAGATCTCCGATTTTCATCCGTAACTCTTTTAAAAATCTTCAACAAATTTATGTTAGTAGACTCTGCAAGACCATTACCTTGCGGGTAATAATTTGATGAAATACTCAAATAAATACCATTCTAGATAGTCCACTGTAATTTAGTACCAACAAAAGCAAGACCTTTATCTCGAAAGAATAGTAGCAGAACTCCAAAGCTAGCAAGAATACCTTCATAGAAGTCAAGCACACTAGTTTCATTTGCTTCTTTCAATACAACTACTTCCACCCATCTCATAAAATAATTAGTGGCAAGAAGAATGCACTTGTGACCCAAACTCGGATGGTGGGATAATCATTCCAATAAAGTCCAATCCCCACCGCATAAAGGGTTGATTTGCTAAAATAGGATGAAGAGGAAGGGCTGCAAGTTTTTCCTTACCCACAAAGAAAGCACACTTTCGACATCTTTTGACTCATGCATAACAATCTTTGAAAATACTTGGCCAATAATAACCTATTTTCATTATCTTCGAGAGTAGTAGTCCTTGGAGCATAATGGTCACATGATAAACCTTCATGGAATTCTTCGCAATAATCTATCAACTTGTGAAGATTCTACACATTTGAGAAGAACACCATTAATATCTTCCTTAAACAATTTACCATCAATGGGTGCAAAAGGAATAGCTTGTAACCAGAAATACCTCCTTTTCGCTTTATCCAAACCTTTGGGGAAGAATACCAGCATGCAAGTAATTAATCATATCTTCTGTCTAACTCACAAAAGTTAGTATTTACGCTGCTTGTGGTTGATCCGTGAATGCAAAAACAGTAGCTTTCTTTGACTCCAAATCTGAAACTAAATGCTCACATAACCCTTTTCCTTGGATCAGCTTTGTTACCTTGAAGTCCACGTCATATTCCATGACTTTTGTGATCCAACCAACTCTGTTTTCATTCAAATTCTTGCTTAACAAAAACTCTTTTACACTTGGGTGACTAACCATAACATGTAACCCTTTGCTAAAGAAAACAAAGGGTTGCTCTAAATTGTCATGATTCAACTGAGTTAAGATAGCTGAAATTGTTTCAACCCCTGCAAATGCATACAATATAAAATCTTTTGATAAGTCCTGGATTTGCAAGTGTTGGAGCTTGAGCAATAGCTTGTTTAATGGCCTCAAAACTGATTTTCCCTTCATCTGTCCAACTAAAATTCATATTCTTTTTCAACATAATAGTCAAAGGCTTTGATAAATTAGCAAAATCAACAATGAACCTTCTCACAAAATTGATCTTACCTAAAAAGCTTTGAAGTGTTTTCTTGTGTTGAGGTAAAGATAAAGATAGAATTGAGTTTGCTCTATCGGATCTATGGCCAAACCTTCTTTTGAGACCATGTGGCCCAAAATGTTACCTTCATGCACTAAAAATGCACTTCTTTGGGCTGAGAGAAACCCCATACAATCTGCATCTTTCAAAACTTGCCTCGATGGCTCAAATGATTATTAGCCCTCCTAGAAAAACAATAATGTCATCAAGATAAATCAAAACATCGACATTAATCAAACCTTGGAAAACCCATATCCATGGCTCTCTTAAAAGTAGCTCCCTGCATTGGATAAACCAAAAGGCATCTTTCTCGTAAGCAAATGTCCCCCACTTAGTAGTGAAAGTTGTCTTGTATTGATCTTCTTCTTTTACCAAAATATGGTTGTAACTATCAGTAACCATTTAGATGAGAGAACCTTTCTGCACTTGATACAGTCCTTAGAATTTGATCCATTGATAGTAATGGATAATAATCCTTTAGTGAAACCCTATTTAGATCCCTAAAATCAACACAACCTTATCTCTCCATTCTTCTTCCTCACAAGTACAAGATTTGCAACCCATGAGGAATGCTTGATAGAAAGATAATACAAGACTCAATAAGCTTTGTTAGTTCATTTCTCATCAAAATTTCAATCTTTGGATTAACAGATCTTTGTTTTTGCCTTACCGGTTTGGAATTAGGCTCAAGCTCAATGGTATGTTGAGCTAATCCTAGATCAAAACCTTTTAAATCCTCATACTTCCAAGCAAAAACATCAATGAAATCATTCCATAACCGAACAAAAGCTTGCTTTTCTTCCAAATTACATACATTTCCATGCTTCAAAAACTTACCATCGTTGATTGTTATGTCCTCATAGTTCTCGTCTACAACCAAATTTATAAGAGGCTGATTATTCTTTCTTTTCACGTCACTAAGAATATCAAAATCACCGCCAATGTGATTCGGTAATAAGTCGGATGGTTGTTTGATCACATTGGGTGTAAATCCCCATTTTAAAACTAATGTTCTCTGCTCACATATTTATAATTGGAACACACAGTTTTAATAATTGTCTCTCTGCTCATTCAATCATAAACTAATGTCGGTGAATATGGAACATACCATATATGCCATTAAATGACTCAAGAACTACCGACCTCCCACTTTATGGCTCGGAGTTTCAGCGATCTCTCATTTCATGACTCGGCGACTTACCGATCCTTCATGTTAATTCATGCATAGTATAATGAATATACAGGGTTCTTTTACCATTTCCGGTTATCGAAGTGATCCATTTAAGAAGCCTATCTGAATATCTGTTACTGATATTCATCTGACATCCTGCATCTTAAACTAGGTGATTAGGACAACGCAACCAGCACTTGCGATACTTTGGCCAAAGATTTTCACATGCTTTGCATGATCATATTCCTAGATGTGATACACACCAATGGAATACGTCCTTCACCTCACTTCGTCTGTTATCTAGAATGGTCTTTCCTGGTCTCTACTCAATCCTTCCATTTAAGGTCAAACTCTAACCTCAACTAGCAATATGAACGAGTATAGGAAGTTACTCATGGTAACTAAAGATACAGACATACGGTGTCGTCATTCCTAGACGACTCTGTGTGTCTAGTTACCTTTAGTCCTCCGGAGTCACTCCGTATACGTGATCACATTTCTATCCCCAGCCAAGAACTTATTATCCATCTTATGTAAACTTGATGATTTAATTCGGAAGGGCATTGTAATATGTCAGTTATAACATTGTGTCGTCATGAAGGCCCCGCCTTCACGAAGACACCATATTGTAGCTGGCGTATGTCAATGTCCTACGGAATCCTCTCATCGAGGGTACACATCCAACTCAATTGTGATTTGGTTATAATCTTAGTATTTAAGATCAACTTTCAGCAGCCATGCTGATCCTTTATCCTTGTTCTTGTTACAGTTGTATGTAGCTAAGAGAGACTTAATCCGTCTTCTAGCTTAATACGCATCTCCTCCTTCATACCGAAGGGTTGCATATTCACTTCTTGGTTCCTTTCTTATTCTTTGGACTAATCAGTCCATTATCGATAAACCTAATAAGTTTAACCTATTAAACTTAACCAAGTTTTTCCACAACTGTAAACAAATTCAGAATTCCATCTTATTAGACGTCATTTAAACGAGGTCTAATTCTAAATGAATTTATTCATTTATCCTCCTTAACCTTACTTAGTTAAGGTCTGTTAACAATAGATATGATTTCCCATATCTTTATTTTCTGAATTTAAACATTCGAGGCTATTAACGGAGTCCGAATACAAGGTTTGGCTGCCCCTAAGTTATTTGATATCCCTTAGCTTTCAAACTAATCCCGAATACCTTCCAATTAGGATTTCGTGTTTATCTAAATCTTTTTAATGTCAATTCAAAATTCATCTTAACCCAAGTATGAACTAATTGCACATTTCAACGTAAAAGTTGCATTCAGGTAAAGAATAGATGTTATTTCCTTTTAAATTCATCCATTAACATTTGAATAATTCCAAGTCAAGGAATAATGTTATATTCTCAAACTTATTCAACAATATCAAACTGATACAGTTATTGAAAATATCACACTTTTACTTGTATTCATCCATCAGATTTACAATCTATACATTTGCCAGTCCAAACGACTGGACTTTGTTTATATCAAACAACATTACAACTCATAAAGATAGAAGAATGTAACTTCTTCCTTTCTCATTTCCTCGTGGAGGAGTAATAGCTATCAATACAATCCATCTTCAGTTAATCAAAGAAGTATCGGAAAACAACCATGTCTTCATTTATACTCAAGTTTCATCTGCAAAATTACTGCACGGTCCGGCCTTATCAATCGAGCATATTAAGCACTTGTCTTTAAAATGAGGTGCTTTTAATTAACTGTCTCAATAAAAGAACCCTGCTTTTATGAAACGTTAATATGAACATCATTCAAGAATTAAATACCAAAAAGGATGAACAGCATATCAACTCAATCATCCAATAACCCTCCTAATCAGATAAAGGATTACTGCCCTCTTTCCCAAATAATTATTACAAGAAGTAATTTCCTTCAACAGCCCAGACATAAACATCTGTAAGAACTAAAAACACAACTATGCAACTGTTGTTCTAACATAAATGCTATCAATTCCATTCTCTTACAATAGTTGTGAATTCAAAAGATAGATCTTAACTAAAATCTAAACCGAATTATTGTCCCTTCCTTCATACAACTCATCTGATTTCAAGCAATCAAACGCTGAAGAGAACAAGCAAACAGCAATTAAATACCAATGCTTAACCCAAGCAGTACGAAATTTGTTCCATAACAATTATAGATTTCCAACTGTATGAGAGAAAAATGATCATTAATTCAAATTATCCATTCACACTCTCTTTCTTTTCCTCATAGCTGTACTAGAAGTTTTTAATCCAAACGTGATATCAATCAATGATAACAGTCCAAAGAGAAATAAACGAAAATCAATAATCGAATATAAGGGAGCAAGATCATATCACCTCTTCTACTGTCTATCCAAATACCTCTTATTTAGAGCAGACATACTCCAATAGTATAATTCATTCAGAGTAGTATATTCAGTAATTGAAAACTACTATTACCTTTCCAAAAAGTTGACCAGAGTTCATTGCAACTGGTCTATAAACATTAGTACCAAAAGGACCTATAACGCAATCATTTCCTTTTAAACATTTCGCTCTACAGACATTCACGTCTTTATAACATGCAAGAGTGTATAATGACTACAACCAGTCACACTTTCATCCTAATAATGAGAGTTTTCACTTTCCAACAACAAAGAATAATTCCATTCATATTCTGTTCTTAATGAAAACGATGAAAGGTCCACAATCCTTAAAAATATATAAATATATATATCCTTGAGTTCAGCAAGACACAATATAATTTGCATGCTCTACTCAGTCTATTATATAGACTGATTTTCTGTTCCTCGCAGATTAAAACTTCCTTCCAAACAGTCCTATATGAATACAAAAAAACATAAAGGAATACCAAGAACCAAGGCAGTGAATACCATATATGAATACCAAGAACCAACAGCAGAATACCATATCAAATTAGTACAGCAAAGTAAGATGCTACAATAATCTTACTGTCCCAGGGAACCCATGTTTTATGCAAATAAAAAAACATCAAGGAATTATAACTCACATAATAGTCTATTAATATCACCACAACTTTGTTTTTCCCAAACGTTTCCACACACTGAACTCAGAAATACAATATTCGCATAACAATGCCTTTATCAATGCAAACCCGCATAGGGTAATAGATGCGCAAGCAAGGTACAGTCAAAACAATCTCAACAAAGAAGCCAAATCTCATTTGTTTCATTCATTTGCACAGAAACACTAAGCCATGTTCGTTTTCATGATGACAGTTCAGACTAGAAGATCAAACCGCATCCAAAATGCACAATAAAATCCTCTTTCCCATTACCTTCAGATTTCGAAGCAGCAAAGAGAAAACATAATTCATTAATGATTTCAATAAGAAGAACAATCATTTTCTTCAAACACCCGAGAATACCCAAGTCGTGTTCATTCTTTTAAGGACAGTTCAACCAGACATACAAATCATCTCATCTTTTCATTTTCACAAGAATGCTCTCGTAACTCGAAGTGATATTCATTTAGCTAATGTATTTATTAAAGACAACCCAAAATGGTAATAAAGCGAATACCCAACACTGCCAAAACGAACCACACAGAAGGACAATGTATTCAACTTAATCATTATGCAAAGAATGCTCAAGCCGTACAAAGCAAAAGAAAACGACTCAACTCGAAATCATCTCAACGTAATAACAGCCAAATCAAATAACCAAAACCCCCATCATAAGAGCAGGGTTGTTTTAATGAGACTATTAAGCAAAAGCAAGCGGTTTAAGGAGAAGGGCTTAACATGCCTATTAATTTTTCTTGTGGCTCGAAGAAAACCGCGCCCACCGGAGTTGTTTTCTCCACGACGCCCCGGCCAAAGCTTTCCAACCACTACTAACTTCCACAAAGCTCAAGAATAGCCTTTGTTTTTCCAAAGAACAGAGATAATAATCAAAACACACCTGGTTCGACAGTAACCATGGAGAAACAAAATGCAGAGCAACTAAAATCCAAATGCACACAAAGAACAAACAATTTTCCTTTTTCCTCTATCCTCTTTCCAAGGCGAGCTGGTCGCTAAGTCCAAGATAATTAATGCATCAATGCACCGCCTTTCCTCATTCCTCACGCCACCGCCGACTCAAGTTGGTGAGTTTCCAAATTTCAAATTTGCATATAAATTCCATTTAGTTTCTAAGCTAGTTGGACGCTCCAACTTTTCTTTGCTCCCACCAAACTTGCGCTGCATATAAGGGACTTCATTTATTGTCCCATTAAATTTCCTACCTTCCCCCCTTATCCTTTCCATCCACATGGGTCTATGCGTCCCCTTCCTTAGGTTAGGATTAGTTTAGGATTTTAATAGTCCATATCTAGGTCATTCGCCTAGTTCATAGGTTAATGGAATTTATATCTATTTTCTCCTTATGAAATCTAAAATCCATATAGGATAGTAGTTAGGTATAAGATAAAACTTAGGGGTAGGTTAGGTTTAATCCCTAATATTTAATTAACTAGTTTCCATATCAAGTCTTTCCACTGATACCATATTCAACATTAAGCAGACATTTCGTCCTAAGTTCCACATACCGTGCGTGCCACTTGCATCCGTGCCCTTATCATCTTACGTTGTCTAGCGTTACAACGGTGTGTGGTTCGAGAATCGAACCTTTTTCATCGCATCTACGTACTCGTATATTCATACCGAAATCGTGTGTCGTGCAACATTTATATCAACCTTCACCTGTTTAAAAGTAAATCGACAAAGCGATCATAAGAAGGTTACATAATCATACCTCGATCAATGGAATTGATTCAAGGCATACGACAAGTCTGTGTCTCAATCAGCAATAATAGAGTTCATCAAGCATACGACAAGTCAAAAGATGTGTCTCATTAGCAATCACACAAACATCATAATAAACCATGATAACCCAAGTATCAAGTTACAAAGCGAAACAAGGGTCGGTGGATCAGCAACACATTCGTCTCTAAGATCAAAAGATGTGTCTTAACATATTTATCTTCATTTAAGGGTGGGAGCCCAGTTCATACAACATCATGAAAGGTAATTACCATGATAACTAGGTATTACAAAAAATGTGATATCATAACATTACTCGCACCCGATCCATTTCGCTTCTAGAGCCATCAAAGTATAAACTCCACAATCCTATATCAATCTCATTAGTTTTAACCAATAATGGTAAAAAAGTATCATCATGATGCATGCAATAAATTCTCAAACCAGCATCTTTAATGTATGTTTCTTCAGCATATATTTATAAGAATCAAAACCATGATGGTCGGTTCCTCAGTCATCCAATAATAAATCTAGTATGCTCTCAAAGTGGGTATTTGTATTCTTGAACAACAGGATGATCCTCTTGGTAAAAAACAAGACAATTCACACTACATGCATTAGGCACATAAGGCTCAATATGAAATTTAGCAGAGGCTCAAAATTAATTGTTACCTTTGTGTCATACCTTGATCTCGAAAAATAGAATAAGACCAATCTGATAATAGATACCCTCCAATCTTAGTAGCCGTAAAATCTCTAGATAAGCACAAAGCAAAATATGGAGGTAGATCTACTACCATAACATCCTGTAAGATTGGAAGGCTTGGACATGCATACAAACCTAACTTCAGATCTCTGATTATACCAGCTGTTTTGGTAATTGTGTCATCCAACTGCAAAACCCCTTTGTCATGTGGCTCATATTTGAGTCCTAATTTATATGTTATCAACTTAAGCATGATTGTATTGCTAGCACCATTGTCAACCATGCAATTATGGACCAAAGTATCACCAATAATCAAAGAAAGGTAGAAAGGAGGAGGCTTACCAATCTTTTTTGTTTGAGATTCAGCCTTAGAAGGCTGATTTGTATTGGCAAGCACCGCACTAGCTCACTTTGAATGATCCATCAGAATCGCTAGTTTGGTCAACTCATCTTGTAGTAAGTTCTTTTGACCCGGAATAGTCAACGTATCCCACATGGATAAGCTCACATGAGCTTTTTTAATCTAATCTATGATATTAAGGGGGAGTTGCCCCTTTGCTTGACCTTTTGGAACACTTTCAACATTTTTTTATTGATTCTTTTGTGCTTCCAAGTTGCCCTTATGAATCTGTTTTTTTGTCTTTCTTTCTAATTAGGGACAACAGCAACCTTATTAGTATTATCAGGAAATAAAGAAGATGATCCATGCAAACTAGTTACCTTTGTGGGTTCTCTCACTGCTCTTCTTTAGTATACTCTTGTATTAGTTGCTTGTTGATCCTCTTGTTGCCAATTCACCAAATTTGCCTCTGGTGGCTTTGGTGCTTCACTAGAATCCCCTTGAGGAAGAGCCTCAAGTGCTGAAAATTGTGGAGTCATCCTTGTGCAATCAAAGCTTGATTTAACATTCCATTAGCACAAGAAAAAGGATCATGTGAATGATTACATGGAGCACACCAAAAAGGTTCCTGAATTAGAGATTAGTTTGTACTAGAACAAGAGCCATAGATGTAGAAGGAGCATTAGGATCAGATTTAATGGTTGGTGGGCCTTGATATGGAGGCCTGCTTGTAGGATATGTTGGATACATAGTTACGTGGGGACGCGTCCCCCATTTTGACACATCCGGACGCCCACGGGGACGTGGGGATGTGGGGAAACATTTCCCCACGTTTCCCCAAAGGCATGCTTGGTGGGAAATATCGTAGGGACGCCTCGCAGAGGGAGGGAAACGCCCCGGGGATGTGGAAAGCGTGGGGACGCCCGGACGCCCCCACATGGTCATGCGGCATTTTTAAATAAAAAACATAAAAACAACACTCTAAACTATTTTTTTAATTGTAAATCACTTATAATATAAAAACAACATTACTAACCTAACCCTAACCCTAAAAGTGCAATTTTATGTTATAAATTTACATTATGGGCTCATTTCATATTCACACCAAGCAAGAGCAAGAGCAAGAGCAAGAGTGAGAGCAAGAGTGAGAGCAAGAGCAAGAGCAAAGAGCAAGAGCAAGAGCAAGAGCAAGAGTGAGGGCAAAACATCAGCAAAGGCAGAGGTAACAATAAGCACAGAGAAGCGGTGAGTTGGTGGCGACCGTATGGGCTTCCCAGATGCTGCGACCACTTGCCATTCGCG
Source organism: Taxus wallichiana var. yunnanensis (assembly GCA_018340775.1). Taxonomy (NCBI): domain Eukaryota; kingdom Viridiplantae; phylum Streptophyta; class Pinopsida; order Cupressales; family Taxaceae; genus Taxus; species Taxus wallichiana. Next base: position 367,655,686 of record CM031235.1, on the reverse strand, counting down.
TCCTTTCCTGTGTTTCTAGCTCCTCCGCTCCGAGAGGAACCCCGTCTACATATGGTTGGATACACTCTGTTAAGAGGAATAGGCTTACCTCTGCGAGAGCGGAGAAGCTTGTAGCTATACACAGTGCTTTGCGTCTTATGGATCGCAAGACACATGAGTACAAACAGACCCCAACATTACGGTGGGATGTAGATCCCGAGGAGCCGAAGCAGGTTGAAGAGGACAATACTATGCAATGGGATTGATTGGGCTTACCTTTGAGGACGAGGATGCTAGTACCAGCGAGGAGGAGTTCATGGATATTGCTTCGTATTGTTGATTGATTTTTAGGCTGATAGTCTGATACTTGTAGTTGTCCTCTTTTTTGTAATATTGACAATAGACAATTGTTGGTGTATTTGGCTATGAGATTAATGATATGAATATCAGCTATTGTCACTTGATCAATCGTAATTTAGAATGGTTTTACTTTTATATTTTATAATATATTTGAAATTTCAGCTTGTCTCAAATTCAAAATTCAAATATGTATTATGAATTTTCAATTTATGACATTAACATATTGATATTATAGTATTAAGGAATGTATTTGATGTTTATGAGTTCAAGTTTCACCTTATTTAAATCTCAAATGGTTTTATTTCAGCTTATTTATATAATTTAGTCACTATATCTTTATATTTTAAATATTTATATATTTTTTAATTAGCCGTCCCCAAAATTTAGAATTTTTTTGCTGTCCCGAAACCCCGGACCCCGTCTCGTAACTATGGCTGGATATGAGGGTCTAGCAAATTGGAATGGAGCTTGATACGGTCTGTAAGGTTGAGCAAGTTGTCTCTCAATAGATACAAATTTATTTCCAAAAGCTTGCAAAATACCTTTTATTTCACTTAACTCAGTGGGTTGATTTGGATTAGTAACTACTTGGCTAGCTACTACTGGGATTGGATTTATAGTTGATACTGGTGGCTGAATGTTTGGAAAGATACGTATGGGAGGTCTAGGTGCAAATTTGTCAGCTTGTATGAGATTATTTTCATCTCTAATGGCTAAATCAAAGGCAGCAGGGATTGTGTTATCCCCGTGGACTGAATTAGGACAACAATGTCATTGTTAAGGGATCTCAAATAATACAAGAATGCATGTTTTGTTGTAGGCTTAATGACACAGGAATTCTCTCCCAAGTTCTCTGGAATCTCAAGTTAAAATCAGCCATGAACTTTTGAGGGGCTTTTTTGATTGTGCTCAATTGCTCAATCAGGATAAAGCGGTCAGATTTGTCCTCAAATTGGCTACACAAGGTTGTTCCTAATTGATCCCAAGAATTGATAGAGTTAATAGGTAGATTTTTGTACCATTGTAAGGTTTTATCTTTAAAGGAAGCTGCAAGGAATCTCGTGGCTACATTCTCCTAAGTTATATTACAAACAGAGAAAAGATTTGCAACATCTCTAATATGCTCTACGGGAGTGGTTTGAGTTTGACCGGTAAATAATGGTAAACTCTTTAATGCGGAAGCAAGGATATCATTGTACACATGAATATTCAAGGGGCTAGCATCATTAAAGGTCACAAAACCTTCATTTTTACGAAGAGTCATTAAGAAATTTAGAGTGCGAAGTTTGTGGGATTTTGGGCAATTGTTTTAGCTTGCTAGCTCAATAAGTATATGAAGAGGATTTATAAAATCTGTTTCTTTTATAAAAATATAAAGGTAGCTGAATAAATTCAAAAGGAGTACCTTTAGCTTTTGACTTGGTGGTCACCTTTGGCATTAGCTTTGACTAGTCTCGCAAAAAAAGTATGTGTCATGAAAACCGAGGAGTCGCCAAATGTTGATTTTCTAAATTTTTATGCTCGCTGTAATTGTTAAACCAACATCAATCTTTAAATACTTCATCCCACCAGCGCAAGTAGAAATCACATTGTCACCTGAAGTTGCACCCCGATAGAAAATGGTGTGTGTACTCTCTCTCTCCTGTTCACAAAATTGGAACACCTCAAGCCTCGTGGGTAACCTCTATCTCCGAGGTGAACCTCCAAAGAAGGTTGGTTCCCTTGTGAATCACCTAAAAACGAAAAAAATTTGAAAAGGAATGCGGAAAATGGGAAATAGGGGTGATACACCAATAATTTGATACTTGCATGTAACTCTACACACAGAGAATTTAAAGATCCACACACCTGCACAACTCTAGACTATTTTGCATAATAAATTCAAGGGTTTAGGAAGAATGACAGCAGTAGAGGGAGTGAATTCCACACTAAGGCAAACACAATATCCTATCAAACACAATGAATAATCTGAAAACAGCAGTATGAGAGGCCAAAACAAAGCTTTATTTTATTCAGAGGTGCAAGTACAAAGGTTGAAGATGCATATGCAAATCAGCTGCTCCAAGTATATCTGATTACAATAAAAATCAGCCTATATCATAAGAAAAGTTTTAATTATAAAAAATTCCTTCTATTTCTGTCCTTGGCGCCAACCTCTGAAAATAGAACAGCAACATGTTTTTCTTATTTCTTTTGTTTCTATTTTTATCCTCCTTCATTTAACTCCTAAGAGTAGAACAACAGCTCTTATTTTTAATTATTTCCATGCATCTTCTTATCTCTCCTTCATTCAAACTCCTAAGAATAGAACAACAGCTCCTATTTTTAATTATTTCCATACATCTTTACCCCTTCGCACCGGAAATAGGACTGCCTTTTATTTCTTTCATCTATTTCCATGCACCTCTTCCTTTGGCGCCAACTTTAGGAATAGAACAGTTCTCCTTTTCTTTTCTTTTATTCATCCCATGCACCTTTATCCTAGTTCTTTCCACCTTTATTCTTTGGCGCCAACCTTAAAAGGTGGTGGAAATATGGTAACAATATCTCTTGCACAAGATCTCTCTTTTAACTCTATAGGCTTGTCCTTGTACAGCTTAGTAGGTCTGTCTTAGGACAAATTTAGGTCTAATTTTCTTTATACTCACTTCCTCATAATTCTATCAACATTTCTAGATACCCTTTTCTGCCATTAACAAGATTTCCAAGTTTGGTAGTTCAGCTTTATATAGATTTTGCCCAATTTACACTTGAGGAATGAGCAAATAGGTCTAGGCGGTTTCACCGTCTGATTCAAGAAGACTGCCAGTTGAATCTTTCTCCTATGAGGTTCAAACTCTCTAAAACCTCTTTAATCATCAAGAACACCCTCTGCAGATGATCTCTTGAAAATTTTAGCCTTGGAGATGGTGCAATAGCAGAGATATGAAGATTTTACTTTAAACCCTAAAACAGGGTTTACAAGAACCCAATAAGAAGGAAATTGACTTATCTTTCTTTATAGACCTTTTCATGATCCAAATCCCGTTGGATAAGCTCTGTGGGGACCCTGTGCAAGTTTCTCCTTTGATTAACTAGGCCTGAGAGTGCTTCTTCAACTCTGTACAATAAGCTTTAGCTAGGAATACATGGTAATTAACAAGAACAAGACAGATCTCAATTGAATTGCAAAGTAGCATCAATTATCATTACAATTACACTCTTTTAGTTCTTCTAGACATCACCACACACCTATTAAACTTAGGAGAGCATAAAGATTCAAACAATTCTTATTATTTCCTTTGTTTCAGGTTGACCGGGAAGAGTTACCTAGAAAAAGATGCTTGGAGCCAACATAACTCAAGGTTTACTCGAGAGGAACATTCCATTCAACAAAGGTTAAGATTTCCAACTATGTGTTTGTTTGTCGCTACCCGCCCACAATGAAAACATACTAGCATCAGATGTTATTTTTCCTTGTACACGAAGTGATTTCCTAGGTCAATGCATCACTAGCAGATAAAAATACACCATTTTAGATTATTACCAATCATTTTACCGGCACAATCATATCTAGAATTACGATGGCACTAAAATTTTAAATGACAAGGTTCCAATTTCATCCTCCTGTACTTATTTTGACACTAAAAGAAAGGATTCTTTTACATCGTTTTCCAAAGCAACATGATACAATCAATTTCATTTACTTAACAAAATATACACAATTACGACTAAGAGTAACATTCGTTAAACAGCAAAAGTACAACTACGTATGAAATAGTACATTTTCCCAATACACAACACTATCATATACATCATGGAAATAATGAAAATAATACATTCTATTCATAACAATATCATTGAAATATTCTATACAATTACATTACTTTCTGATAGCATGCTAATAAGAAGACACAAGTAATGTTGCACTTCTCCTTGTCCGGTACCTGCAACCACACATGGTCAGCACTACTGTTGGCATGGCATCTATCTACAAACTAGCACGATTCACGATTTCATAAATTTCCAATAATAATGAAAACAATAATTAACATACTTCTAAAGAGAGTAAGAAATGTAAATGCCATTTCAGTTCATTTTCGAGCTATAAGGAGAGAGCTAAAGAAAGGAGACAAAAACACTATTTTTCCACAATCACACTCTTCTCAAAACAAGCGCCAAAAGAAGTATCCTAAAGTCATAAGTCATTGTATAAAAGGTTTCTTGATCGATATTTTGCTAGAGTAAAGTCATACGACCATTTTCCTCATTTGTTTACTGTGTTTCCAAAAAGCGCTAAATTTAGGCAAGTAGCTCAAAATCAACATTCAAAGGCCATCTTCGAGGCTCAAATACCCATCGAAACAAATTCCTACCACTCGGGGATGACAAAACCCCAAACTAGCAAACAAGATTAACATGGCACTCGCCTCTCCGAAGTCGTCGGTCGTAAATGCACTCAAGCGGCCTTGTCGCCCAACGACCGGAGGCCTACAAAACCTATCAGAGAACTAGCTTCATGAGACGTTTTCTCCAAACTAAGGGTTTGTAGTAATTGTCTCGTAGAAATATTAGAGGTATGCGGAAGCCAAAATCCGTTTCTACACCTAGGGCCAAACCGCAAGTCAAAACCAAATTGCATTTCTAAATTTCAGCAGCGGTTTAAAGTTGCGAACTAGCCCATTAGGCTCCTAAACACATTACAAAACAAGGTCAAACGGACATCCCAAGAACAACCAAGGATCAGTTGGACACTCCACATGACAAGGTACACGGCTAAAGTTTACTTTTCCCATTTCGGGGTCTGTAGGGATATTTTGCGCCTCTATGAAAACAGGTTTTATTAACATTGCACAAGTCATCTAGAAGTAGTTTTCACTAAGTTTCATGTTTATCCCACCAACCGCATGGTTTTCATATCCAAACTAGTATCGTATATAATCCATCCATCTTACGAGGTAAGGGAGAGTAGTGTTTTCATTCATGGTTAATGATCTTGTTGCATACAAACAGAGGTAAATATGTTATAAGCTATTATGTCTCATTTAATTCACCGATAAGTTATTCCTCTTTAATATGATTTTCTACTACAATAAAACAAGAAAGCTAGAATCGTTAAAATCGTGCAAGGAGAGAGAGTAAGATGACCATGCCTAATTATTCAAACTGGTGAGGCACATGGCGAATCACGGTTGGGTTGAAAATGAGTTGGAAGGCAAGCAAAAATCGAGCTCACAACCGGGTTGTGGAGCGAGACATTTCAATTCCAATTGAGCTCGTCAATGGAGCAAGCATCTATCCCAAACCAAGTCATCGAGCTCTCTAAGTCCGCATGGAACGGCCAACCAGCGGCCAATGCAAATCAGATCACCAAAGGCGATCCCAAAGACCTACACCTCTCCCAGGTATTATGTCAAACAGTTTGTGTGCCAAGATCACGCTTCCACATTTGCATACATGTCAAAAAGGGTATTCGCATTGCCCCAATAATTTCTAACAAAAATCCACTTAAAATAACACTTGACGGGTTTCCATACTCTGTCCCAAAGCTCCCATTCGGAAACAAAAGAGACAACAACATTTTTTTGTTGCCCATGAGTCCACATTTCTTACAGGAAATTTGTCAAACAGTTGTTTGCCCTGCGTAGGCTTCTCCAAACTTCTTACATGCCTGCCAATGCACTAGCAGCAACACTATCTGACAATTCTTCTCTATCGTTTTGCGTGGCGGCTTCTACAGAACCTGGGCGAACTTTCCTTGGAGCAGGCGAGGTGGGTGCTAACAAAAGTTAAAGGGGGGTGTCAGGCTTTACACCAGCCAATTGCATTTTTTTTTAAAAGATTGCCACGAATTTTTCAACATATCCAATTTGCTGTGCATCCTTGCTAGCTTGAGAGGCCGTATTTCTTAAAGGTATTTTATTAAACAGTGCACAGGCCCTGTGCATAGCTCCAAACTTGGCACGGGAGAGGATATATTGGGGCGCTGTGAAGTTGGGCTCCACACCAGTCACTGGAAAATGCCCCAATGTCTCCAAAGATCTTACCACAAACCCTCTTGTATGCCACAGTTCCTGCGCTGCCCAAAATTGTCTACTTCCAGGTTTACACACCCAATCACAAGGGCGCTTGCAACCAACATCTGACAAAATCGTCCCTCAAAATTTGACAGGTGCTCTCACACTTATTTGGAAAACTCCACAATTCAAGTGCCCTATCTATGCTTCCTAACTTGGCAAAACACCTACGAGGGGAGTTGCAACAACATATGACAATTTCTTGTCCTTCACATTGGGATGGAAGCTCATTCCCAATTTGCCACAGGAAGGGAGGATGCTGGCAAAGTTTGAGAATCTAGTTCTACACCCACCAATTGCATTAGTTTGAAAGTTTATAAGCCTTTTCAACGTTGTTTTGTGCAGAACCTACAACCATGGCACTCCATGAGATGACACATGGTCGAGGCATTTCTTTGAAAGGCCTAAGACACCCTCAAGCACACCAGTTTGAGCATATCCTGCAATCATCGCATTTCATGAAACCACATTTGTTAGGCATGTCTAAACCCTACTTCATAGCTCCACACACAGGCTGAGAGGATGCAAGTTAAGATTGTGGAGGTAGTTTTACACCTGCCAAATCTTGCCAGCAGGCTTCAAAACCCTTTCCAAAGAATCCATCTGTGCAACCTACAAACAAATCTGCCTTCACACCATGGGAGCTCCCAAAACGATGCCAAGGGATTTCCAAAACTTTCCTAACCAAAAATTCCTCAAAATCCCCAAAAAGGATTTCCAAAATCCTCTCACGCACAAACCACACAGAACCCCAAAAAAATCATTAATTTTAATCTTGAATGAGATTGGCCCAAGCCCCAAATAGTCTTGGGAGTTTTGAACATTCTAAGTTTTATTTAATTTTCTATTTTTTTCTTTTGGTAATATCATTTTAGTCTCCAAAAAGGTTTACATCATTTTATAATCTCACACATTTAAATTTATTAAATTGCTTATGTTATCTCACGATCATGAAAAAGGGGCCTCGAACAACCATCAACCCACCCTTCAAGACGAAATCGACAACGCGGAGAATGGAAGGCTCCTCATCCATGGAGCGTTTAAACGATTTTGGGGAACATTTAACGATAACAACAAAAGCGGTCGAACAACGACAACCGCATCGAGTCCGAGATTTAACGACCATCCCGAGACGCTAGGCCAAATATTTTAAATACCTTGAATCGAAAACCGAAAGAGTTGTATCCTTGCCTCCACGGCACTCGGGGATTCACAAAACACACGAACACCATGATCCATAGGGATCCGAAATAACTCTACTTCATCAAAAACAGTCAACACAAAGAAGGAAAACAATGAAACGGAGGTTCTATCTTTTAAGTAACAGACCGCCGCTTTGCAGGCGGCAATTACTGTAACCGCCGCCAACCAAGGTGGCGGTCCTGAACCACCGGGTGCACAAGGCGGCGGTCCTGGCCATTACAGACAGAAAACAAAATTCGAAACGAACAGCCTCTGAATTTGAAAGGATGTTCATTTCTCTTCTCCTTCATGACCTTTCCCATTCTCCAATGCACGGGAGGACATGAGAAAGGCTATAAATACATGATTGTAGAAGTGTAGAAGATCATCGAAGCATGGGAGCAAGTGAGCAAGAAATCTTAGTGCTAGAAATTGTATTTTTGTAGAAGAAAGGAGTGTTGGATAGAGCAAGCAACTGAAAGGAAGTGTTGAGATATTATCTACTTCCCTTTCTTACTTATTGTAAATTATGTACCTGTTGATTTGAATTGGCCAATAAAAGTGGGAAGAATGAGCAATTGCCCTTCCGGCTCGCTTTCCCTCCATGGAGGTTTTCCAGATAAAAATTGTTGGTGTTATGAGCTTATATTCTTTCCTTTACTACAATTGTTGATTTAAGAGCACAATAGTAATTCATTCGCTAGCTATCTCGTTATTTTCTAATAGAAAGTAAACAACAGCGATTAATTTGTGATTTTGTGAATAATACCAAAGTTGAAGAGTTTACAGATCATTTTGGTATCAAAGCTAACAAGTATCTAGGACTGTGGTATTTCATTCTTGAATTTGTATGACAGAACAAGATCTAAAGGCGAAAAAGCTTTACCTTACGATCCGGAGATTTCTACAAAGAAGTGGAAACAGAGAATTCGGGGAGAAATGGAGGAAGTGAACTTGGTCCGTAGAATCAAGATGTTGGAGACCATGATGGATAGGATGTTTAAAAAGCAAGAGGAACTTGCAGATTTGCAGAAGACCGCTTCTGTCAAGCAAGACTCCATGGACTCGGTGGTTCGAGGCTTAGCCGAAAATTTTGGTATAGGCAAAAGTCACCATGAGGAAGAGCATGAAGAAGAGACTTCTAACACAAGAGAAAAGGTAAAATCTGAACATACTCCTTTTAAAGTTGAGACTAAAGTCGAAATCAAAAGCTTTGAAGGACAAGTAGATGCAAAATTACTGGATAAATGGTTAAAACAGTTAGAAGTCTACTTTAGCGTCCATAATGTCACTGAGGCACAAAGGATCACCTTTGCACGTCTCAAAATGGAGGGACATGCTCTAGTTTGGTGGGAAACTCATCTAACTACTTGTGAAAAGAAGAAACGTCCTATTGTGAAATCTTGGCAAGAATTTAAGGAATTACTTAGAGCTAACTTCTATCCTATTGGCCATAAAACCCGACCAAATGATTAAATGGCAAAGTATTTTAGACAAGGCGGTGGTCAAACCTGTGCAGGACTATACTGGAGTTTCGGAGGCAAGCCATGTTGTTGAACATGGATTTGGAGGATGAGGATATTCTGACCAAATACTTGGGAGGACTTCACACTCACCTTCGAAGAAAAGTCATCTCCACAAAACCCAAGGATCTCAATGAAACATGTGTACAGGCATACTACATAGATGATGAGTGGTGTCCCTGCATTTCATCCCGAAATCTGTGACTACCCTATCTCGAAAATTTTCGTACTTTTAAAATAATGGGTCGTTTGTGTTTTTATTGCCGTAAAGTTCTCAGTAGGTAAAGAAGTTCAGCCACTTATAAGGCATCAAGATATTCCCAAAGAGTCATATTAGCCTTTTTTTCGCCAAATACCCAAATGCCCAAAATTGTTATATTTCATTGCCGGGATTTGTCTGCAGGAAATTCGTATTTAATTATTTTGAGCCCCGTTTGAGGCAATTTGCGCTCGTTTTGACCTGTTGTGATCGAACATGTTATTATTCCTATGTACCAGAAGGGTTTTAACAAGGAATAAGTTTTGGGCTTTATTTATGACTTTTTGGCAATTTTTCGTGTTTTTGTGTTGTCCCATTTTGTTTTCTCGTGAAATTTCTCTAGATCAATTCCTTTTCAGTTACCCGATTCTTGGCCTGGAGCGGTGCTCGGAAAACATATACGCACGTTATGCCCAGAGGAAGTCACCATTGGAAAGTCCGGTTCCTTTGGGAAAAAGCAAAGTTGTGCACTAAAAAGCCCCTCAAGGTTAGGCGCATTTTTGGAAAACAAAGGATTTAAGCTGCAAAGTGGGAAAAATAATAGCGGAGACAAAGGGATTTTTTTGCCACACTACAGGTACTTTTTCCCATGATAGAAAATTCACTTAAGTGCATAAAGTGGGAAAATTAGAGGCAAGAGATAAGCGGAATTTATTGCACACCGTAGGCAGGTAAAAATTCCCATGGTGAAATAAAAGAAAAGTGACTTACGTGAAATCATGGAATTTTATGCTGTCTCTACGCAGGTAAATAATCCCATTGTCACAAAGTCAAATCACTTAAGTGGATCATGGGATTTTCGGGGCTGCCTATGCAGGTAAAATTCCCATTGCCATGTGTTTTTAAAAATAGAATTTTATTATGCTAAAAGTGCGACCCACCTTGGGTGAATAATAATGCATTAAATAAATATTTGTTAATATTTATTCACCCAATTTTCAAGCACCAGGGCTTGTGGAAAAGTCAACAAAGAGAAGTGGACAAAAGGAATTTAAAAATAGAATTCCAAAATTAAATAAATTTAATTTATTTAATGCAACCCCTTTTGAAAAGGAAATAATACTTTTAAAGTATTAATTGATTAAATTAAATTCTATTTTGGTGGCTATGGTTAAAACACACTTTGTGAAGCTTAAGTGAAGTGAAGAGTGGATGATTAAATTGATTAAATTTAATTTAATGGATGGCTGTCCTTAATCATGCAATTTTAGCACATCAGTTAAAGAGAAAAGCATGATTTTTAATTAATTAATTGTCAGGAATAAGAAGGGCAATTATTAATTATAGAATTATGAGGGTTATATAAGCATGGGCTGCCATAAGGATGAATTAATTAATTCACAGGTGAAGAAGTGCAGCCCAGAGGAAAAGTGCGCCCCATTTGGAGAAGGATTTTGCTCAGAGGAAGGTGGATTTGATGCTAAAAGCTTCTAGTTTTGGTGCATGCTTTGAAGAAGGCTGATTTGTGTCTGCATAATTGTTTGTAGAAGTGATACAGGTGCTCAGGTGATGTTGGTAAAATTCATGCTTGCTTTGCATGCAAATAAAACGTCAAATTTTGGGGCAGCAGGCTTGAATTATGCAGATTTTTGTGATTAAAATTCACTGTGCATGCTCCGGTTGCCATCTTTGTCTCCAATTAATTAATTGCAGGAGTTAGATACAGTGCTTTTATAAAAAAATGAACTTTATATCAATGCCAATACATTGAATATTTCCTCCGAATCAAGGATTATCCAAATGCATTTTGATTTTGAAGAATTCCGGTCAAATAAGAAGAAAAAGAATTGTTTGACAAAGATAGACAAAGCTATGGCGAAGAAAGATGAAAAATAAAGCACAACGGAGTCATGCATCACTTCTAAATTTGCAGATCCATATCCGATGATGCAAATGAGATGCAGATGCAAATCCATATGCAGATCCAGATCCAGATCTCATAGTCATGCAGAAAAGCTTCCGAGATCCAAATCCATAGACAAAGGCTTCATCCTCTTGTTTCGAATGCAACCCGTGAAGAAGTCAGTGCATGGAAAATTCCTTCCAAGATCTTGTGCAAATGCTCCCATCTTCCAATTGAAGCCTTCATTGAATTTTCATTCATCCGGAGTGCTTTCCAGAATTTTTAATTGCTCATATGCAATTAAAAATAAGGATGATGAGTTATCTACGGCAAACATTGCATTGATGCATGTACTGGAGAAGAACTGCAAAAGCTTCAAGGATAAAAGAGAAGACAAGGCGAAGGCAAAATCCAAGTTGTTTCCAATTCCAACTTGTTTCCGAGAGAAATTCCGCTTCCTGCACTAAACCACTTTCCAAATCCAAATGCTCCAAATCCAGTTAGAATCGGTGCAAATGCAGCAGACATGAAAAAGGACAAAGACGCAGCTGTTCCTCTTCCTTCTTCTTTCCTCCGACAAAGTAATTGAGCGATCAATTAAATTATAAAACTTAAGTGATTGGCTTAAAAGTCATTACTTGAAGAAGTCAACTACTGGAGGTAGGTGGCGGACGTGCAAAATAAAAGGTTCTATTTTCAACAGAAATCATACATGTCATGCAAAGAGGAATTCCAGAGGAAGATTGTCGGTTGTTTCTTTTCCGACTTCCACATGTGCCGCTTCAACTAAAAGCTTCCAACTTGTAATTGCCCTCTACATTCTATAAGTAGAGGAGGAACCTTCGGGTTAATGATCGAATTTAAGCAAATGAACCTTGTGTTCTAGACTTTGTGCTGAAACCCGAGAGCCACTATAAAAGCAATGGAATATACAGGAAGAGATTTCCAGAGAACTTTGTGTCACGGTGTATTGTATTTCTTGCTTTTTATCTTAGATCTCTTAATAACCTGTGTTATTTCAGATCTAGATTTAGAGCTACCTTTGCTTAAAATTATGTGTTTATATCTATTGGTTTTTTCTATGTGCATGCAATCAACTCGCTATCTATTGATTGGGATGCACATCTTCCCCATTTCTTCTCTGTGTTTATATCATTCCCTTCTTCTATAAATATTTCTTTTCTTTAAACAAGTTGCTTATGCTTACTTTGCCGCGTAATCTGCATATTATGGTTCATGAGTTGAATAGTTAGTAAAACCCCATTTAGATATTAGCATACTTAAATTGACAAATCGACAGGAGCCTCACCTGTAAAATGAGGGAGATTTATCTCATGACTGCCTAGGTTTTGTGCTATGCAAAAATCTAGCCAACAATGAGAAAAAGCAAGGAGAAGCAGAGCCTAGGTAAAAATCCAACAAATCAGCGTAAAAGGATTATGGGCAAACAAGTAACAAGAGTAAGTGGAAAGGGAAAGGTAAACAAGCTGCCACTACTTTAAATACTTGTAAAGATCCCAAGAATTTTTGCAAGAATTGTGATATTAATGGTCATACCGACGCGCATATGAAGTTACATCCGAAGAACCGAACCAAGGACTCCAAGAAGTCCATGATCATTGTAAAGATAGAAGGGGAGGTGGAAATGAAGATGACTCGATGTTGACGAAAGGCTTAGATGCACGGCCACCAACATGGACAATAAGAGGAGATGAGTAGACTATTCCGATCAAGAGGACTAAGTTAAATGCTTTGGTTGATATCGGTTCTCAATCTAACTTGATTTCTAAGGCAGTTGTAAAGAAGCTTGGTCTTGAGACTTACAAGCATCCGCACCCATATCCTTTGGGTTGGGTGAAGAAGGGTGTTGAAATTCAGGTAACAAGAAGATGTAAGGTCAAGTTTGGGATAAATTCCCAATATATAGATGTTTTTGAAGTTGACGTTATTCCACTTGATGCTTTTGATGTGGTATTCGGGAGTCCTTACTTGTATGTTAGGGATGTTATCTTTATGAGAAGGGAAAACCGGTACAGATGGGTCAAGGATGGGATTAGCTACAACATCCGGGCACACCAGCGTAAGACACGGGTTACTATGGTAAGTGCTAACCAAGTAAAACGACTTATTCAGTCAAATCATAATCAGTTTTGTTTGCTTTTGTTAAAAGATAAACAAGATGGGGTAGAAGTTTTAGAGATTTCTAACCAAGGAAAACAAGATTTGGATAGTATTATTCAATTCCTTTCAGGAAGTATTTCAAGCTCCTAGTGGATTACCACCAAAACGGGAAGTAGAGCATGAGATTCAGTTGTTGCTAGAGTCACCTCTACCGAACATCGGGTTGTATAGGCAATCCTTGCTTGAGAGTACTGAAGTAAAGAAACAACTCCAGGAACTAATAGACCAAGGGGTGATACGTCCGAGCACCTCACCGTGCGGTTCGCCTATTGTGATGGTGCCAAAGAAGGATGGTTCTTGGAGAATGTGCATCGACTACCGCTTTGAACAAGATCACCATAAAGAACCGATATCCACTTCCCGAATAGATGATCTCTTAGACCAACTTCAGCATGCCAAATTTTTCACGAAGTTGGATCTCAAGTCAGGTTATCACCAAGTCAAGATGAAGGAGGAGGATATATGGAAGATTGCCTTCAAAACAAAACAGGGTTTGTATGAATGGTTAGTACTTCCTTTTGGATTATGCAATGCACCCACTACATTTATGAGATTGATGAATGATGTATTGCGGGATTTCATAGATTCATGTGTCATAGTATATCTAGATGATATCTTGATTTTTAGTGCCACATGGGAAGAACATCTAACACCTTTGCAGCAAGTCTTGCAAGTTCTCAGGGAGAAACAACTGCTTTGTAATATGAAGAAATGTGAATTTGTCAAACAATCACTTGTCTATCTTGGGCACGTGGTTGGAGGAGGAGAGCTACGAGTGGATCCAAAGAAGGTGGAAGCCATCACAAATTGGCCAACACCAACAGGAGCCACAGAGACTAGAAGCTTTGTGGGAGTAGTACAGTACATGCGGAAGTTCATTCCGGGTTTCTCGGTGCAATTGCAACACCTCTACACATAGTGGCCACAAAGAGTAAGGGTTTTGATTGGGGTAAGGAACAAGACAAATCCTTTGAGTTATTGAAATACAAGATTAGTCATGCTCCAGTACTTGCTCTTCCTAGTTTGCAGCAGCCTTTTGAAGTAGAGACAGATGCTAATGATTATGCTATGGGCGCAGTGTTGCTTCAAGGAGGTAAACCCGTATGTTATCATTCTAAAACCTTCACTTCAGCAGTTAAAGGATATTCAAGTATATGATAAAGAAATGTATGCACTAGTTCAAGCAATTAAAAAATGGAAACATTATTTGTTGGGTAAAGAAACTATTGTGCACACTGACCACAAACCTCTCCAGTATTTGCAAGCATAGTCTAAATTGCAGCAGACGAGGCACTACAAATGGATGGGGTTTCTTCAAAGCAATTCCATCTAGTGATCAAATACAAGAAAGGTAGTACAAATTTGGTGGCAGACATGTTGTCTAGGCCACCCACATAAGAAAAGTTCTCCTGTTTGGCCACTATCTCTCAGATCGAGCCCTTCACGAAGGAAGCTTACGGAGAAGCATATGCCCAAGACAAAGACTTTGGGGTAACATTTCAGAAGTTGCAGTCCCAAGGGGCTGAAAAGACGGGGATTGAAGACTGTTATCTCAAGGACGGGCTGCTCTACCGATGGGGGAAACTTTGTGTGCCTAAAGAAGAAAGACTTCTATTGATGAGGGAAGCACATACCTCGAAAGTAGTGGGACATTTCGGTGTTGGTAAGACCCTAGCCCACTTGCAAAGGTATGTATATTGGCCCAAAATGCAAGAAGTATCAAAATTTATTCGTGGATGTAAACTTTGTTGTACTATCAAGCCTAAAACTAGGAAGGAAGGTTTGTATATGCCTTTACCAAGTACTACTCATCCATGGGAGGACATTTCTATGGATTTTGTAGGAGGATTACCTATGTCTAAACATGGCCATGACTATCTCTATGTTGTTGTGGATAGATTCAGTAAAATGTGTATTCTTATGGCATGTAAAAAGACAGTAAAAGCACATGAGGCAGCAGATCTTTTCTTTGCTAATGTATGGGTGCATTTTGGTTTGCCAAAGTCTATTGTCTCTGACAGGATTCCAAGTTCTTGGGAAGTTTTGGACTACTTTGTGGGACAAGATGGATACCAAGTTACAGAGGAGCACAACTTTCCATCCACAGACAGATGGACAAACAGAGGTGGTAAACAGGACTTTGGTACAGTTGATCAGAGGGTATAACAGTAAGTACCCAAGGACTTGGGACGAGTCCTTAGCCTACATTCAAGCATTCCTATAACCGGGCAGTACACACATCCACTATGAAGTCACCATTTGAAGCATGCTTGGGATATCTACCTACAAATCCACTGGACATAGCAGTTGGACAGCAGGATGAGGAGGATACACGAGACACAGAGGTGACTAGAGCCAACAAGTTCATTGAGAGGATCCGGCAAATCCATCTCAAGGTCAAAGAACAACTAGAAAATCTCAAGCAAAGTACAAAGCTAGGCACGATCAGCATAGGAGGGAACACAAGCTTCATGTTGGAGACAAAGTTTGGCTTTACTTGAGCAAGGAGAGACTACAAGGTCAAGCACGGAAGCTCAAGCCACTACGATATGGACCCTTCACCATATTGGAGCAGGTTGGGGAAAATGCTTTTCGACTTGATTTGCCATCATTCATGAGGATGTACTCTATAGTAAATTGCGAGAACTTGCACCTATATGAGCCATCCATGCTGGATGAAGATGAAGAACTACAGTTGCTACCTTCCATTGAGGATTGCGTCTTGGACTCACGAGGCGAAGTGGAGGAAGATGTAGTGCTACAACAAAAGGTCAGAGAGACTAGAGAGGTCCGCAGAGTCTTGGCAGATCGGGATGAAAGGAAAGACACCAAGGCAGCACGGTGGTACTTGAAGGAGCAAGCGAGGGAATTGTTCCTCATCTACTCCCCAATAAGCTTTTGTGGGACCAAAAGCCTCCTAAAGGGGAGGTGTGATCCATAGGGATCCGAAATAACTCTACTTCATTAGAAAACAGTCGGCAAGACAAAGAAGGAAAACAATGAAACGGAGGTTTATTTTTTAACAGGACCGCCGCCTTTGTATGGCAGGCAGCGGTTACAGAACTACCGCCCAGCCAAGGCGGCGGTCCTGATTGGAGTTTTCGCCGATCTGCACTTGGGCGGTGGTCCTGGTCATTACGGACAGAAAACTAAATTCGAAAAGAACAACTTCTGAATTTGAAAGGATGTTCGTTTCTCTTCTCCTTCATGACCTTTCCCATTCTCCAAGCACGGGAGGACATGAGAAAGGCTATAAATACATGATTGTAGAAGTGTAGAAGATCATCGAAGCATGGGAGCAAGTGAGCAAGAAATCTTAGTGCTGAAAATTGTATTTTTGTAGAAGAAAGGAGTGTTGGACAGAACAAGCAAGTAACTGAAAGGAAGTGTTGAGATATTATCTACTTCCCTTTCTTATTGTAAATTATGTATTTGTTGATTTGAATTGGCCAATAAAAGTGGGAAGAATGAGCAATTGCCCTTCCCGACTCGTTTTCCCTCCATTGGAGGTTTTCCAAGATAAAAATTGTTGGTGTTATGAGCTTATATTCTTTCCTTTACTACAATTGTTGATTAAAGAGCACAATAGTAATTCATTCACTAGCTATCTCTCGTTATTTTCTTATAGAAAATAAAAAAGCAGCGATTAATTTGTGATTTTGTGAATAATTCCAAAGTGAAGAGTTTACTGAGATCACACCATTCAAAATTCCAAGCAAACCGTAAGGGTCGGCAAAAGGAATTTTCTACAAGTCGGAGGGGCACTACAAAGAACATTTCATGGCCCAAACAAATGTTGAAGGCTCTTGCTCTAACCCCTCTGTCCATCTTAGAGACCCCTTTCAATATATGCCTCCCACATCCACTCATAGTCATGAAAACCGGCCTAAAAAAAAAGAAAGAACATCAAAGTTTTTTTCCATCTTCTTCCACACTGTTAGTTCCTCCATGCCAACAGAAAATCAACCCACCTTAGATACCATTGGAAGAAGCAATACAAAGATGAAACTTTCGAATACATTGTTAGATGGTGGTATGATACTGAGATATCCCTTTCAATGTTGCCCGCTCACCTTATTACCAACCTATGTTTGATTCCATTTGTTGTTGTTGGTAAGGGCTTCAAAGGCCCTAGTGTATATGACTTGAGAGAGGATCTCTTTTCAAGAAAGAAGTTGCATCCATAGATGAATATTTGAAGAGTTGTAATTTATCATAGGCCAAAACAAGATGTACTATTATGTAAGATGGGTGGAGTGATGGCAAAAACCGCACCATAATAAATTTGCTTGCCTCTGTCCACAAGGAAGAATGTTTTTGAAATCAATTGATGCATTTGATAGGGTGAAAGATGCAAATTTGTTGTTTGAGCTTTTGGATGAGATTATTGTAGAGGTGGGGGGTGGAAAATGTTGTACAAATCATCACAGATAATGCCTCTAACTATGTTCTTGTTGTAAGATGTTAGAGACTAATCACAACAATATTTTGGACTCCATGTGTTGCACATTGCATAGACCTCATAGACCTCATGCTTGAGGATATAGGAAAACAAGATTGGATCAAGAACATTATAGAGCATGCTAAAAGCATCACAAAATACATCTACAATCACTCATGGGTATTGAACCTAATAAGGAAAACACTAAAGGTAGAGATCTTGTTAGGTCAGCCATCACGAGATTTGCAACAAACTTCCTCACATTACAATCTCTTCTTTCCCAAGCACAAAACTTGAAAAATATGTTTTCAAGTGATGAATGGAATGCATCAAAGTGGAGCCGCAAACAAGATGGGAAAGACACGAAGAAGAAAGTTTTTGACAATTTATTTTGGAAAAAAACAGCAGAGGTTGTGAAAATTGTTGAGCCTCTTGTTAAGGTGTTGCAGTTGGTGGATGGGGAAAAATTAGCCATGGGCTACATTTATGAGGTTAAGGATCAGGCAAAGTAGCAAAAGGGCAGCATACAAAGACAAGGTAACTAAGTATGGGCCTATATGGGAGATTATAGATAATAGATGGAACAATCAACTCCATCGCCCTATACATGCAGCTGGATATTTCTTGAACCCAAGATATCATTATAGAGCTCAACTTGGAGAAGATCAAATAGGAGAAGTCAAAGATGGTTTGTACGAGTACCTAAAACGCATGGTCCCTAATGAGAGGCAACAACTTGAGGTTCACCGACCGATCAGTTTCTTCAGTAAAGCCACAGGTACCTTTGGGAAAAACCTTACAAAGATTGCAAAAGATGTGGACCAACCAAGTAAGCAATTCTAAGTTTTTGAAGTTCATTTGATTAAACTTTATAATGAATAATCATGAATTTTTAGCATAAGACACAATCTAATTTGTTGAATTACGCTTTAAGTTATAAGTTTTACTTTTAATTTTTAACTTTGTTTTTTATCGTCATTGTTTAATAATTAAACATTTACATTTTTTATTGCAGCACATTGGTGGGATTCATTTGGTAGTTAGTGTCCTCAATTGCAAAAGTTTGTAATTCGGATCCTGAGCCAAACTTGCAGTGCTTCTGGGTGTGAGCGCAACTTGTCCATCTTTGAGCGGATTCACATGAAGAAGAGAAACTATTTGGAACAACAATAGTTGAATGATCTTGTCTTTGTACAATACAACCTTCGACTAAGGCGCAACCAGTTGTTGAACCAAAGACTTGATACAAATCCCATTGTCTTGGATGATATAGATCCAACCTCAGATTGGGTAGAGGAGAGTCAGCCAGCAGAGTTTAATCCCGATGACTTGGGGTGGAGGGGTTTGGATCAGGATAATGAGCCATTAGTAGCACCGCCACCGCGTCACGAGACATGGCAAGCAAGCACTAGTCGCACTCGTAAGCACTTGCCAAAGTGCAATACGGTTGTTGTAGATGTCCCTAAGGATTTGGATGGGTCCAAGTCGAGGAGGACGGTGATGATATTGATGACGATGACCCGAGGATCCCATTCTCAGCAATGGTGCAGAGTTTGATGATTGATCATTGATGTCATCTAATTTCTTCTAGAGTTTTATAACTTACATGTAGTATCAATGATCATAGCATGTTGTTTTTTTGGAGTCTTGGACTATAGAGGCCATTTAGAGCCTCATAATTTATGTATTTTGTTTCTGAATCTCATATATGATATATGTATTGTGTATTGGACTTGGAGTTCGTGCCATTTTGCTATAAACACCTTTCTTACATATATACATGAGCAAGCTTTGCATATTTTGTGTGTAATTGTTGGAATCATTGTTTCTAATCTTTCAAATATATTGAAATCATTAAAAATATAAATTGTTGTGTTTTTTAGTAAACCGGTTCATAAACTTGAACCGGTCCATTCCGCTTTCGGTTCCGCTCGATCCAACCCTCACGGTTCCGAGTCCGGTTCTCATTTTTAAAACATTCTTGTAAGACATATACATCTATTTTCTCATGTTAGGCTATTGCAAAAGAGCTTAAAGCAAATTGAGGTAGTAAAAGAGAATCAAACATGGCTTTTGGGCCATTTTGAGGAGATCTCTTCCTTCACCAAGCTCCCTCCTTGGATCTAAACCACTCATGGCTTGCACTCGGCTCACAAGGATACCCACATCTCCAAAGCAAATCCACACATCGAAGGGAGGTTTACGTTTACTATGTTGATGTTTATGCAATTTGTGTTTCTTCCTTTCTTAACTTTATCTTGATGTATTTGCATTAGAAGTAGATTAGGATTTACTTGGTGTTAGATCCTAGCTTAGGTTGTCTACTTTTATTTGCATGCATACAACATGCTATCAAAGGTGAACTGATTAGGTTGGACAGCAATTAGTTGCATTTGATGAAACAATGCAAACACTTCGTGAAGATGCACATGACTTATCTTGGCTTCAATTATGATATTCCATGATGAAAGAAACATGGGAAAAAAAAATCTTGGGCCCTTCTTTATTACTCCGGAGTGTGACACAGAGCAACTTGTTATAGTGCAAGCCTCGGTTCACAAACTATTTCACATAGCATTACCAATAATCTTTGACAAACATCTTTGAATGACCCAATTGGTGCATATCCTACAATCATTCCGAGCCACATGACCATATTTCTTTTAGGCATTTATCGAACAATTCACATGCCTTAGCATGCTTCCACATTTTGCACACATATTTGCCTCAACATTCACAATTAAAACATCTAACAAATGTCTTTTCTCAATAATTCTTTGGCGGATGTCCATACCTTGTTTCAAAGGTCATGTTTTGGCATAGATTCGGGGTATGCTTCAAAGGGATCAAACCGGGACTGGTTTGGAGGCTTGCTCTAACTCGTCCATAGTCCCACACTCAATTCTCTTGTACCACGCGTCGGAGCCTTAATTATGCTCATATGAATCCAAAATCTACGAGTTGTGCATAATCAACCACATGTTGACCATGATGTTGGCGCCCTCTGGAACACACAACATTCCATTCAGCCACGTTGGTATGATCGATGGAGAGGCGTGGGCTTAACACAAGAGGGGAGCAAGTGGATGCATTCGTTGAGTCTCCTTGTCCACCGCTTGCGTAAAGAAGAGGTAAACTTGCATATGCCTAAACCCCTCATGCTTTTGTCCATGTCGACCAACAACAACAATGACAACATAAAAACTTAAAAGCACAATCTTGGGGAGAGAGAAAATAGGGTCGTTGTTCTATGGGTTGCCAATGGCAATCTAACGGCCTCGATCTAACAAGACAAGACAATCAACGACCCCAGATTGCTATGGTTTTAATTGTCGAGAGATGAATGCAAACCGCTTATAAGTTGTCTTAGAGAGCCCGATAAACAATTTAGTGAATGAGGCAACAGCCAAGATGCAATTTACTGGGCACTTTTTACTCCGGAAAAAGCTACACGGCCGCAATCAGCTAGATGGTCTTACACACATATGGATGGATGTTGACCATTGATCGCATGTCGTACAGGAATTTCGACTGTATAGGTTACGTCCATTGTGTAGCATTGCAGCTAGAGATAATGATGGATGTGAGGATTTTAATGATGGCAAAGAGGCCCTAGATAAGGATCCCTCTTGCCCACTATTGAAGATAAAACATCTATGAAGGCTTGATATGCCTCAACTTATCAGGCGTGGATGCACAACACTTGAGGAAGGAGCAATCTCCAAAGAAAATCGATATGGAGGGTTTCCATTATGCTAGCGCCTACAAAAAAGGGCAGGAGAGAAATCATGGAGGACACCCAAAAAGCCATGGATGAGCTTCATGTTGATTCCAAAAAGTTAGAAGCCATAAAACTCAAAGTAATCTCACTCTTGAACAACAATTTCATTGCAAATGAAAAATTCTATGGAAACCAATATTGAAACCGATAAACTTACTTACTACATTTAAAACCGATAAACTTATGTAAATGAACCAAACAACAATATTAGAGACACTACCCACATCTAATAATGACTTGATAGTTGAAAACATAACAAATTATTTGCATGACACACCATTCTAGATGGCCTTTATTAATTCTTTTACTAAACAAAAGAACTCAAAATAAGGTCTTTTTAATAGGATAATTTTTTTAGTCCATAAGGGCATATATCATTTTAGGCATTTTGTCAAACAGTTCACATGCTTGTACATTTTGCATACATATCTGCCAAGACACTTGCAACTCCCTTCTCCATAATGCTTTGGCGGATGTCCACACCTTGTTTCAACACTCCTATTTTGACACGGGTTGGGAGCATGCCATCAAAGGTGAACTGATCAGGTTGGACAACTGTTTGTTGCATTTGATGAAACAATGTGAACACTTTGTAAAGATGCCCATGACTTTTGTTGGCTACAATAATGATATTTCACGATGAGTGAAACGTAAGAGAAAAATAAAACTTGGGACTTTCTTTATTACTACAGGGCTGACACGGTGCAACTTGTTACAGTGCAAGCCTAACTTTACAGATTGTTTCACATAACATTACCAATAATCTTTCACAGACATCTTTGACAAACCCATTTGGTGTGTATCGTACAATCATTGCAGGCCACATGACCATATTTATTTCAAGCATTTTGTCAAACAATTCACATGCCTTGGCATGCTTCCACATTTTGCAAACATATTTGCCAGGGCATTTGCAACTAAAACATCTGACAAACGTCCCTTCTCCATAATGCTTTTGTTGATGTCCATACCCTGTTTCAAAGCTCATGTTTTGGCAAAGGCTGAGAGTATGCTTCAAAGGGATAGAACCCAAGACTCGTTTTGGACACTTGCTCAACTCACTCATGGTCCCACACTCAATTCTCTAATGCAGTGCATCGGAATCATAATTTTGCAAACACAAATCCAAAACCTGCAGGTTGTAAGTAATCGACCACATGCTGACCATGGCAATGGTGCCCGCAAGAACACACAACGTTCCATCAGCCAGCTAGTATAATCAATGGAGAGGCAAGCTCAACACAGGTGGGAAGCAGGTGGATGCATTTGCAGAGTCTCCTTGTCCACCACCTGTAAAGAGGGAAGCCTACATGTTCCCAAAGCACTCATGCTTCTGCTGACGTTGACCAACAACAATGACAGCAGAAATAATTTAGAACGTGCAATCACAACAGGAGAGAAAATGGGGCCGTTGTTCAATGGGTTGGCCAAAAGGCGATCCGACAGCCTCGATCCAATAGGACAAGATGATTGACGGGCCCAAATCGTCATGGTTTTGACTGTCGGGAGGTGAATGCAAACCAAGTTTAAGTTGTCTTAGAGAGCCCAATAAATAGTTTAGTGGATAAGGCAACGGTCGGGATGCAGTTTACCGGGCACTTTTACGCCGACAAAAGTTGAACGGTTGTAATCAACTCGATGGTCTTGCACACATAGGGGCGGATGCTAACCGTTGATAGCGCATCATATAGGAATTTTGGCTGTATATGTTAGCCTTCGGTGGAAATTAAGCTAGAGTATATAATTTATTATATATAAAGAGTCATTAAATAGTTTAGGTTTTAAAGCGTTATGTTTAGTGACTTAGAGGTGAGAGTTTTTAACATAGCCTATAAAAGTTGAAGCTATATAGACAAAAATTGTGTTTCTATTTTACTTACTTTGTTTAAATCGTGTGTTGGGTTTGTGTTTCAATTATCAAAGTATGTCATCATTAAAATTGATTTTAATGTCAAATTTTACTCTCGTTGGAACGGACACATTATCAGGAGAACCTAATGTCCAATTTGTAATTGGCATATCAATCCTATGGGGGGGAGTTTTTTTGACAAAAACAACATGAAATTGAGAACGTGGAAGAAGGAAAATGTGCTTGGCTTCGGTGGCTCCATCCCTCGACCCCACCATATCTTTGTGACAGGAGCATGCTCGGGACACGCCTCGAGGACACCGTCGATGGCTGCCACCCCAAGACCATCACTTTCAAATATCGAGTTAAAGCAAAAATTGGTGAAGTTGTGGCGGTAAAATGGGTACAAATTTGAGCTTCAAGATTCATCCTGCTTTGTGAGTAGCACTTTATCGAAGGATGGAGACAACGGAGGTAGGAGGTTGATCCATAACCTCGAGTCGACCACTAACTCGGGGGTCACACAATGTGATAGTGGCACAACCAACAACACTCAATTGACCAAAGTCGGGATCAATTTCTAGGTGGCAGCGGCTTGACCGTCTTATACCATGTGAAATAAAGTGGCAGTCCAGAAAGGTGGCTGCAAACACGACAATGAGGACACAATCCACATATTTTATCTGTTTCTATTTGTATGGTGTGTGAAGTGTTTGTATTTTCCCGTGCTATAATGATAATGTGGGGATCCAGACCACAGGTACTATAGCAGGAGAGTTCTTGACAAGTGATGTAGGAGGTTTAGACCACTACTTTTGCTTGATTTGGTTCATGTGTCCCAATGTATGGTACATGTATTTACATGAATAGGTTGATGGTTCCCACAATAAATGTGACTGTCAAGACCATGTGCAAGATCCAGAGCAGCATGTTGCTTAGTTATAGAGTGGTATTTTCTCCCCATGATCGTACTTGTGGGGCGATAGGGGGCAGGGTGCAATGTTGGATATTTAATGTTTAGTACTCACACATAAGGGACAGTTTAATATATTTGTGAGTAAAATATATTAGTGTGTGAGTGAATATATTTTTTATATGTGAGTTGTACGTGAATAACAACTCACTCTAGATAAAGGCAAGTAAGAGAGATAGTTGGGATCTTGATAAGGCTATCCCCTAGAATAGGGGAGATCAAAAACCTATACATGTTTGTAATTCCCGTTCAATAAATCAATGAAGTGTTTTTGTATTGATTCTCAAGTTTAAGGCTTGATATTATGCTTTTTGAAATATATTTCTCAGAAAAAATTGTTCACAAGCATATTTACTAATGTTTGATATGTTTCTTGACAAAGCAACAGTTGCGATTAATTTCAAATCTGGACTGTGAGAAAAAAACAAATATTGATTGGAGGCTATCCTCAGTTGTACAAAAGTTGAGGAGAAACTTGTTCCAAGATTGCTGCCCATATGAGTGGCTTGCTTGATGTATGGGGTTGCTATGTTGCTATGGTTCAATTTCCAACATTCTTTACAAACCATGGCAACATAATGGATAGAAGGATCGTTATAGACTTCAAAATCCCTGTAGCAACCTGGCTACTCTTTATTAATCTGTATGTTCTTGTGCTGGTGCTTGTGTATAATCAAATCTTTATTCCACTTGCCAAAAGCATAACTGGAAACAAGAGTTGTATAACAATGTTACAGAGAAGAGGTGTAGGTATGATTTCCTCCTTTCTTTCCATGTTTGTTGCATCTTTGACAGAAGGTAAGAAGCTTCACAAAGCAAAAGAATATGGTTTGATAGACATGCCCCATGCAACAAGTACTCAGAGCATTGTTTGGCTGCTCCGCAATACATTATGCTTGGTATTTCAAACATGTTTGCAATTCTAGGCTTGCCAGAGTTCTTTTATGATCAGATGCCTGACACAATGGGAAGCTTAGGAATCGCCCTCTATTTAAGTACTTTTGGATTTGATAATTTCTTGAGCAGTATTCTTATTTCTGTTATTGAGCAATTGATTGGCAGAGGTGGGGGACAAAACTGTTTTGCAGACAGCCTAAACAAAGCTCACTTGCACTACTTCTACTGGCTTCTGGCTGCAATGAGTGCACTATTCCTATGCATCTATGTCTCCTTTGCTAGGTGCTTCATTTACAAAAAGGTAGAAAATATTGTTTGTACAGATGATGAGATATACTGATCTCTAAACACCACTTACTGCCTAATTTTACAGCAACCTTTTAGACTGCAGTCAGAGATTGACATTTATGTTGATGTTTACATAACATGAACATGAAAATATTCTAGTCTGTCTGAACAACTATATCTATGGTACATTTAGAGAGCATTAGCAAGAAACAAAGACAATGCTTTCCTTTTATATCATATTCTGATTCTATGAAGTTCAAGAGTTGAATTGTACGCGACAAAAAATGCAAGCATAAGAGTTCACGCCTACATGCCATGAACTGGCTGCACTATGTAAGGCTTGCAAAAAGGAGTGAATCAATGCCTTCAAAAAAACTTATAACAGTTAAATCCAGAAAACTAAGCATTAAATTCTTCTAATTGTCAATGATTATGATATGTTTTGGTATTAGTGCAGGTGTACAGTGTGTTTTGTGGCTGGTAATAGCATCTACTGGTTCAACACTGTGAGCTTCAAGGTTATCATTGAGAACTTCCCTACCAATAGAGGAATTACTTCTGGTTTAACTACAAGTTATTCAGGACTTAGTGCTGTAATCTATACCTTTCTTTCTTCAAGTGTGGATGCAGGGCAGCCATCATCGCACTTACTATTGAATAGTATAGTTGCTGGAACAGTTTCCTTTATTTCAGAAATTCTCATTCATGTTTCTCAGTCCAAGAAGGCAAACGAAGAGGAGGAAGATAAGATAAACATGATACTATTCCCTTTGATTACCATTGTCACTGTTCCGTATTCCATACTTTTAATCTTACCCCATAGGAATCGTGAGTTCGAAGGAATTTACATGTCTTTCTTGTTTATACTCCTGCTGGCCCCTCTCTATACACAAATAAAGTTAGCCTTTGGCCATACCACTACAATTTAAAAAGTAACTAATTACAATTCAAGTCCAACAGTGTCTCCTTAACTAGTAGGAGAATACAACAAAAAAACTGCAGATAATGAAAACTCCAGCATCCATAACACTTCCCAGAAAACATTTATCATTACGAAAGATACCAAACACTACATAACTCTTGATATTGAACCAAAAGCCAATAGCAGACTATACATAAATCATTTCCATTGTTGGGCAAGGAGCATGACATCGTGGACCAGTTGGCAAGCATTGACTTCTGGTAATATTACTTTGCATATTCCTTTGGAATAATTGTGGGTTTAGTGTATATAAACAACTTGGGGCAGATTCTGCAGTCTCTGGGATATGCCAAAACACTGGTTCTAGTGTCTTCTCTTGTTTCCTCGTTTGGATTTTGACATTTCGTTAAGATATACACTGTGGAAGACTCGAATTTGTAACATCTTTTTATAGAGTTATTTTTAGGAATACCCAACTGAAGTTACTCCTCTTGAGTTTCATGCTATTTTTTTACATTTTCAATACAGGCTGAGAAATTCGAACTTTTGAAGGCAATGATCACTGCTGGAATGTCTGACTCTACCAATGCTAAAAGGTAGAGGTTCGATTATATCTAGTGTCTATTGTGTCATCTTTTTGAGAGGACATAATTCTAAAGGTGTAACACTACAAACATGTAAGAAGGTTGTAATAACTACTATATCATCAGCATTACATGTTTTCTTCATCTTGTGCTTGGTCATGAGATGCTATGTAAATTTGTAATAGCCTGAGATGTGTTTCTAGATCAGAACAGCTCTCAAGCTATTTCATGATTCTAGAAACAGGTT
This sequence comes from Taxus wallichiana var. yunnanensis, assembly GCA_018340775.1. Classification (NCBI taxonomy): domain Eukaryota; kingdom Viridiplantae; phylum Streptophyta; class Pinopsida; order Cupressales; family Taxaceae; genus Taxus; species Taxus wallichiana. The sequence goes on along the minus strand of CM031235.1, from coordinate 367,628,321 downwards.
TCAAATCTTTAGAATTACATCTTCAGCTACAAATCTTTAGAATTACATCTTCAGCTACAAATCTAGAGATGTGGCCCCTAACCATAAATAATTTTTCTACAGGTTGTACAATTTTACATCTTGTGCTGAGCCTGTGCTAGATGTTTATGATAACCGTGTGATAAATCTGGTCTCAGATTCGTGCTAGATGTAATAGTTGTATTTGTGTAATAGAAATATCAAATATACCATCCTTAAGATGCCCAAGCTATTGGGGAACCAATGTTTGAACCTGTGCCTCGAGTTACTGCGGTGCTATTACCCTCAGCCAAAAAAGTTATGTTTACTGCATCACACCATATTTGAGGAATTGTTTTGTATCAGCCAACAAAAGTTTGAAGAAACTTCAAGATTGTACTTTTCATAACATCTTATTTAATTAAAAAGGAAATTCATTTGATTGACACTAATCCAACAATAATATTCAGAACAAAAATCAGAAACCTTTTTTATATAATGTTGTTTTGATGGCAAATAAACTCGAGACTTATTATCATTTTACCAACTTGAAAATGAAATATTTCTAAACAAATATCGGGTAATAGCCATCAAATTGCTGCTCCTCCATCATTTTGGTTTGAAAGGAAACAAAATTCTTACCTCATAGACAAATATAGCACGCACATTTTATTAATCTCATAACATATATACACACGTACAAAATAATATGAAACTTGTGATTGAATCTCACACCTCAACTATTTGAGTCTCAAAAGGAAGGTCGCCGCTCTTCCTTTGACATACCCTTTATTGACCATATTAAACTTATCTTATATAGCGCATGTCTATATACATGTAGACAGTATAAAATTTATGAATGACAAAACAGAATATATATGTGTGTGTGAATATGTGGCAAATCTCTCTCTTTCCTTCTATACTTTTGTGGAGCCTCCAAAGCGCTACATCTGGTTGCACTTATATAAAAATACACCGATCCTTCACAATATACGCCCCCTCCCCATCCCTGGTATACTTATCTCGCCATGGTTCTCCATTAATGAATGAAAAATCGAAAGAATAAAAAAATTGAGCTTTTTCCTTTTATGGACGGCATGACCAGCTTTGTTTCATTCTAGTTACTACACCTTTGTTGTGTTGGGCAGATGGAAGCTCTCCAATGGCTATCATCATATATGCACACGTTCCGTTATCTCTGCTAAGTCCTTTTTCTTTGTTTCTTCTATCTCTGCTTTCCACTGTAAACCATTCAAATGGATTCAACATTAAATATAGAGCAATTGACACATATACCCATATGTAAACTATGTATTTACATATTTTTTATGCAACTGTAAGAGTAAAAATGTACCCTTTCAGCTCTTGTATGTGCTTCTGCAATTGACTTTTCAGTGTGCTCACAAGCATGGGCTTTTATTCGTTGTGCATCCTCACGAGCTTTTGACAATATCTTCTCAGCCTTCACCTGCGCCATCAGAAAAAAAAAAAAATTTAAAAATAGACACCATCAAATTCCCTTTATACATTAATAATCTCCATGACCCTTCAAAGCTCTGCCCAACTGGCAACAAAAGTGTCACATTGTGAAAGTTGTTCATGATATGCGAAAGAAACTCTATTCATGATTTTCTTGGGCTGGCATTTTCCATTGAAAGCTCTTCAAAAGAAAACCCACAAAGAAAAGGTTTTTCAAAACAGTCATTTGCTTCTTGTTGCGAGGACACCTGACTTATTGAGATGATGAAGATAAAATAGTCAAACATTACATGTCATAAGGCTAGCCCACACGTTAGTTAATGTGTGTAAGACAGATGAGGGGGAAGAGCCATGCATTCTTGCAGGCAATAATTTCCAAATTATGTTCAAATAATTTTGATTTACTTGATTGATACCTCTGCATTCTGGAGTAATTGTTCAGCCCGCACATCTTCCCTCTTTCGAGCTTCGAGTGCCTTAGCTTCTTCATGCATCCTCTGTCTCTCGGCTTTGGCCTGCATCGGGTTGTATGATAAGGAAACTAAAATTTAACACACTTTTTGAAATTTGAAGTCAAGACAATATAAAAAATCAATGACATTCTTTGTTGAACTAGCACACCTACATTTGGTTTCTATTGTAATACCATAATAAATTAACAAGTTAATTTATTGAAAACACCACAAATGTCTTAAGAGTCCTCCAATATGGTCTCAATAACAGTATCCTTCTCCACCTCTCTAACTTTATGATGAATGGCAGGTCAAGTGACAAGAAACAAGAAAGTGAAGGATGCTTCTACTATGACCATATTCTAATGCATATACATTGTTGTTTACCAACATAATATAATGACCAGTCTTCATATCTACCTACTTGTGCGAGTACAATACAGTCTTTCTTAAAAGGAAAGAAATTGCAAATGAAAATGCAGACAGAAGAATATGAAAAGTATAATATCTAGCAACTCTTAGAAACAAGAGATTGTACCCGAAGTTTTTGGGCTTTAGCTTCTAGTTTCCTGATTTCAGACTCAAAATAAGCAGTAGCCTCAGCTTCAACCCTTCCTCTATGTGCTTCTGCAAGAGCCTCGGCTCTTGGGTTCAGACATGATATTCTGAGAGGCGAGTCAAGAGGAACAGCACATGAATTTGGTGACAATGGTCCTGATTTTATATCATGGTATTCTGATTTTTCCACAGCAAGAGAAGCCACCAATGCATGGCCGTTTGGGGAACCAAACTGAGGGCTAGTAGTAAACCCCACTCCTAATCCATTGGAAACCTCCGTGTTCTCTGTTTTTACATTCCTCTGCTGCAAGTATTGCTGTTGCATCATCGAAGAAGCGGAAGAGGGCTCTTTGGGCACCTCTTTCTTACTGTACTTATTCATGCACTCTGAGTATCTTAATAAAAACTAACTGATCCAAAACACCCCACAACAAAATGCTCAATGGAATTAGGAAGCAATCCTTAAAAGTGCATTTACTGCTCTGCCTCATAAACCTCTTTTATATTGTTGTTTATGGAGATTGCTTGATGTGCAAGGATCGGAGTTGTGCAGACTAGAAAGATTTTCTTAACCTGTCCGTTGGATAGTAACAAGGAATGCCAAATAAGATTGCATGAGAGTCCTTCTGCACGAAAGGCGAGGAGTCGGCACTGTTGGAATCTCCACAATTTTCCGTGGCGAGTCGGTGATATTTCCTATAATCCATTATCAATAACGATGCCCAATGCCCATTGGTGTCGCCGATTCCGGCCATTCTTGAAATTCGTTGGCCAGCCTAGAATATTAATAATCAAAACTCTTTTTGTGTTTGAGGTTCCCTGCGGCTGTACAACGCCCCTGGTTTTCCCGCTTTCTCAAGAAGCACGGGGGAATATTCAGTAGCGTGTTATAGTTGAATGTTTTTCGTGTTTTTCCTTCGCTCTTCCCACGAGAGGAAGAGTATGGCCCTTCCCATTTCCCATTAGGTATGTTTACGAAAGAAAGAAGATGCCCATTGCCCGTTTCCCCTTTTTCAGGGCCTGCAACCCATCCGCAACAAAAACGGCCGTTGCCAAAGGCCATTCACCGTCTAACCAATAAAACCCATTTCCTTTTTTATTGGTATTTTTTGAAAAGGGATCTTATATTATATCAAATGCAACATGATATAAGACTTTTCTAGCAAAAAAGCAGGCGGCATGAGAGCACACCCCAAAACCACAAACAAACTAGGCCAAGCCTAGGAAAGCAACGAACACACTAGGCAGAGCCTAGGAATACATCAAAACAAGACAGTCAAGCCGCCACAAAGCAAAAATACCAATAGAGGGGGGGTCGTGATCATCAAAGTTAGCTTGACACCAGAAGGTCCTTGTCGGCATTAGGTATGTCCCAACCCAAGCCGAAGGGTCCTCCTCTTCATTGTCAGCCGCCACCCGTGTGGGCGAGATGGCAAGGGGAATCCAAGGGAACTTGTCTAAAGGTGGTGAGGGTGGAGGTGGCAGATTCCAATCGTCATGGGTGCACGGCTCGGGAGTAATCGGCGAGCCCAAAGCGAGCCGACGAACTAGGGAGGAGCCCGGTTGTGTTGGCGAGCTAGTGGGGAAACACTCCTACGCGGTTGGTTGCATGGGGATTGGTATTTTTAACACGGTGTGCGTCATAAACGGAAGGATGTGAGCATGGAAACGAACATTGGATTTCAACGTTCCCCTTATTACAACAATAATGAGGCATGTTAAATGATAATTGTTCCATGCAGATGTAATGACCAACCAAGATGGTTGGCAGGTGGATCCTCCTTCGACCAAGCCATCTAGTGGAGTGTACATCCCTCCTCAGGATGATCCTCCCCCTCCTCTTGGAGTGGCGGCTTGTGCCTAGTGCTCTCATTTCTTATGTAATTCTTGTGTTTTATGTTTTCCCTTTGGGCATTTTTTGTTGCCTATGTGGTGTTTTTGTGGGACCGTGAGTTCTTCGATCCCTGCTAATGTAACTCTCTTATATTTTTGGTAATATAATGGGCAGTTCCAATAGTAAAATTATGCAAGCCATGGCATGTCCATGTTATGAAAAGAAGGTGTGCTTCTCACACTAGTGTCAATTAATCGATGATATAAGTTACATATGTACATTTGATCATGTCTTTATACATAGATATGGTGATGGGAACATTGTAGCCATCCGCGAGCATGAGGCCATATAAATCTTGAGTGTTTAGGGTGATTTTAGTGAGTGTAATGAGTGGCACACATTTGGCACCATGTTAGGAGAGTTGGATTTTATAGTCACTTATTGCCCTACATTTGAATCGACTAACCATAGGGAGAAAGCTGTTGAAAAGGAGCAACCATGGTGATCCCACATTCGACCTAGCCATATTGAGGAGTGATGATCGATTGGACATGTCAAGGCATTATATGACATCTTCCATTTACAAGCAATGATGTGTTGACACTTGATTGGATAGTGGGCAACACCAAGTGCTTGAATTTGTTCAAAGTAATCATCGTAGTATAAACACCACCTCCTCCTTCGCAAAACAACATTACGAAGTCACGTAACATGAAAATGCTAATTATCCTAGCACTACCAAAATCTATAATTGTTATTGAAACGTTGAGAAATTAAAAATATTTTCCTTACCATAAATAAAGAGGAAGAGGTGGAATGCAACAAGATGGAAAAATATGTCCATATTTGGGTTAACTACAAAGAAGAGAAATTGGTGGAGTGAGATTTGTAATGGAGAATGATGAAGGGAAGAGGGTAATATATATTCATAACTTCCACATTCACATTGATTATTGTGTAATTGAATTATCACTAACCAACAAATAGAAACACCGTAAAAAACAATATTATAGGCCCCTAAATAAAACGCCCTTTTAGGATGTAAACAAATCGCAAACTCGTAAAAAGTGGTTACTGATAGAGTTTGGGGTAGTAGGAGGAAAAACCCAATTTAGTACATTTTGGAATTGTTTATATGACTCTAAGATTCTCATTCATTCAAAAATAAATTACGCATTGGTTGGTAGGCTTGGTCCTTGGATATATATCCACTCGATAGAATGTGGACTTTTTCCAATGGCAATGATGCCACAATGGAAGTGGTCCTCCTATTAACATAATGGTTAATTGGTTGTGGGGTGAGTATGTTTGCTTGTTTGTATTTACCCTCTCCTCCTTTGTGGCTTCATACGCAAAAATAATCCCACTCCTAGGTTTGGTAAATTTATTGTCATGTCTCCCTATTTGATGCATATGCAATTAGGGAGTCCAATTAAGAGAAGCCTTCAACCACATAGTCCTCAGAGTTACACATGGAAAAATACCATATGTATCACAAAACATATAATCACGACAACTTTATTATTGATTTATAAAATATCATACGAACATAAACCGATCACCAATGATACATGTTCAACAATCTCCTAAGAGATACATACAATCGTGATCATACAATCTTACATAGATAACTTGTGTCATCACAAATTTCCAATGACCCACAAATTCTAAAATCTATCTCGTGTTGGTCTATTCTACTTTACTTTGAGGTTCATGGGTTTGTTTTTATGGGAATGTTAGCCACCCAAAGGCATCACCGATTTTAACTACATCTACCCATAAAGACACAACAAGGTCAAATGGACCCTTGTTTTAGTAATTTTAGCTCATATTAATTCATGTAAGGAATGAAGCATTAAAACTCATAATAGTGACAGTGGTTTAGAGCTACCTACGGGATGAAGAATGTGCACCGTTGAATCCAAGCGACATAGGAACTCCTTTTTGGTTGGGAAGGAAAACCTTTACACAAGTAGACAACTTGACAAAAATAGATTAGTAAAATAATAGGTGAGTTGCCTAACAAATGCCAATCCCGAGAAGGAAAAGACTTCCTTTCGCGGATGTCAACCCACTTTTAAGCAATCAAGCTAAACGTGATAAACAGTTGAATTACAGCTGACAATATTTGATAATATGAATACCTAATTGTTAATATGTCATGTTTACATGTTGGGACTTAATCGACGTCTTCAATGATGGGTTGAGGTGGATTGAAATGATTATCCCAATAAAGATTGGCCTTGTCATTGTATTCAAGGAGGAGGTCCAACTGTTCAGGAATGTCATCTAGATTGGGCATAAGGACGATGGCACATATACTCAACTCATGATTGATATTAGATTGTTCCCACACGAAAGGTTGACGGACTATGGGGAAGTCGTAGATGCTAACGGCTTCATAAACTACTCTTGGAATGGTCATCTAACAGAGAGTTATGCTTGCACACGGGAGAATATTAGTCATGATTCTAAAATATAAAGGAAATACATCAAATTGTATTAAAATGTAAAGTTAAGCAATTTGTCAGAACTAGTGTTGATCGTGTTGATTGGACGTCAATCAATGCGATTGGTGTCGATTGATGTGTTTTGTAATTACAAATGTTTAACAACGCATATTTTTAGAGAGGATGGTTATATGTTGGTGCTTCGGGCTTGGATGCTTTAATAAGTACACGATGTTATTATTGACTCTAAAAATAATGACTTGCAAACTCAAATGAAAGACATACCTTTGTGGTAAAGGTGACTCGAATGGCCGACTATGAAGATGGCTTCTCCAAAGGGAAGCTAGTGCAATAGAGTGCTTTTGCTTCTTCATGCCAACATGGAGCTTCAATTCAATCTCTTTAAAGGTTTAGTCCAACAACTTTGTCACCTGAAAGTCCATCATATCCTTGGGCAATGGTATGTGCTAGTTTATATAGAATCGATGTCATTTAACTGAATCGGTGTTATTTCACAACAATCGGCTATCGATGGGGGAATCAATACTAATTCCTACCCTTTTTGGTGATTTTAGTTGAATATGTTTCCAACTACATTATTTTCAGGGTTGATGTGAGTTGTAATGGTTTTGGGGTGGTTTTTATTATGTGGAGAGTTTGTTAGAGAGTTGGGGTTGTTGTGATCGTTTTATTTTGTTTGTTTTATTGTGGTTGCGGGTGGTTGGTGAGGTAAAATAGTGAATACGGGTGTAAATATGGGTTGGTAAATATTGTGATGGGTAAAGTGGTCATGTGTGTTTACGGAAGGGTGTTCTAAGGTGCGTATATACGGGTATGAATTAGGGTGGCCTAATTCTAGTGTCTACATTTTCCCCTTTTTGTTGAGCAAGTTATAAGGACAAGTCACGAGACAAAAACTAAAAGGGTGTGTTGCCTCAGTCTTATGGTGAGGGTGTGTTTTCCCCCCTCAAACTGGGGATTGACGAGAGAAATTGAGTTGAGTGCTAGTTTGAAGATGTGTGGATGTATGGGTGTATATGTGTTTGAAAAGGTGTATGTGCGAGCCATTATGGTGTCCCACGGATGAGGTCGGTATATATATGTGTAATGGAGTGGTAAATGGGATATTTTTTAGAAAATAAGTGACAAGGAAAAACCGACCTAGGCTACCGATGGGGCCGCGAAGGGGTTTGACTGTAGACATATGTTTTCATGAAAAATGTGTAGTGTATAAGGCTAGTGTTGTAGACTATGGGACAATCTACTAAGAAAACATGAATGGGATGTATATGTGGTGAGAAGTATATAGTAGGGGTCTCGGGGACAAAAGGGGCTCAGATTATAATGATTTGTGTGAATTCAAAGTGAATCGGTATAATTTGTATGATCAATACCTTGATTAAGCGGATCAACACCAATTTTGGGATCGATGTCGTTCATGTCAAAATATATATATAAGTGGTGTGTGTGTATGTGTATTCATTCTCCGCATTATGATCTTATATGTTATAACTATATATTTTGAGTATTTGTGAGAAATGGAGGCTAGCGGGAGTGGACAGAGGAGGTGACGACCATCTCAGATAGAGGTAGGTGTTTTTGTTTTTGGTTATGGGTTTTTTTGCTATATGGGGATATAGGATCAATGTCAATTACTAGGATCGGTGTCAATTTTTGTATAATCGGTAAAGATTCATGTAATCGAGATCGATTACATAGATCGATCTTGATTAGATTTGTTTTTGTTGATTTTGGGGATTTGGATGAATTTTGTGTTGTTGGGGTAATATTTGATTTGTGTGTTTTATGAATGTAGGAAAGTGAAGAGACACCTTGTGATGAGAGATCGAGTGTTTGCCATTGTTGGAGTGGTTTGCATCATGAGATGGGTTATTTTGGAGTTGTTGGGTTGGTGGGGTGTGTCATTATAGACACTTCTATTGAGATTTGGAGATGATGGTAGCATTGTTAGATCGGTGGGATGCGATTACAAGGACTTTTTGGTTACCTATATGGGAGATTACCATCACCCTAGAGGATATATATTGGATTTTTCATCTGCTTATTTAATGAGAGGTTATTGTTCTATTGATGAGGTTGGAGGTACAACTATAGTACGGTTGTATGGATATGATGCTTTGGATGTAGCTTATGTTGTTGGGGTGTTTTCTTTTGAGCCTCTTTAGGATGATACAATGCCTAGGAGTACTTTGATTAAGATGATTATGGTAGGGAGGTTGTTATACGTTGTCGGATTAGGGAGGATATCGGTTTCCATAGTTGTTGTGGGGTTGTAGAGATATGGTAAAACATTAGACTATTTTTGTTTAGGGTCCGACTCTACTGGCACAAATTTATAGGGAGTTGTGGGAGTGGTATGCAAGGAGGAGGTATGGGTTGGATGTGAATTTTGTGTTACACTTATGGGCTTACAAGCATATTATAATGATCCGACCATGAGGTCTTTATTTGTTAGATGGTATGAGATTGTATATTGTGTTGGATTTATGAGATGATAGAATGATTTTTATCGAGATGTAGCGTCACAGAGCTTTGATTGTGTGTGGGGTTATATTATAGTCTGGGGTAGATGATGTTATATGGAAGCTATATGTAAAGTTTCTTGTATGGCCAGGAGAGGTGGATGAGTTGTGTATAATGTAATAAGAGAGGTGGATGCATGGGCGTTGAATGGAGATGATCGAGGCGAATCAGTTTGGGAGGGTGGTGCAATTTGGGATGGTACAAGATGTGTTGGGGGATCCTATTGTATAAAGGAGGGGTTATAGGGACACCAATTTACTAGAAACAGGTGAAAGACATCCGGTGATGGTAGAGAAGGAGGTAGCTCCAGTAGATATTGATGATTAGTGTGATGTCGGAGTATGTGGCGTGGTGGTGGGAGTAGATGCGGGATCAAGGGGATATGGTTGTGAGAGCACTATGGGAGGAGGAGGGAGAGGTGGTTGGGGATAAGGAGGTAGAGGGGTAGGTGAGCATGGATCGAGGAGGTTGAGGTGGTTGCGACATGCGCGGAGGTGTCTAGGTTGAGGCAGGAGTTAGCATAGTGGGATGAGCGGTGGGAGATTCTAGAGCAAAGTGGAGTTAGTACAGTTGGAGGGACCGAGATGGTACCATCGACAACATGAGTTATTAGAGAGAGGTATGGGGTGACAAGGAGTACTTTGGTCATATCAGTACAAGAGGATCGGGAGTATGGGTGCTGGGAGGAGCGGTGGGGATGTAAGGAGAAGTGATGGGGCCACCGGGCATAGTGAGTTTGACTTGTTCCTGGCGATGATGAGTGATCTTAGATGTATGAGGGGTGGTGATAGATAGACTCCTCGAGGTGTTGTGATAGATAGACTCCTCGAGGTGTTGTGATATGTTGATAATGTGGCGATTCATTGGCGGTTAGCTTGTGAGGCCATCTTACTAGTTTAAGGAGAATCGGGGACCCGAGTGTGAGCTCGAGGGTGGAGTTGGCAATTTAGGGATTTGAATGTACAATTTACCATGTAGTTTTTATATGGGCAGAGTGCTCGATTATTTTAATATGTATATTGACTTGGATATATATATATATATATATATGTATATATGTGTGTATGTGTGTGTGTGTGTGTGTGTGTGTGTGTATGTACAATATTTTGGATATATTGACTTGTCTCGATGATGTGTTTTTAGATGATGCAAATGTGATTATGATGTGTTAGATATGTGTTAGATGATAATATTGATGGTTCATGTTTTATGGTGATATAAAATGTGATGGGTTGGATTGGATGGTTTGTGATGCAAATTGTATTTTTATTGTGTTGGATGTATGTGGATGATATGAGATGGATTTTACATTATGATGATGTATATGTGGCATTATTGTGATTTTGGATGTTGGATGTTTTAGGTGATTTTATGGATGATGTCCTTGTTTATTTTTACATAGCTACAAAAAGAAGTAAATGTGAGTTATTTGATCTATTACTAGATGGATAGAATATGAAGATGTTGGATATGGTTTGATTTCATAATCTTAATAATGCATTTTCAACGCGATTCGATTTTGTTTTATATGGAGGAGGGGGGAAGAGCTACCTTTATTGAGCACTTTGGAAGGATATTCCTTTGTACCATGGACCTGAGATTCCCTAAACAACCTTGGGGTTTATATTTTTGACGCATGGACTATGGTGCTTATGGTATTTTTGTGTAAGAAATTTGATTGATGTGGGAAGCTTTCTAAGGATAACAATCATGGTTTGAAATGCAAAAGTTGATCAAAGCGGGAATATTTCGAGGGTAGCTATCCTTCTAGGGAGTGGTATACAATAGCAATTTATTTTATTTGGATAGTCCTCCTTTGAGGAGTAGTTCACGATAGTATATTGATTTTTTAGGATAGACATACTTTAGGGAGGAGTGAGCTACAAATAATAGTTATCCTTTATGGGGTGATCTATAGTAGATTAATTTTTATGGTAGTGTTTATCCCTATTAACATCACTTATTTTTGTGTAGGGCCCTAGGTTGTTATGTAAGGAGGAAAAGTCCAAAACATGAGGTGGCACTATATTTCCTCAATCATGTCTAGGTTGGTGGGGGTGGGTAGATGATGATTCAAAGTTTCACACCAACAATAGAGAAACTTATCCAATAATGTATTATAGACAAATCCGTGGATGTCTATACTTAAGGTCGGTTTTGATTTATCGAAAAGCGACCACACAATTCTATATCATCATTGAAGGAAGAGAAGGTGGACTTTTGAAGTAAAAGGGGGCCTTTTAGTGAACCGTGGGTTTGGTAAAAAGATACCTTTTAACAATAGAAAGGTCGTAAGTGTGAAGCATTGGGGTTTGTGTTCATTTTGTCATCAAGGAAAGACAAACGATATACCCCAAATCCATACTTATGTGTTATGATATATATGTCCAAGCTAGTTTGGAACAAATTCCACATTTAACTCTTTTCCATTTTGGTGATGTGTTGAATTTGTTCAAGGACAAGATGTCCAATGTTAAATTTGTGTTCTCGGAGATGTTTGTTATAAGCTCGTTTAACCCTCTCTTGATAAACATTAAGATGTTCAAGGGTTGTTAGGTGACGTTCGTCTAATAGTTCTAATTGTGAGAGGTACTCTTGTTGATAATCTTCTTTGAAATGAAATCTTTAAGGGAGACTCATAAGGAGTGTATTTGTACCTCAAGAGGGAGGACAACCTATGAGTCGTAGACTAGAGAGAATGGGGTAGCACTGTAGGGGTACAGATGCTTGTTTGGTAATCCCATAAAGCAAAGGGGATGTGAAGGTCCCAATCTCTATCGACATCATTGACAATTTTAGCAAGGATTTTATTGAGAGTTTTGTTAGATGCCTCAGTTTGTCTGTTGGCTTTTGGATAATATGGTGTAGAAAAGCTTGAGTTTGATGTTGAATGTGTCACAAAGTTTTTGGACTTTTTGTTTTTGAAGGATTTTCTATTATTTGTGATGATTTTTTAGGAACATCAAAGTGGAAAATAATATATTGGTGGATAAATTTAACTATTTTATCTACTTTGGTTGAAATGAGGGGAATGACCTCCACCCATTTAGTGAAATATTCAATGGTTGTGATGATGGAGTCATGTCATTGAGAATAATTAGGATTGATTGTACCAATGAGGTCTAACCCCCATTATGAGAAGGGCCAAAGATCTTGGGCGGGTTGAAGAGTGTGGCTAGGAACATGCATGAGGTTAGAATGTTGTTGACATTTGAGACATTTTTTTACATACTGGCAAAGCAATCTTGGTTGGTTATCAGGCCGTAGTAACCGATTCATAAGAGTCATTTGCAACGACAACTAAGCCATTGAAGTGTCCGCCACATATACCATCATGGACTTCCTTGATGGAGTGTGTTGTTTTCAGGTACTAGAGAGGCAACGAATGAGGATTCCATTAAAGCCTCTTTTATATACAACACCCCTAGTATGACGCAACGAGAAACTCATTGTTTAAAATATCTTTGTCATTTCTAGAAAGATAGAAGGGATTTTACCTCTCGAGAGGAAACCATAGATTTGTGAATACCATGCGTTTTATTTTATTACAAGTAGATTAGATTCTCAAGATGCGAGACATGATAAAGGAATTAAGGAAGGTCGTGGTGTTTACAAACTTGTTGGTTGATCGTGGTTTTTATTGGATATTGTAATGGTCAAAGGTGTTAAGTAGTTGATCAATGATGGTTTTGTATTTCTATAAGATGTTGTTCTTACATTAGTAAGTGCCTTTGATTTGATTAATTATGACTTGAGAGTCACCAAAGATATTAAGGGTTTTGAATCCCAATTGTAGTCACTAAATCATGCACTTTGAGTCAATATTTAGTCTTGGTCTCATACTACTATTCATATGGTTTTGAGTGAAGAAAGTACTAATTAACCCATGTCCTTTGGCCTTTTTACTTTACTTTTTTCATCACTTTTGATCCTCCAACCATACCCGCCTATCTATTTTATCATTTTGCATTCATCCTATTTCTGACAAGGGTGCCCAGCCAGATCTGGTCCCTTCCCCCCGGGCATCTCGGTCCTCTTTGTACTTTCCTCTCACCTTTTGGGCACTTTCTAGTTGTTTGAACTTTCTATATTTTTTGTGGTCAGCCTTTTCGGGGTTAATTACGAAATTATAACAAGAGAACCATATAAATTTAAAGTTATCTAACCATAATGAGGGACCAAGCACTAAACATCTACTATCACCATCTAGAGTTGTATCCATCAAAGGCATCTAAAGCTACATTTTCATTCATCTAGTTCCATCACAAGACATACAAGGTTTGTTCATCCGCATCACACTTCATAAGAGGGGAGTCTATTGTTTCCATGCACACATTTACTACATTCTACATCAAGTTATTGTTCACTACTTCACAAAGTGTGATTGGCACAAGAGAAACCTAGGGAACAATTTTGCACACACACACCTAGAACTACATTGGTTCTGAGATGTAGTGCAAATCTCAGTGATAAGTCCATCAATTTGGTAGTCGAGGACAGTCCAACCCCTTCATATGCATCTTTATTTTTAGGGTTTTGATACTTTGTATGGGGTTTTGTAGGTGCTTTCTTCATCTTTGATTTATAGTGACATCCAACGCAGTTCAACGACATTCACGCGACAGCGGTGAAGGAAGGAAGGGAATCACTTAATGACACCTTAAAGGAGGGATTTAGGTCATTTCGTAGGCTAGGGCTCCCAAATCTCAGATCAGGGTGCCCACAAGTGCCCCTATCCCTTTCCAGGTGCCTAGTCCAGTCAGAGAGCTCATATATGCACTTTCTCAAGTTTCTGTGTGGTCGTTACCTCCTCCTGTTCACTTGGTTCACACTGCGACATAGTCCCTCACTTTTGTTGAATCAACTAAGGAATTCTCAACCCTCTCTTACACATTAAGGCTTCACATTCATATTTACTCAATTTTTGAGTCATTTCTGTTATTTATTTAACTGTTATTTACTGCTTTGCATATCATTAGATTAGGCTATAATATCACATTTTAGTTTAATCATTTTGGTGAACCCGTACTCGATCTTCACACTCTTAGGGTCCTCATTCTTTTCTTATCATTCTAAAGTATAGTCATCATGAGTATCTCAATCAATGATTATTTACTTACACATCTTGATGTAAGGCATAGAGTCCAACATCTTATCGCTACTATTCACATTGGTGTTGATATGCATCCCGACTCGACTCGATCTATCAAACTTTTATAGAGGCATTTTCGCAACACATATCATTCAAATCTAATCTTCTCGTTGATCTTAACACTTTTGACAATGATCCACCCTTGCATATCATGATTTGCATCTATAACATGGGTCTTAAATGTACTCTAATTGATAATGGATCTAAACTTAATCTTTGTCCTATGTCATTCCTTGAAAAGATAGGTCTTTCTACGCTCGTGATGTTAGTCCATCATCTCTCTCACTTCATGCATATGATGGTTCAGTTTGCCCATGTGTAGGTCACATTGTTCTTCCTATCACTGTAGGGCCAAAAACTCTCAACATAGTCTTCTTTGTCATTGACTTTTTCAGTCTCATATAACTATTTACTTGGTAGGCCATGGCTCCATGCCATGCAATCCATTGTTTCTACCATACATCATTGTGTCAAATTCATACATGAAGGTGTTGAATATATTGTACTTCGTGACCATGATGCTTACAAATATTGTGACCGAGATCCTAATACTACTCTTCCTATTCCACACACTGATACTACAAATGACCCTCAACCAATGGATGAACTACCTCATTTTCCACCACTTGAGGGTGTTATTTGTGTCATTGATGTGGTTCCTTCCACTCCACCGCCTCCCCCTACCACTACTACTACTATGGTCATTTATCAAGGGTCTCTCTCTACATCAGATGTTTTTTAGCTCCTCCACCTTCTCACATGTCATCTTCATCACTGCGACCTCCCTTCACATGCACACTTTTCATGAATGATTCATATTGGGAACATATTCCATTTGATCCTACTTACGCGATGAACTATATGTTCACATGATGGCTTGGCCAGACTTGGATTCACTTTTGAGATCTTTATCCTCCGATGCATAATCCTCATATGTATTATGGATTCATCACTATCACAATGCACTTTATGGTCTACGTGTATTCCATCTCATAGTCTATCTTCCGTGTATACCTCCTTCTACTCCACTCATATTAGGACAATCTTGGCTTACATATATAGGAGGTACATTGGACCACGATCATACGAATATATCATTTCCCATGCCCTTTGGTCGTGTATTCATTTCAGCTAGTTCTTTTCTTGGCTATTCACAAAATCTCACTCATTGGTATGCACATGGGTGTCCCTTACCACCTTTCACTGATGAGGAATATGCTATGGTCATTTTTTTACCCATCCATGGCTCATTGCACAACCAACCCGACACTATAGCTTATCAAGGTTTCGATGCGGAACCCTATGGCTTTGACTCAAACCCGACGATCTCTTAGATGACATTACATGATTGATTCTTCATCTTCTTATAATTGGGGGCATAACACTCACACAATCCCTCCCCCATCCTAACATCAACACATGTCTCATAATTGTGTTTACATATATCCACTTCCTAGCATTCATATAGTCCTCTACACCACATGCATTTCCATTACCCTATGATGCACTCTTGTGCTTTGGTTCACACTTGACTGTTGAGGTCATTCTATACACATGGACCCCACACACTGCACAATCGTCACTACGCATTAGGAATGACATATCATCACATGATCCTACATCATCTACATATCACGCACTACAGCATAGGCTATAAGCATTGCAAGTCTTCATACATCCTACACTTTACATCCTACATCTTGTCTTACATACATCATACACATACTACACATGACTCACCCACTACACCATAGCTATCACATGTTGCATGTTTTTCACACATCATACACATCATCTTACATTCCATTTTACATATGTTATGTATTAGGGCATGGATACATCATACATTACATCCTATTCTATCACGTACATTACACATTTTGCATATTCACCTCTACGTGCATTGCACTCACTACCCGATGACGCACTCTAGTCTCACAGTCCATACTGGACTATTGAAGATATACATCTCAAATGGACCACATCGTAATCGAACATTCATCATGCACTCTTCTTTTTCCTAGATTAGTGATATACATCTTAGGCTATAAGGTCACTTCTCTTAGCATCATCTTGTTATAGGCTATATCACCACTTTTGCTTACATCGTTTAGTGGTATATGCTTTAGGCTAAATCAACACCCCCTTTCTATTCATTTAGTCATGATATATGTTTAGGCTATAGAGTCACGTATAGTTCATATATCATGTTGCATGTCATTGCCACACACACTCATCATAACACGCTACACACAAAACATAGTTCAACTATTTCCGATGAAACACTCTCATTTTGGTTCATTCTTGATTGTTGAGGTGACATACTAAATGAACCTCACTGCATACAAATCCATTCACTTAGAGGGCATGCAGCTCCTACCATCCATATTGCATTCCATTCCATCCATCCACAATATACTACATTTTATGGTTGCATTTACTCTTGCTTGTAGTTGTCTTTAGATGTTCACTTTATTACACATGTTAGATATATCTCTTGTATGTCATTATCTTTACCATACACACATGCACGTTCACATCCTTTTTCTAGTTGTGATCGCAGATACAAAGCTTCTACATGCAACACTGATGCTTGACACACTACCTACTGGGGCATCCACATTCGTACACTACAGGTGTTATTGTTTCATTTTTTCATAGCACACTACTTTGGTTTATACATGCTTTGACATACTTGTTATTTTTCTAACATGCTAATGGGTGCTTCATGTGCAAAATTTGTTATGTAGGGATATTTGCTTCCATACTTGTTTTTTGTTTGCTATTACTTGTTATTGTTTGTGGGCCTTGCCCTTTGTTGTGTGTACACACTTGTTTGTTTGTAGCCATGACAACCTTGAGTGTCTTGCGACACCGTGAGTGGTGTCCCATGTTTGCAACCTTCTTTGTACGGTCTATGATTGTCTTCTTGGGTGTTTACATTGTCTGCTTATGTTCTAGCTCATACATTATTTTTTTGGCTTATACTTGTTCTCTACATGCATGTTTGTTCGTACTAACACTTGTTTCTAGCCACTTATTTGTGTGCACCTTGGTTTCTACCAAGTATATTCCCTTCCCCCTGTAGGGCACAATTTATGTGGTCAATCCTCTTTTAGGGCCGCATCCTCCTATTTGTGACATCACATGAACCCCAAAAAGGGGAGGCATCATTGGGGTTTACACATGGTACCAATACAATTCGATCTATAGTGAGTCTACAGTCATCATCCATGACACAATTTAGTCTATAGTTTTGCGAGTGGGTTTAGACCAATCTACGAACCCCATACACAATGGATTTTATAGGGTAGATTGTCCTTAGCATTTTGGGGAGTAGTTACAAGTTAGAGGATACAATGGACTTTCCTCCCTACACTACTTTGGCCAGTGGCGTCGGATCACCCAAAAAACCAGACAGTACAAAGATCTCTTCACCAATCTTAGGGAAGCAGTTATAGGTTGGAGAATAACACAACTTTCTCCCTACACTTCTTTAGCCATAGTGGCATGAGATCTCCAAAAAACTCACACTTCACCAACAATTACAGGATATCCTTTCTACACCCTTTTTTCTCATCACGGATCAAGTGCACATGTTCCTTTTTCATTGGCATTTTCATACTATTTTTACATGTTTCTTTACATTTTTACACATATACATGTATATTTGACTACTTGATCATCTTCTCTTTTACAGGTCCGTCCATATGGGAAGCAAAGTAGTCAATAACAACACACACATGGTGATTACATCACACACACGATACTAACCATGTAGGTACACTACACACATTGACATCTACACATGCGCTTCCACCCTAGGTTCACTCTCATCACTTTTACATTTTTTATCTTTAGTCTCCACGCTCCATCTTTTTGTCACTCCATGCTTTGTCTAGTCCTTGGCGCATTTTCTACATCACTCTACATGGATATCAGGTACGCATATCTATCTACTTTATGTTACCAAGCATTCTTCTCACCAACATAAAGTGGGGGAAAATGTAGTCACTAAATCATGCACTTTGAGTCAATATTTAGTCCTAGTCTCATACTACTATTCATATGGTTTTTGAGTGAAGAAAGTACTAATTAACCCATGTCCTTTGGCCTTTTTACTTTTCTTTTTATCGTCACTTTTGATCCTCTGACCATACTTGCCCAATCTATTTTGTCATTTTGCGTTCATCCTATTTTTGACTGGGGCGCCCAACCAGGACTTGGGCCCCATGGTCCCCTCTTGGTGCCTTGATCCTCTTTGTAATTTCCTCTCACCTTTTGGGCACTTTCTAACCATTTGAGCTTTCTATATATTTGGTGGTCAGCATTTTCGAGATTAATTGTGAAATTAGAACAAGAGAACCATATAAATATAAAGTTATGTGACCATAATGAGGGACTAAGCACTAAGCATCTACTATCACCATCTAGAGTTGTATCCTTCAAAGGCATCTAAAGCTACATTTGCATCCATCTAGTTCCATCACAAGACACACAAGGTGGTTCATCTACATCACACTTCATAGGAGGGGAGTCTATTATTTCCATAAACACATTTACTACATTCTATATCTAGTTATTGATCGCTACTTCAGAAAGTGTGACTAACACAAGAGCAACCTAGGGCATGATTTTGCACACACACCTAAAACTACATTGGGTCTTAGATGTAGTGCAATGCTCAATGTTAAGTCCATCAATTTGGTAGCTAAGGACAATCCGACCCCTTCATATGCATATTTCATTTTTAGGGTTTTGATGTTTTGTCTAGGGTTTTATAGGTGATTTATTCATCTCTAATTTTAAAGTGATATCAATGTAATTCAAAGTGACATTCATGCAATAAAGTAGTGAGGGCGAGTAATCACTTATGACACCTCGAGAGGAGGGTTTTAGGTCGTTTCCACAGACAAAAAGGGTGCTAAGATCTTAGACCGGGGCACCCACAAGCACCCTTATCCCTTTCTAGGTGTCTCATTCCAATCAAAGAGATTAGATATGCACTTTCTTGGGCTTCGTGGTGGTCGTTTCCTCCTCCTGTTCACCTGGTTCACATTGTGACACAATCCTACACTTTTGTTGAATCAACTAAGGACTTCTCAACTCTCTCTTGCACATTATGGTTTCACATTTCTATTTACTCAGTTGCTTGAGCCATTTATGTTATTTATTTAGTTGTTATTTACTACTTTTCATAGCATTAGAATAGGCTATAATATCGCATTTTAGTTTAAACACCAATGTTAAGGTTGTTTGCAGACCAGGATTAAAGCTTCGTATTTGGCCATGCAATCAAAGTTGAGTTTGAATAAAAGTGGCATGGGTGTCACCTTAGGGGGTATTAAAATGATACCAGATCCTTCCCCATGCTCTCATTTGAATCCATAAAAACATAAGTTCATTTTGGTGAGGGGTTCCTCATGAAATAGGAGGTCTATAGATTCATGGGAACTAGGTGTTAAAATTTTGATTATTAGTTAAAGGTGCCTCTTCGAGGTGGTCAATGATGACTTGTCCTATGATTGATTTTTGATAGATGAATTCCAAGTTGAATTTGATTAAGAACATGAGCCATCGAGTGATTCGTTGGTTGTGACAGGGTTTGGAATATATGGACTTCAAAGGTTGGATATCATAACTACATAGGTTTAATGATTGAGGAGGTAGTGACGAAGCTTGGAAGTTATGAAGAGTAGGGTGTGACATAGTTTTTTGAGGTTAGTGTAGTAGGTATTGTAATCAATGAGAGTACAAATGATGCAAGAAACAACATGTTCCCAATTCTAGTCATCTCGATGAGCAATCATGATGCCTAGGGTGTGGTCGGTAGAGAGAAATGTATAAATATAATGGTTGATCCTCCTTAGGAGGTATGAGCATGGGAGGTGATAAGAGATATTGTTTGAGGGCCTAAAAGGATTCTTGGCAAGGTGTGTCCCATTTAAATCAAATTTCCTTTTTAATGTGGTGATGAAAGGGTTGGCAACAATCGGATAGTTGTGTGATAAAACGATGAATGGACGGATAGAGTTTTCCTTACAAGCTACGTAGTTGTTTTAAGTTGGAGAGGCATCTCTAAGATGGCCTTTATTTTGGCTGGATCGACTTCAATTCCTCTAATGAATACAATGAAGCCCAATATTTTACCATTCAAAACCCGAAGACACATTTATTGGGATTGAGACAAAGACAAAATTGGATCAATCGGTCAAAGATTTTATCTAGGATGAGTGATTATTTTGTAGATTTTGGACTTATTGAGGAGGTCATCTACGTAGTATTCAACAGCTTTATGGATTAGTTCATGGAAGATATAAGTCATGGCTCATTGGTAGGTTGCGCCTACATTTTTCAAATTACAAGGCATGACCTTGTAGAAGAAAAGGCCCCCATGGGGTAATAAAGGATGTTTTATGTTGATCTTCAGGGGTGAATGAGGATTTTATTATACCGAAAACCCATCCATGAGAGATAAAATCTCATGGCCTGTTGTGAGATCTACTAGTTGATCGATATTAGGAAGGGGAAAATCATCTTTGGGACAAGTGAGATTAAGGTCTCAAAATTTCGATATAGATGTAGAGTTTATTGGAGGATTTGGGAATGGGCACAATGTTAGATATCCGGTGTGGGTAGTCGATAGGTGGGATAAAATTGAGAGATAAAAGGCATTACAAATATTATTTGATCAAGAAGGCTACATGAGGATGCATTTTCTAAAGCTTTTCCTTTAAAGGTTTGGCATTGGGGATAGTGAAAATTTTGTGCACGACTATATTAGGATTGATACTTGGTATGTCATTATAGGACCAAGCAAATGCTTGGTTTTTTTGGATAAAAATTTGGTGAAGTCTTGTTGTCCCTGAGGGCTTAAGGATTGTCTAATTTTTAAAATGCATGGAGCTTCAAGGGATACCAATGTTAATATCAATGGTGGATTCGTTCAAAAGAGTGGAGGTGTCGAGGGAAAAATATTCATGTAGGTGGGTCTCTTTTGCTCCCATAGGTCAAGTTAGAGTCATCATCTTGGCATTATAAAACATTGATAGTAGGAGAGTCTTCTTCTATCATGTTAGAAAAAATTAAAGGAAGGGTTTTAATTGATCCCCAACTTGGTAAGTGAGAGGCCCTAGAGAAATGATGATGACTAAAAAAATTAGGGGGATGGAAATGGCATCTTCTATGTCTTTGGGTGTCTCAACGGATGATGGGATGGGGTCTAGTTGGAGCTCGGGGCCAGAAACAACTATAGGAGGATTTATGAATCCTAGACCTTGCTTCTCATGAGGTAATTTGAAGTCTACCAAAGAGAAGTTATGAGGGCCTTGTTTGTATTTACCCATACCAAATCCTTTCCACATGTAACAATAAAGGTAAGTCTGGAAAAATTGTGGCTTATATAGGAAGGAGAAATAAAAGAGAGAAGGGCCTTGTGTGTTGTTGGTTGTCTTGATATGAGGGATGATCGGTCGTGATCCTCCATAGATGAGATTGGTTTTCTAGGTGAGGGGCTGAAGAGGACAACATTTATGACTTGAGGATGGTAAAGGGTTGTTTTTGGATTTTCGTGTTCTTGTGGTGTGGGGAGTGTATTTAGGGATAACAATTGGTATTCACCTAGTGAGATTCGTTAGAATGTAAGTCAAAGGACTCATTATGGGGGATTTTGGATGTTGGTACGAAAGTGCTAAAGCGGCCTTACTAGAGGAGGTGGTACTTTTGAGGGGTATTAAGACATCATTAGGTCGGTAAGTCAAGTTAAGGTTTTGAATGGATTAGGATAATGGAATAACATGAACTTTCCCTTCATGTTCATATTTTAGGCATCTATGTAAGGTGGAAGGGATGCAACACATCTGTCAAATCTAAGGATGTCCAAGTAGGATATTGTATTGGAATTCCCTTTTACTAGGTAAAAGAGTTTAGGGATGGTGTGATTTCGACATTAGATGGGTAGGACTATTGTTCCTAGTGTGGGGAAATGGTATATTAAAGGCACGTAGGATGGTAGGTGAGTGACACATCATGGTATCGATAACATAAGTTGTTTGAAGGTGTGGGTGGAGATAATATTGATGCTCATGCCATTATCAATCATGACTCATTTGATGTGAGTTTGGTTGATTTGTGTTGTGATAAATAAAGGGGGATCTTGATCATTTGATTGGACCTAAGGATTTTGTAGAGTCGAATGTGATGGATGTGGTTGTTTTTAAGGCACAAATGAAGGCGGCTAGTGGTTGTGGTTCGTTTGAAGGAACATAAATATATTGTAATGCCTCGATCATCACTTGTTGATGTTGGGGGGTTTTGGATGAGCTCGTATAAGGAGAATCTTCACTTGGTGCTTGGTGAAGTTGTTTTAGGATTGTGTTTTGGATGGTTGTGGTGGGTTTGGTTTGAGTCGAGCCAAGGATGGACACCTTAATTTGGGGAAGTTAGATAATGAGGATATTCTGAAGTTATTTTATGGGTATAGAGACTTTTGGTTTCACCTTTTTTTGTGTTTTTAAGTCTTGGTTTTGGGTGATTGTGGCTATAAGAACTCATGTTGATTTGGAAGAAGGACATTCAATGGTAGAGTGATGAGAAAATTTAGCAAGGATTCCTTAGTGTCAAATTTGGCTTGTCTCCTCATTTCGTAAGTGTTGTTTTTTAACAATGTCAAAGATTAAGGTGTGGATTCTATGGTTGGTAGTGGATTGGATGATCTTCTTCTGGATCGAGGAGGTCATCATTATGGAGAGATTTTTTTGGATTTACCATCATAAGGGCTTTGTAATTCTTGGTTCATGACTTGGGATCTATGGCCACTCTAAGTTTGTCTAGTTTGTACTAATTCTATATGTGATTGGAAACTTTGATGAGGAAATGATGGTGGAGGTTTGCATGAGCTTCAAGGATGGTATATAAGTTCCTTTCAAAGATTGGTGTGATGTGGCATCCCTTGGAGAGGGGTGTTTGGGTTTTTTGTTTAAATGTTTTATGTCTATTTATGAGGGTGATTAGTGGAATGTGCCTTGTTTTTAGAGATATTAGGATATGTTGGAGTCTAAGGTATTGGACTATCGTCGAGATCACTTGAGATGTGGGTGGGAGAGGAGGAGGTTGTTTGAATTGGTTTGGACTCTTTGGTTGTGATGTTTAATTTAGAGGAAGGATGGGATCCCAAAATAAAGGATAGGGAGGAGACTACGGATGTGATTGGGTCCTTATCTTTGGATCATGATAGTTCAAGTATCTAATGCATGGGTTGTGGGTTTTCCTACTTTTGGATATTCAAAATTTTATTGGTTTTGGGGTGTTCTAGTTTTGGGGTTTTCTAGTTTAGGTGTCATCTCTAGGGGATGGTCCATGAAATTAGATCCGAGAAGGTCAGTAGTGGGTGTGTGGATAGTTAATAGGGGTCATGTTTTGATTGGAGGATTTCCGTGAGAAGGTCCGAGAACTCTGGGTTTTCTAGGGGTAGTGTTGGTGGTGAAGGGATCTTCTCATGAAGAGGATGTTGAGAGATGGTGTTAATGACATAACTTGTGGGGTTTTGGTGTTTTTTGTATTGATGATTTGTCATGTAGGTGAATGATTAGGAAATGGTTGTTTGAAAACGTTCTAAGGATTGGTTTGGGGGAGCATTGGGATTATCAACTGGAGCTCTCCTTTGTCTATGAGATTTTGGACCACATTTTTGAAGGATCGACATTTGTTTATGTCATGGCCTTTTACTTGATGGTAGTGGAAAAATTCATCCTCCCTATACCATGTGGGTTTAGGTCAGACTCATCAAATGAATTGTAGATGGGAGGTAACTCGATTAAGTGAGCCTTCAAGAGTTTTTCAAGGACAATGTCATAAATTATTCCTAAAGGTGTATATTCCCTGGTGGTTGTGAGTTTTGATCTCGAGGATTGTTTTGTGATGAATTAGATTGATTGGATGAGGTTGTTTTAAGAATGACAACATTGGTGGCACCTTTGGCTTAGGGAAGGCTTTGGGAGGATCTAGTTTGGTGGTTTTTTACATAGTTTATTTTCCTTCTTCAAGGGCTTGCATTTCCAATTTTCTGGCCATGGTAAAAAGGCTTCTTCAAAAGTATGAAAGGACTGAATTTGGAGTGTGGAAGAAATGTGTTTGGCACAAGACCAAGAAAATAATTTGATTATTCAATTGGGGAAGTGAAGAATGAAATTGGTTTATAATTCCTCTCCATCTAGCAATAAAATCGGTAAGGACTCATCCTCAAACTATTTGATGGCATAAAGATTGGTAATGGATATTTTCTTCAAAATTTTGATGGAGAAATTTTAAGGAAGATTTGGGCTAGTTGTGTGAATGTGTATAAGGAATGTTGGGTGAGGTTACTATACCAGTCTAAGGTAGGTCCTACTATGACATGGGGAAGGTGTGAAGCAAAAGAGCATCATTCATGGGCTATAAGATAACAAGCATGTCGGAATTCTCTTAGATGGTTTTGAGGATCCTCCTTACTGTAAAACTTAGTGAACTTGGGGAGTTCCTAATGTGTGGGGTATGGTCTGATCAAGACTGCTAGGTTAATTGGTTCATTACAAATTTTTTCGTATGAAAATGCATTTTTGGGCCTCGAGGCAAAAGCTTCTAAGTTGGCCATCTGTTCATGAGGGCTTGGAGGAGGTCGATTGAGGTGTCGAATGTTTTGTGGTGGATTACTTTTGCATGTAGACTAGGAAGTTGATGTTGTTAAAATGATAATGGAGGTTTTGGAAAGGAGGAAGGTTTCCTAACATACTATAAGTTGGTTGGGAACCTAATGGTTGTGATGAAGGATAAATATATTGGTAAGATTGGGGAAGGGAAGTGTTGAGGAAGGGTTATGAGGGCTATGGATTTTGTTGAGGGGGATGTGACCATATTATTGGAAGCCAATTATAGGTATTGGTTGAGACATGGGATGAGTGTTAGTAATAACACTCGTATTGATGGGAGGTAAAGATGTAGGGATGGATATGACTAGGTTTTGATTCATGGACGAGGATTTTAGAGATCCCATGTTGAGAGGTAGCCAAGGAGATTATGGTATGAAGCATATTAAAAGAACCTATTGAGAAAGGGGGAGACTTGGACACCGTGTGACTAACCATGATGTGTAGGGAACTCATGTGGGAAGGCACATAATGGGATCTGGATGAAGAACAGTGTGACAAGGATCCTGGGTGGCCAACTTTGATATGTGATGAGATGGTATTAAGATCAAAATTGGCTAGGGGAACTAATGAGATAGGTTTAGGTGTTTCCTATATGATCAAGAGGTAGAATAAGGGACAACTTGCTCAATGAGTAGATTAGTAGTGGGATTAATGTGGGTGGGATTATAAGTAAATGATATTGAGGTTTGGTTGGGGTTCAAATTGTGATGGGGATGAGATAGCTCGTGTGAAGTGAGGTAACTGCTAAGGGTGATAGGATTGGTGTCAAGAGTTCTTGAAAGTAGGATCCCCATTGGCGAAAAGAACTATGGGGGATCTTGGTAAGGTGGTTCGGGGTTTTAATATGTATGATCTAATGTTGGGAGAGCGTGGTGGCTCAAGAGTTTTATCCATAATTTTTGTAGTGGGTTTGACATATTTATGGTATTATGGGTTTGGGATCATATTAGTCGAGAGTCATGAGAACCATGAGCCTAGAACAAACAATAAATGAAAGTATAGTTGTTTAATGTAAACCACACAATCAATGAGAAAATTTTGATTATCTTGGTTAACTTTTAGAAATGTGTGAAAAAAAAATTGGTTTATATAAGGTACTAGAAGTCGGTACGCACTAAGGTAGGTTTTCGGTATGTTTAGGTTGGCATCCTTAAAATTCCCAAAGGTATGTGAGGCCCATATCTCTGTTGTGTTTATATGAGGCATGATATTGGGGCCTACCCCTCACTTCACGATCCCCGGTGATAAGGGTGTCGGGTGCTTAGCCAATATACCACCCACCATTATTTATACTCATCCAAACACCAAGTGGCTTCCCCCTTGGTGATGAAATCCAAGTAGGTAGGCCTGGTAGGAAATGTTTGGATGCTTATTTGGATTTTCTATGATTTGGTTGTGTGTGAGGGAAAGATAGTGATCGATAAGAGTTTTCCTCCTATTTAAAACTATGTGATCAAAACAAACAAGAATGAATGCAATTATTTTTAATCCAAAAGGAAAAGTTTTCATTTTTTCTTTTGATGAGAACAATAAACAAGACAACTATATGCAAATCTAATAAAAAAAAAGGAACCTTTAGGTTCAGTCCCATGCCACTATATTTTAGTAATTTTATCTTGGTTTAATTCCTTTAAAATGAAAGAACTAAAACTTAGAAAAATGACAGGTTTAGAGCTACCCATGGGATGAAGAATGTGCACCATTGAATCCAAATGACGTAAGAACTCCTTTTTGCTTGGAAGGAAAACTTATACACAAGTAGACAACTTGACAAAATATATTAGTAAAATGATAGGTGAGTTTCTAGAAGTGCTAGTCCCGAGAAGGAAAAGGCTCCCTTTCATGGATGTCAACCCACTTTTAAGAAATCAAGCTAGATGTGATAAACAATGGAATTACAACTGACAATATTTGATAATATGAATACCTAATTACTAATATGCAATGCTTATATGTTGGGACTTAATTTACGTCTTTGATGATGGGCTAAGGTGGATTGAAATGATTATCCCAATAAAGATTGGCCTCATCATTATCTTCAAGGAGAAGATCCAACTATTTAAGAATGTCATCTAGATTGGGCGTAAGGACGATGACACATATACTCAACTCGTGATTGATATCATATTGTTCCCACAGAAAGGTTGATGGACTATGGGAGGTCATATGTTGGTGGCTTCATAAACTACTCCTGGAATGGTCATCTAATAGAAACCATGCTTACACATAGGAGAATATTAGTCATGATTCCAAAATATGAAAAGAAATACATCATAATGTATTAAAATGTAAAGTTAGGCAATTTGGGTAGGAATTAGTGTCGATCGTGCCAATCGACATCGATTCGTATGATTGGTGTCCAATTGTTGTGTTTGTATTACAAATGTTTAATAACACAATTTTTAGAGAGGATGATTAGAAAAGGGTTTCGAGCTTGATATGTTTGGGTAAGTACACAATGTTATTATTGAATTTGAAAATAATGCCCAAACTCAAACGAAAGGCATAACTTTATGGTGAAGGTGACTCAGATGGTCAACTATGAAGATGGATTCTCCAAAGGGAGGCTCTCAGTAATAGTGCTTTCGCTTCTTCATGCCAACATGGAGCTTTAATTCAATATCTTTAAGGGTTCAGATAAATAATTTGTCACCTGAAATTCCATCAGATCCTTGGGCAATGGCATGTTCTAATTTATATAGAATCGATGTCATTTAACCGATTGAACCAGAACTGCATCAGGATTGATTGGTGGAATTGGTACCGTTCCTACCTTTTTGGGGTTTTTGGTTAAATATGGTTCCAATTACATTATTTTCTAGGTTGATACAAGTTTTAATGGTTTTGGGGTGGTTTTAGCTTGTGGAGAGTTTCTTAGAGAGTTAGGGTTGTTGTGTTTGTTTTGTTTTTATTTATTTTGTTTGTTTTATTGTGGTTATAGGTGGTTGGTGAGGTAAAATAGTGAATACGAGTGTAGATATAGGTTGGTAAATATATTGATGGGAAAAGTGGTCAAGTGTGTTTTACGGAAGGGTGTTATAAGGTCCGTATATGTGGGTATGAATTAGGGTACCTGTCTTCCCAAGTTGGGTGAAGGGGATGACAATGTCCTATATCTCAACTCATCAATCTATATGGATATGAGGGTGGATTAGGAAAATGAGATAAGATCTATGGTTTTCTATAGTCGTTTATATCTCTACTTACCAAATCAATCATTCACTTTAGGCTTGCACAACTCCCATATAATTACACGTCATCGAATAGATGTGTGCGGCCCACCATAAGTTGTGTGGATTCATATACATGTATGATCTTATAGACTTGAACACTATCAACTAATTGTGTGAGGACCTTCATAGATTTTGTGCAGATTCAAAAGAAAATAATTATAAAACTAAACAATATACTATAACTATGTTTGGTTTATATGAGATTTCTTGTAAACTAGAATGCTTTTGAATCAATGTCATATTTTAAGGTTTTACATCTTCAAAGTTTCATACTATCACCAACTATTTGGATTCTTTAGCATATGCCTATATATATTGTGTAATTAATTACTTACTTGAGTAATGTTTTTACATTGAATGAACTCCTGCATTAGCATGCATCATTAAATGGTCTTGAAGCTAGTGGATAAGACCATATGGCCCGAGAAGGCTAGGAAAATCACCATGAAATTGTTTCACTTGGTAATTTACCCTCTCTTTAGCATAATCCTCGTGGTGATACTTTGTAAAATCACTAGTTTCAAAAATCCAGTCTTTGGATTTAAATTGTTACAACCTTAACATTTTATATTTATATGAGTAATAAGGTTATGGAATGAAGTGCATAACATTTATCTTTTAGTTATTAGTTATTAATATTTTCTTAACCTAGTCTAATTAGGATGAAATGGTATTACTCTACCTAATTATGTCTATAAATATGGACAAGCAAGGCTCTCCTAAATCATCACAAGTTATATTATAACGAGAGCCCTATAGGTCTTGACAAGTTATTTTATAGAGGGCCTACTATATATTAGAGGATATTTATACTATATAGAAAGCACCAAGGTCCTCGATAAAGGTAAAATATGAAAGACTTGTAGCTCAAGGAAAGGATATTCAGGGCATCATTATGGTTATCATAATAGGATAAGGAGCTGAGTTAGTTATGGTTTAGTTGGCACCTGCATGTTGAAGATACTTGAGTAGGGAAAGACATGATGACAATTGGCATGTCTTGGATAATGATGAAGCGGTTAGAGGAGATTCCTTCCAGTTCCTTCTTATGTATTGTTTTGCATGGCAATCGAGATAGTATGTATGTGTGTATGAGAGAGTGAGAGCTAAGGGGAGCATGGGTGTAATCTCTGTAATGAAGCTATTGTAGAGAATATATGGGGACTTTGTTGTTGTATTAGCTCCATTCATGGATTCTTTAATGTATTTGGCTACTGTAATGTTGATGAATCAATACAATGGGTTGTTCTAAACATCTGAGTCATGGATCTTGATATGTATATTTTATTTTATGCTTGTGGATCCAAACCCTTATGTTCTTGATGATGCTCATGGTTCAAATCTGTTTTCTTTCTATGATCACAATGTTTCCCTTCTTATTATGGTGCATTTGTATGTGGGTCTGAGTTCCTTTGTATCTATTATATAATGCATGTATCTATATATGTGAATTACTCATCCATTAATGATGAACATTCTTGTAAATCTCACATAAAGGAGGGGCTCAATGCACCACGTGCGTGCCTGGGTGAGCACCCAACACTGGGTGATAGGCATGTGCTTGGGATTTTAAGGGGTTAGGGGTAAATGAGACTACATTTTGGTTCCATTGTCGGGACCTCTTTTGAAGTTGTTACAAGAATGGTGAGGGATGGTAGAATGCCTGACCTTGGACAACATGGAAACTTGGCTTAAAAACATGGAGGATGAGTTTTCTCATAGATTCAACACTGGACCTGGAGTTTGATGCACGTAAATGGGTAGAGGAGCATCTATATCATGAGCTCTATGAAACCTTCTTTTGTTTTTTCGGTGGAGTTGTATGAGTGGTTATCAGTGTATGCACTGAGGAGAAGTTGGTTCTATCGACCTCGTGTGTGGACTCAAGAAGATTATTAAGAGGCTTCATGATGTTGATCTGGTTTGGACTCGTGTTGTTGATCATTGGTGGAAAGGTGTGTTGACTAGTTACACGTTGGAGTACATGTCATCTCCACTTATTCTTTCCTAGAGGTTGTTGAGTTGAGTTCTTGTGAGAACCCCTAGAGGATATTTCTTGTGTGCTTTACCTTTAGCCATCAAGATCTTGATCGTAACTCTGAGTTTAGAAGCATTTCCCTATGGCTAGCTAAACTCCCACTAGGCATGGGGGTGGAAGTTGGTGTGGTGAGAGATGGTGGATCCTATGGTGGAAAAGAAAGAGAAGAGAGGTGGCTCAAGTATAATGAAGCTTGAGAAAGGGAGTTGGTGAGAAAATGAGGTTTTCTAGAGTGATGGATTTATGGAGGTAGATGTTGCGGGAAGGATTTGAGGTTCACGTGGAGGGGTGGGACCTGAGTAGTCTGTGTTACCCCATCTTGGAAAGCGTGAGAGAGAAACCCCCTCGACTTTGGTGAGATCTCATCATATGGAGAAAGGAGAAGGGCCATAGGTGCATCTAGACCACCTAGAAACCAAACCCTTGTGCTTAGTTTTCCAAGTTTTGAGAAAGGTATCACTAGTCCAGTTGGTGTTGGAGTTAGTAGGCAAGAAGCATCGAGTGGATATCATTATTCTTTGAGTTTCTATGGCCACGTAGATGTTTCCTATATTTGGTGGTATTTTTTGCAGCACATCATTTTGGGCAAGGTGTGGGGGCACGTAGAAATGGGCATACATTACATTACATCAAGAAACATATGGGAGTAGTTTCCATTTCACAAACCGTTGGAGCTCAGTTTAGCTCAATGGTGGGAACACAAAGTAGCACCACTTCAGGTCCTGTACCTGCTATAGGGGAGGAGGATCTGGTGGATCTAGGAGTTTAGGAGTGAGTGGATCTAGTGGATTTGGTGGGGGAAACATAGAGAGGAAATCAAGGTTTTGGACCTAGTGGACAAGGACCACAACCCCAACAACATGTGTTCTATGAGATGTCACTCCACTTTTAGATTACAAGGGTGTTGAGGATGCATGGAGCATGTTCATAAGTGTGAATTACTATGGCGTGTGAAGGGGATCACTGCCCCAGAGTGGAAGGAAAGCCATTTGTAATGATGTTGTAGGGGCACGCGCATAGATGGTACCAGAAGTATGACCCACATCAAGATGATAGTGGATTATATTATGTTACATGTGATGCCTTCCTTGTAGAGTTTCACATTCCTGAGTTTGAGCAGAAGAGCATCAAACGTGTTGAAGGAGATCAACAAGGTATGGAGAGAGAGTGTGGGAGTATGACACATGTTTCAAGACTCTCTTATCCAAGTTGTCCTATGACATCCATCCATCACAACATGCTCAAGTGGTTCATTGGGGGCCTGATAATGCCTTTCAGATGAGTGCACTTTCACATAAGACTTTCATGGATCCGTGAGGCCTTGGAGGCTACTTTTGCATTGAGGCCATCGGGAGTGTTGACACTAGAGTGAGTCCCTTTTTGGAAGCTCAAATTTCTTCCATGGTGAAAAGCAACTTGAGAAGTTATCTACAAATTCAATGCATGAGACTCATAGTGGACTTTGGTGTATGGACTGTGAAGTAGAAGGACATATAAAAATATATTTTCCCTCGAAAGTTGGTGTGTGTGCCATGGTGTTGGACTGTGAGATCTATCATGGGGAGCATGATCCAAGTAGATGCTCCCATTGTTACAGCATGCATGCTCCATAAGAATGTGTCTTATTATTGTAAGATTTATACATCTACCACCCATGATACTAAGGATTGTAGATTAATAGACCAAGATCCATGATGCCATTGATATTGGTGTGTGACAGACCAACATTGTGAGTGGTTCCAAGGATGAGGGTCATAACTATGAAGGATGCATGGATGGTAGAGGAAGAGGCTTTCGTGGAGGATTTAGAGGTCGTAATGGTCATGGAGGTGGAGGAAGAGGAGACTTCCCCATGGAACTTGTTTCAATTGTGGATCTACAGAACATTATAAGTGTGAATGCCTAGACTTGTTGCAATGCTCATGGTGTGGGAAGAAGCATAAGTACGAAGAGTTCCCAGATTTTTATAGTCACATGGTTCAGAATAAGAAGAAGTAGGATAAGGGTGTGGGGATGGTGAGTGTAAAGTGTGTTGAGCCATTGTACATCCCTAAGGTGATGTCTGATACAGAGTTGGAGCCTATTTTGGTAACTACTCGCATGTTGAGGCTACACACATGCAAAGGAAATGCCAAAGAAAGAGGCCTATTATTACAAGAGAGGAGGTACTACATGGGAAGTACCCTAATCCTACCTACCAGAAAGAGGTGTATCAAGAGACTATGGAGGTGATTAGGAGTCTACAAGGAGAGATTCAATGTTTGAAGGAGTCACAAAAGTTGGAGCAAGAGAAGAATGTTGAAGCTCCTCAGAGGGACATAGATGATATCAAGGAGGTGTGTAAGATGTTGCGCTCTAGGAGAACATCATTCCCTATTAGGAGAATGGTTGAGAGAAAAAGTACCACGCATTGGAGGTGGGTGAGAGGAAGATCCTACATGCTAACTTACCCCCTCATAGTTTGGACTATGACAAGGAGATCACATTGAATGTGGTAGTGGATGGATGGCTCTTGAGTAATATTTTGATTGATATGGGTGTAGAAGTTAATGTCCTCACCCTAGATGCATGGAATCAGATGGGGAGACCACCATTGCAGCCATCTTCAAATGTGTTGTACATGGTGAATAGGACTAAGGCCACTCCCCTTGGAGTTTTGAAGAATGCTTCCATAACTATCCAGGGAGTCAAGTTCATTGGGGATTTTGAAGTCTTGGCATTTCAGAGGAGATAGCTTCCCAACATTACTTGGGTGCCCTTGGTGCTATGCAAACAATGTTGACCTGCATTTCAATAAAGGCTACATCAGTTTTGAGAACAAGGAGGAGCACGTGATCATTCCACTAACTGATGGATGGTCTGTGCCTTATGTGGAACCATTGGGTGAAGAAGACTTAAACAATATATATGTGTGCACCATCAGGGACCCAAAGTTCATTCAACCATCAAAGGAAGGGGTCATTCAAGTGGGATGATGCATAATCTATGAGTGATACAACCAGCATTGCTTGTGAAATTGGGGTGTGGCACATATGAGTTGATTGGGAGAGATATGAAAGGTAATGTGACTTGAGTAGTCAAGGCACATTGATCAGGCACCTGGGAGGAAGGTAGTTACGAGCTATACTAGTGAAGGTAACCTTGATACCTTTTTTTATGTGTGATGGAGGTACATTGGACTGTGAGATAGAGTGGAGGAATATGCTTGTTTATACCTTATGTGGGATAGTTGCGCATTGGTGGATGACACATCATGATAATCTTATGGAGTGGCATGAGGTAAGGGTCACGTTCTCCATTAGATTTCGAGAAGTAATGCACCTACTGGGATACATGACTATGATGGGAAGGGGTCCACCTTGTGCCATGTTTAGGAGTGTGAGAGGACTGGAGGGAAGGCCCGAAGCCTTCCCCCTTCCTTATGGGTGCACAAGTTCTATTCCACCTTGCAGGGTTGTGCACGTGCATGGTATGTTTATTCGGAGTTACAGAGACAAACAGAAATTGGAAAGAGTTAACAACGGGTATTATTCAGACCTTTGAGTACTTATCTTCTAAACCATCAAGTAAATGAGGCCTTATAGTGATCAAGCACCTTACATTGGGAGATAGTGCCAAGGTGGAGGACATTGTATTAGAATTTTTGGGAGAACCTGATATGGGGGGTGCCTTGAAGAAGAGGAACCAGATGAAGTGTAGTTTGAGTGTGCCTTCCTAGAGAAGGAAAAAGGAAAATTGGTATACATGATTAATGATGAGGAAGTGGAGAACTTAGATGTTGATCATACAGAAGGTATGTGAAGTCTTAGATAGTGTAGATGAGAAGGCACACTACCTACCATGAGCCATTAAAAATGAAGAAGGTTAACATTGGTATGGAGGAGGAACCAAAAGAGGCCATTATTGGGGATTACTGGATGGATCAAGAGGTGTCAAATATTATTGAGCTATTGCATGATTTTAGGACTTGTTTCCACATGGGTACCATGAGTTAAAGGGGGTTCATCACTCTCTAGGAGAGATAGATCAAATTGAAGGAAGGGGCATGACCAGTTAGGAAGAGGCCTTATAGAATGAACCCGAATCTATGTGTGAAGGTTAAGGAGGAGATTGATAAGATGATAGCATCGGTATCATAGAAGCCATTGAGGAATCTGAGTGGGTTAGCCCCATGGTAATCAACATAAAAAAGGATGGGAGAATATGGATTTGTGTTGACTATAGAGACTTAAATGTTGTGTGTGTCATTGATCCTTTCCCAACCCCATTCATTGAGGAGATCCTGGAAGGAAGGAGTAGTGGGGTGAGATCTATTCATTTATAGATGGGTTTTTGGGATATCACTAGGTTTGAATTGCCAAGGAAGACTAGGAAAAGACAACTTTCACCACTGAATGGGAAGTTTTTCTTATATGGTCATGCCTTTTGGACTAAAGAATGCACCTGTTGTGTTTTCACATTGTGGTTCAGGCATTTCAAGACTTCATTCATAAATTTCTCCAAGTCTACCTGGATGATTGGATGGTTTATGGATTAGTAAAGGATCATTGTGACAACCTGAGGCTGATGTTTGAGAGGTGTAGGTAGTTGAGCATCTCTCTGAATATTAAGAAATGTATCTTTGCCACTCCTTTTGGCATGTTACTTGGTCATATCATCTGCAAGGAGGGTCTATTGGTGGATCCTGCAAAAATTTTTGTAATTTTGGGGTTGGAGGAACCCACCAATCAGAGCATAGTGTGTGGATTTCTAGGGCATATGGGATATTATAGGAAGTTCATCAAGGGCTATGCTAAAATTTCCATGCCATTGGAGGAGTTGTTAAAGCATAAAGGAAAATTCCATTGGGGTGAGGTGCAACAGGTGGCATTTGATACATTGAAGGAAAACTCACTACTATGCCCATCTTGTGCTTTCCCTCTTGGGATAGGCCCTTTCATGTACACATGGATGCATCGGGGATGGTGATTGGAGTGGTCTTAGCACAACCTAGAGAAGGGATTGTTGACCATCCCTTGTGTTTTGCTAGTAGGAAGCTAACTCCAAAGTAGAAAAAATATATACTACATGAGCATAGTGTGAAGCATTGTCAATGATCTACGTGTTGCACAAATTTAGGTAGTATTTTTTTGGCAAATGCCTTTTATTTTTTACACAGACCATATGGCCTTGAAATATTTGGTGAACAAGCCCATCTTGCAAGGGTGCATATGTGTTGGGTATTATTGTTTCAGGAATTTGAATTTACAGTTGTGGTGAAACAAGGAAAACAACTTAGGACCTGATCATTTTTCGAGGGTTAATTTAGGTGAGGACATGCAGAGCATTGAAGACACAATGTCAGATGCTTAGTTATTAAAGTGCATGCATGCCCTCTGATTTGGAGGACATTCCATATTTTTTATGAATGGGTGTGGTGCCCGAAGGAATGAGGAGCTTAGAGAAGAAACAACTTGCCATTCGTGTTCATGCCCTACATGTTGATTAGTGGAGACTTGTATAAACTAGGTGGGATGAATTTTTTCACTGGTGTGTGCTTGAACATGAGCATGAAGCTATTATGGAGGAGGCTCATGGTGGTATTGTAGGTGGACACTATGCTGGGAGAGCCACCATGTGCAAGGTTTTGATGGTTGGTTTATGGTGGGAGACCTTATATAAGGATTGTGTGGAGTATGCCAAGGGTTGTGACCATTTCCAACACCTTGGGAAGCTTGGGCATCATGATGAAATGCCATTAAGGCCTATCGCTAGTGTAGAACCATTTGAGAAATGGGAAATTGACTTTGTAGGCCCTATTTCCCTAGCCATGTGAAGGATGGGTTCGCATTACATCATCACTTGCACAGACTATCTTACATGGTGGGAAGAAGTGGCACCTATGAAGGATTACACTACACTACTACTAACTAGGTTCTTGTGGGAGAATATAATCAGTAGGTATGGATGCCCATTGAGTTTAATGAGTGATAGGGGTACTCATTTCCTAAATGAGATAGTTAGAATCTTGTTGGTAGAATTCATGGTGGCCCATCACAAAACTACCCCTTACCACCCACAAGCTAATGGGACAGTGGAAGCCTTTAACAAAATTTTGAGTCACACGTTGACCAAGATTTGTGATGTTGGGAGACAGGATTGGGATGAAAAGTCTCTGTCATGTTATGGTCATATCGGACAACCTACAAAAGGTTGAACAAAGCAACACCCTTTTCAGTTGGTGTTTGGCATGGAGGTTGTATTACCTATTGAGTTCATGTTACCCTCCCCTATGTATTATGCATGCAGAGGTTTGGATGATGAACAAGTGCTTGAGGAATGTATTGACAAGTTGATGTAGCTAGATGAGAGATGTGCCATAGCATGATGGAGTCAGAGAATGGAAAAGGCTAGGAAGAAGGTGTGGCATGATAGGCACATCAAAAATAAGAAGTTGGAAGTTGGGAAGATGGTTCTCTTGTATGATTCAAAGTTTTATGCACCATCCTAGGAAGTTTAAAGTACACTGGTTGGGACCCTATACTATCACTTATATACTTGATTAGGAGCACTTTCTAGTTACAAGCGCTGGATGGCACAAGGTTTCCCGGTTTCTTTAATGGGAGTAGGTTGAAGCCCTACTATAAATAAGTCTTGATGTGTTTGTAAATAAGGTAGTATTGCCTAGTTAGTGTAGGATTTCCCTTAATGCATTTTCTTTTATGTGTTTCCTTTTTCATTTTTTTTTTTTTTTTTTTTTGTTTTTGTGCACATTGGTGTTATAGCTAAATACATTTGAAGTAATTTCATGCAGAGGAGGACACATATTTTTTAGTGTGTGGATTGGCATCTAAATTTAAAAAAACATTGGCATGTTTTAAGGAAGATGGAACATTGGAAGAGACTCATTTGGATAACTATGAAAGGAAGAAGAATGATTTGTGTAGAGGAGGTGTTCAAATGTGTGCTTGTGTAGTGAAGAGGTGTTCAAATTTGTGCCATAATAAAGGTGTCTGGTGAAAAAGTTGAGTTGAGTATAGACCATGCAAAGAAGAGAAGAAATGATCACGTAGTGTAACATGAGGTAGGTGGTGGTATAGGGGACTACTTGGTGGACAACAATGCAAGAGGTTATGTACTTTGGCATGGTGAGGCATGTGAAGGAGTGTGTGAAGAGTGAAGTGAAGTAGTGTTGGTGCGCCAGAAGGTTATGACTGAACAGACAGTGAAGGGAAGTTGTGGAAGTTGACTTAAGTTATAAAAGCACTTTATTAAAAAGTGACTTTAAAAATGTGTGGGTCAAGGACATTGAGGTTATGAAAAAGTATAAATAGAGGGTAAAGGTAGTCATTTTGACTACTTTTCCTTAGAAAATTTTTTTGTGCTCCGAGCTTGAAGTGTGATGAGGGTTTTGAGAAAAGTGAGGTACTTGTCATGAACCAGTAAAGTTGTGTGAGTTGTGGCATGATTTGGCATTTAGTGGTTTAGAGGGAAGAAGAAGATAGATAGAGTAGGAGGGGGTGTTGTGTGAGAGAGAAGCGTGGAAGTCATCAAGTTTGGGAAGATGAAGGAAAATTTAGAAGCACCTAGGGCACAGAGGAAGAGAGAAAAAATAGAGATGGCACCAAAGAAGGGTAGAAATAAGAAACCAGTGGTGGAAAAGGAAGAACCCATGGAATTTTATTAGAAATAGTATACCCTCTCAGGGGTTATTAAGGTAGAGAAGTGGAGCTCAAAGTTATATAGATGCAAAATCAAAAAGAATTCAACCACAAAACCACCATGACCATGAAAATTGATGTGGAAGGATATACAAGGAGATCCCAAGGTTAGATGAAAAAGGAAACCCTAGGGTAGATGATTGGGATGAAGAAGGAGTTAGTAGAAGATGGGGTTTTGTAGCTTTGGGAGCTTTTTTTTTGCTAAACCCACACCACTTTTTAGATGGTTGATGTCACGTGAGTGCATGAAGACTTTTCTACTTTGTGGGGAGGAGGATGAGACTCATGGGAAATTTAATCCATAGGGTAATGGGCCTATGAAACACTAGTGAGGATATGGCCCTCGATTTGGGTGCCACTATGAAAGTGGAAGAGTTAGCAAAACAATTAAACTATGAGAAAGGGGAAGGGCTCAAGTTATTGTGGATCTTATAGACCCGACATTGAGATTCACCTCCGACTCATTAGTTACAAATTGGGAGCATCGAGAGAGATGGACGGACATTAACAAAAGGTTTTGTATATTTCCTACAAGTTTCTAAGTGGGCACACTACAATTTTGCACAATTTATTATATATGGATAGTATCATTGAGGAGGCATGAGTGTAGAATGAACTTAGGAGAAAAAATAACTTGGGGGTCCATATTATTATTGATTTGTATTATGGGAAATCGGTGTCCTAGATGGACCAGAAGGGAACATGTGGGTTTACCCACCAACATGCACCCATCTCTGTTGTATAGTTTAAGCAATTCACTTGTGATGGGTCCATCTCAAACACCTACAAGGCATGGATGAACAAGTGGTATGAGAGGTTGCACATGGAGCTTTTGAAAATGAATGGCACATCCCACATGAGCTACCATATATTTTTGGGGACCAGTGTAGTTTGTTTTGTTTACACAACACTTTGTTTGGCATGGTTCATGATGGCCAAAGGAGAATTAGGGGCATGGCAAAAAAATTTCCATTTGCATTCACTACTAAATACATGAAGTGCACCATCAACTAGTTGAAGGGATGACAC
This sequence comes from Taxus wallichiana var. yunnanensis, assembly GCA_018340775.1. NCBI lineage: Eukaryota > Viridiplantae > Streptophyta > Pinopsida > Cupressales > Taxaceae > Taxus > Taxus wallichiana. The sequence goes on along the minus strand of CM031235.1, from coordinate 367,589,170 downwards.
AACATTGACCTTTGACATGGATAAGGTGGATGTTTGATGTGCATGTGCCCTACATGTGACCTATAGATATAACTCGAGGCCAACATATATGTGGAGACCTTGGAGCCTAAATTTTTGGATCTACACCCATAGTCAATGTTACCATCAAAGGCTACATCCATTGGGTATTTTTATACAAAGCTACCCCAAGATGTAGGGAGGAGTTGAAGTGGAGATTAGAGATGCCACCTTCCCAAGGCCATGTGAAGCACCAATCCCACCAATAAAAGTGGGTAAGATGAAGAAGAAGTAGTAGTAGAAGAAGAAGAGGGTGAAGGGAAGTTGGACACTTCTCTAGAAGAGAAGATAATATACTACATGTCAGAGGTAGTAGTAGTGGGGGTGTAAGTACATCACACCGAAAGTGCATTGAGGACTCACAAGCAGAGTGAGGAGGTGAGTTACCTAGAGGAGAGGAGCCAGAAAAAAAAACAAAAGGTACATGAGGTTTCCAGTTTGGAAACAGAAATAGGCTTGGAAGAAGATACCACAACCTTAGGGAGGAACTCGAGGTTGAGCTCGAGGTAAAAGAGAAGAGAAGGGTAAGAGGAAGACACCAAGGTGGGTGGTGGATGATGCACACCAAGGAGAAGGCTCATTCTATGGAGGAACTGAGGAGAGTCCATGTGAGGGTCTCCTCCTACACAACCCACCAAACAAAAGGAAGAAGATAAGGGGACTCCTTTTCATAAAGGAGGATAAAGGATTCACTCTAGGATCAAAGAAGCAATGACAAACAAAGTGTAAGGCTATAAGGAAGAAGTGGACACCTATGTCCCCACATATGGACTTCATGGATGATCCCGTGAAGGTGTTGCATGTAATATTTCAAGGTACCCTCCCCGTGGAGAAGCTACATGTGTGGGATATTTTGGATCAGAGTGGGGGTGTGACAAGAACAAGGAAGATGATAAGTTGGAACCTACATTTCCATGTAAGAGGAACCTGAGTTGAGGTCAATGATCACGTGATCGAGACCATTCATCTGAAGAAGAAGGAAGGAGAGACATACAAGGTGGTAGACCCAAACCACCTCACCGATGAGCAGGCATGCAACATGCACTACAAAATATGTCTTAGAGGTGGTAAGATGCAGCTTGGATGTAGGGAAACCATTCATTTGAACCTTGGTTGTGGATAAGAAAGGGAAGGAGAAGGAAATAGAGAGATTGTGCCAAGGGTTAAAAGGGGAGCAGGTGTGAACCAAGGAGGCGTATGATCGGGTGGGTGCCCTAGTTAAGATATTTTGGGGTAATGTCTAGTGTTGGTAAGCCAGCCCAGGAAAGACTATGGTGATGAAATGGAATATTTAGAGGACCTTAGTGGGGATGTTGCTAGTCAACATCAAGGATGGGTGGGGCCTACCACTAAAGAGCTTTCTAAGGAGAAAGAAAACAATAAGGTTGTTGTGGAATCCTAGATCACTAAGTTGGAGGACTTACTAGCCCAACTCAAAGAGGTAGAGATATTAGTAGATAGGGGTTTCAAAAGCTTCTAAAAGTGTGAGCCTATCATTGATGCGTGGGTAGAAGAGGAGGCAACCCTCAAGGCCTTGTAGGAAAAGGTCCCTACTAACAAGTTTGAGTGCGCACAATTGATAGTGGACACCACAATGTAGAAGGATAAAATAAAGACCAAGTGTGAGAAGTTAGAGTTCGAGTTAGAAAAACTCGGGACTCCATTACAAATGTATGGATGAGTTTGAGGGTCTTGGCATGCAGAGAGTGGTGGTGGTAATTTAGGAGTTGAAGGGGAAGGTGGAAGAAATCACACCGGATCAAGTACCCAGTATATAAGAGGAGAAGTGTCAGGGAAAAGCATTGACAAAGTTGGAGGCATGGAAGAAGTTGAAGGGGGAAATAGATGTAGAGTTCCCGAGTTCTCTAGTTGGTTTTGTAGGTGGTGGTGACAACGTAAGTTATTTTTCCTTAACTGATTTTTGGCCAATGAAGTTTTGTTGAGAGAGTGAAGGATTTCCATGGGTGGAAATCACATTTAGTGTGGGGTGATGTTGAGCCCTTGAAATGACCAAGTACCTGAGGTGTGAAGGGTTTGTGGCATGGAAAAGGTAAGGTGAAGGCACACACATGGAAGTAACTTTTGGGGATGCGTGAAGGCTCGTGCCTAGGCAGGGTGGATTGGGACTTAGTCACTTTTTGAAGAATGGGTAAAGCCATGATAAAGGAACAGATGGAAAGGTGACCAGATTCAATTATGGATAAAGGTAAAATATGAAAGACTTGTAGCTCAAGGAAAGGATATTCCAAGGCATCATTATGGTTATCATAATAGGATAAGGAGTTGAGTTAGTTATGGTTTAGCTGGCACCTGCATGTTGAAGATACTCGAGTAGGGAAAGACATGATGACAATTGGCATGTCTTGGATAATGATGAAGTAGTTAGAGGAGATTCCTTCCAGTTCCTTCTTATGTATTATTTTTTGCATGGAAATCGATATAGTATATGTATGTGCATATGGAGAGTGAGAGCTAAGGGGAAGCATGGGTGTAATCTCTGTAATGAAGCTATTGTAGAGAATATATGGGGACTTGTTGTTGTATTAGCTCCATTCATGGATTCTTTAATGTATTTGGCTACTGTAATGTTGATGAATCAATACAATGGGTTGTTCTAAACATCTGAGTCATGGATCTTGATCTGTATATTTTATTTTATGTTTGTGGATCCAAACCCTTATGTTCTTGATTGTTTCCCTTCTTATTATGGTGCGATACATGTCGAAGCTTATTTTAGCTTCCCATATAAATTAATTTTTGTCTTCCTTCTTTATAGGATTTGTAATAGTCTATTTAATAAGCTTTTTCAATAATGTATTTATGGCTTGTGGCACTTCAATTAATTTAATATAGTAATCATAGTGAATGGTTGGAAAATCTTAGAAGAAAACATGTCGGGGAAGAGATATGGTTAGAGAAGAAACATGAGATTACACATACTTGGTAAAACCCAAGACAAGGCATAATAGAAGAAGTGGTGTCCAAAAAGAAGGAGCTAATTTTTTGTTTATGAAGTAAACAAAATGCATTCTTGGAGTATGATTTAACAAATATAGAAATCAGCAAAACCCTAGATATTTGAGCCACAACAAAATGATAAATAATAAAATACGAGATATGGCCTAAGTAATAAGCTAGAGACATATGAAACCCTAGGTGCAAGAGAGGGAATAAGAGACTTATCTGATTTCACAATAATCCTGAAGATGTACTGAGCTGTAAAACTAATGAAACGAGAGGGGAGCTTATCACAACCGAACCTAGAAAATCATAGAATTATCGAAAATGAAATGTTGGGGCTAGGGCACATGGGTGGGTCAGGGGTGCCTAGCACTAGATACCTTCTATAGGAACCTATGACTACGTAAAACCTTAGAAAATGATTTTCACTATGTCACACAAGTGTCGTTAGCCTTTGTCGTTGCTCACTGTATGTTCTTTGGATGTCCACATAATTCACATATAACCTATAAATAAAATTATCTCTGTAAAACTCCAAAATCCATCAAATACTAAAAATAAATGATGCAAATGGGGAGTCAAACTGACCCTGACGACCACCCGACAAAGTGAACTTATGACTCAATGTTGCACTACATCTCAAAATCCATGTAGTTATGTGTGTGTGTGTGTATAATCATGCTCTAGGTGGCTCTTGTGCAAGATGCACTAAATAATGAGCAATAGCTAGATGTAGCAATGTAAATAGATGTGTGGATGTCAAAATGAACTTCCCCTCCTATGAAGTGTATGCAAAAAAATGTAGTCCCTTGTCCCTTGAATGATAGCTAGATGGATGTTTTAATGCTCTTGAAATTAATTTGAATGTAACCTTAGGTGATAATAATATATACTTAGAGTTAGTCCTTTATTATGGTCACATAATTTGTATTTATATGATTCCCTTGTTTGAATTTTGTAATTAATAACTAAAAGGCCGACCACATAAGAAAAAAAGATGCCTAAAAGATAAAAGAGGCCCAAAAGAGGTGAGTAAGATACAAAGATGTTGGGGGCGCTCAGAGGGGACAAGGGCACCTAGGCATTGGCATCCTAGCTGGGGCTTAGTGTCCATAACCAAGAAAGATAAATCATTGAAACTCAGATTGGGCAGTGAGGTGTGTAAGACCACAAGATAAAACAAGAAAGAAAGCAAAGAGGCCAAGGAGGATGTCAATTACTAGTTTTCTCACTTAGTAATCATATGAATAGTGGTATGTGCGATTAATACATATAAATGTACCCAAAGATTGTGATTTAGTGTCTACATTTTCTCCCACTTTATGTTTTGAGTGAATAATCGATAACATAAAGTAGATAAGAGATGCGTACCTGATAACCATGTAGATCGATGACAAAAGCGTGTCGAGGAGATAAGAAAAAGTGTGGAGTGATAAAAATGAAGTGTGAAAACTAAAGAAGAGGAAGTGACCCTAGGGGTGAAAGTGTATGTGTTATGTCGCGTTATACTATTTTGTTGTCATTATGTTTGATGAAGGGTTGCTTCTTGTTGCCTATTAAAAACAAAAAGAGAAGAGAAAAAAGAACAAGTAATAAAAGTCATGTATATGTGAAAAAATCAATCCAAGTATGTAAAAGTATGTGAAAATGTGAAAAAGTAGTAAAAGGAACATGTGCACATGATCCGTGATGAGTGAAAAAGGATAGAAAGTCTAAAATGAGAGAAAGGATCCCAAAAATGTTAGTTTTTTTTGGGCGATCTCACACCAATGTTTTTTTGGTGAAGAAGAAGTGTTTGGGAGAAAGGTCTAGTGTTATTCTCCATCCTTGAATGCTTCCAAAATTTATACACCACTGTAGATGGTGTGATCTACTTTGTTCTTTTGATCGAGTTGATCCAAGTAGAAAATGAAGGTAGAATGCATGTGATTTGAGAAAATTTCTCTGTACTAGAAAATGCATTGTTGTGAACCATGTTGCTATGATATTTTTTTGTAACTACTCCTAGTCATGCACACCCAAGAAGGGTCAAGGGGGCACCCAGGCACTCATATATGTATCTAGGCACTAGCATCCCATGTACTAAGGACCCAAGTATGATTTTGGGTCGTTTATGTGACTGAAGATTGTGTTGCTCTTGTATTGTGTGCAGTCGAACTGTGACTATGTACTGCTTATGGGGTGATTGATTCACCCAATATATGCCCCCTCATTTGGGGGGTGCATGCAATGTCGGTAGGAGGATGTGGCCCAAAGGAGAGGACTAGAAATGTAAATTGAACCTAATACCATGGGGGAATGTGCTTGGTAGAAACTAAGGCACATGTAAACAAAGTGGTTGGAAACATGTGTTAGTGAAAACAAGACAAATACGCATATAGAAGACAATGTGTAAACAAGCATGAAGAGAAGACAATGTAGACTATGAAAAATGGGTTTCAAACATGGGACATCTCACAATGTCAAAAATACAATCGGGGAAGAAGTGGCCAAAAGCATATATTTTGCACACAAGACAAAGGGTAATCCCCGTAAACAACAAACAATGACATACAATGACAAAATAATAGAAGCAAAGTATCGAGACAACCATGGTGGAAAATAGTTCCTACAAGACAAATGTTGCACATGAAGCACCTATTAGCATGTTAGAAAGATAAAAAGTATGTCAAAGCATGTATGATCGATGTAAAATAGTGTGATAATAAAAATAGGAATTAGTATAAAATGAAACAATAACACCTATAGTTTGTATGAAAGTAGATGCCCCCAGGAGCCTCTGTGGGACTGGTAAGAGGTACAATGCTAAGCATATATGTGTTGTGTATAACGATATGTAAAGTATGCATTCACAACTAGAAGGCAAGTGAACATGTATGTGTATATAGAAAAGATAATGACATATGAAATATCCTGTCTAACATAGTAAGCAAAGTGTACATATGAGTATAAGTAAGCCTAAACAACGTGCAACCAAGATATACAATATGTTGTAAGTGTGAATGGAATGGAATCCAATTTGAGTGTGATAGGAGCAAAGTGTCCCCCCGAGAGAATGATATGTATGATGAGTGAGATTCATATATAAATGACCCCTCAACAATCAAGAATGAACCATAGAACAAGAGTGCGTCATCGGGAAATGGTTTGAATTGTGCCCTAGAAATATATGATCAAGAAAGCATATATCATAGAGAGTGAGTGAGTGAGTGAGGTTCATTTCAGATTTAGACCCTCAGTAGTCAAGTGTGAACTGTAGAACTAGAGTGCATCGGAGGGAAGTATTTTGTGATGAATGCTCACTAGAAAGATGTGCATGAATGCACCGCGTGTGAACTATTTTGTGGGTGTGATGTGAGGTTCATGAATGTAGTATGCCCTCAACATTCAAGTGTGAACTATAGCACAAGAGTGCATCATAGGGTAATGATGATACAAGTGTATCAAGATGTGTAAGATGTGTGTGAAAGACTAGATGAGTAGAAATGAAAGACACCTAATAATGCTAGAAAGGGAGGGGAGTGAGCATATTGCCCCCAAGTGTATGATGATGAATATGCTATCTAAAAAAGTGAAGTGTAAGGGTCCTCCACCCAATGCTTACAGAGATAAAGGCGTGTGACCATGCTCTGAGATCGGTGATGTATGAGATAAATGATGTATCGGTGAATGAGATCTATGTGCATGAGACCTATGAGGTGATGGACACCTATGTGAAGGAGAATGCGGAGGTGATGAACACCTATGTGAAGGAGAGTGTGAAGGTGATGAACACCTATGTGAAGGAAACCAAGGAGGTGATGTATACCTATGTAAAGGAGCCACCCAAGTTATGGACCTAGACTGATGAGACCGAGTAGGTTATATGTGAATAAGAGAGCTAGGAGTAGATTGTCATTTAGATTTGAGAGGTCACGGTGACCTAGATTCTCTAGCGAGTGCAATGGAAACCTCTAAAGGAGGCGGCGACCATGGTGTACATGGCAGAATACCATTGATAGTAATGAATTGCTTGTTGTGAATAAAATTTAGACACAAGTGATTCATGGAAATGATAGCTTGAGTAACACGGAACTAGGGAATACCTAAGAGCATGTCACACCCTTTGATTGAATGTGACCCAATAAATGGCACAAACATCGTAAAAGGACCAACTGTGACTAGAAGTTTGACATAACCATATGATTTAGGAATTGGATATGAAATATGTGATAATGGATAGTTGATAGCAAAAAGAAGTGTAATAGAGCACACACACATATGAATCGATGGATCAATCATTGTATTATTGATAGCATGAGGCTGATAGAAATTGATATGTAATGTGTCAGAAGAGAATGTAGCATGATAGTCATGATCAAAGAATGCAATAAATGATGGAGATGTATCAACATGAACAACTAGAAAATCAAGAGCCCCCGATGAAGGAGGTGACATTGCCCGATATGTATGATTGGCTGAAGAGTGAGAAACTTGCTTGTCATGTCATGTTTGGAAGCGTGATTTTTAAAGATCTTGAGCTTGTTATTTTCATTGATCGGTGTAGATGTCATAGGCTCAGGAATCTCGATTGCATTATTATCGATGATATTTTTAATAAGAAGCCCGAGTTTGAAACAACAATTAATAGAATTCCCATGCATTGATGATAGTTACATAAAAAAATCATTGTAATTGTGACCTTTAGGAAGATATGGGTCCAACTTGAGTGGAGGAGGAAGCATAATAAGATTTCTCTCAATGAGTTATGGCAATAGAATATGCGAAGCACAAGGCAATTTAGTAAACATATGCTTAGGTGGTTTTCATTGAAGATTTTCAAGATTAGAGACAACATTGACAATAGATTTTGCTTCAGTAGGCTTGGTAGATGGCTTGAAAGTTGATTTACTTTAAAATTAAATAGAATATGAAGCCTTCTCATGATACTTAAGCTTGCCCATAGATAATAGTTTACTTTTGTGTAGCTTAAGAGTATGACATAAATGATCTAATGATGGAGATGTCTCAAAAATGACACTCTCTCTGTAGAGGTGGTAATAGACTTTGGATGAATAGATCTTGAAGTTCAGATTTTACAAGTACATTAGAAATATTAGCTAAGTTGTTCTTATATCACAAGACATGATCTCGCTAGATGTTTGTCACATCCTTTTTAATTTGCGCTAGTTGAGCATATGTTATCTTAGAGCCGATATTGATAGAGAAATGAGCAAGAACAACATCGGCTAAATGCATAAAATATGTTACTTGAATGGACATGTAGATAATAGAACCAAATGCATTGCATAAGCTTGGAGACTTCTAGGAAAGAGCTTAGCTAAGAGAGTATGATCATCTCCACATAATCTAGACATGCCACATGAAATGCTCAGAGATGCTCTTGAGGGTCACCATGGCCTTTGAAGGTGGGCATCTTAGGGGTGAAAAAAATGAGAGGAAGCAAATAAGTAGAAATGATGAGTGCAAAAGGAGTGTGAAGGAGTAAAGTGGAATCTAAAGATGGAGATGCATGAGAGGTAGCCAATTGAAGTTGATGAATTTGAGTTTGCAAATCTTGATATAAAGAAGTTAAATCAGGAGTATTTGAAGAAGATCAGAGTTGTGCATTGGAAGAATTAGGTTAGATGATGGGAGTGGTAGTAGTGGGAATGGAAGTGGAAATATGAAGGGGTGAGTAGAGGCCAAGGAAGCGAGAAAGAACCAAAAGTGGTGCAAAGTAGCAACATCTCAGGAGTTTTTAGTGATAAAAAAATGAAGAATATACTAAGAGAAGATGAGTGAGGTTGTCACACAAATCTTGAAGAAAATTGGCAAGCTTTTCTAATTGCTCTTTATCAACGTTGGTGTCCTTCATCATAATATTTCTCACTATTAGATGTTTTAATGTTTTCAAGAGGAACTTGTTGAGAGTTAGCGAAGGGATTATCAGTTTCAACCATTGATTTAGAAACCCTATAGGAAGATGGAGGGAGCTATATATTCTCAAAAGACTCAAAATGACCACTACAAGGTGTGGGCATAAGAAGAAAGCCTAGAAAGAAGGTTGGGATCAAATGACGGGTTCACTAAATGATTTTAAAAATATAGAAATTTGTAAAACCCTAGATATTGTAGAGTCACGATGCAATGATAAATAATAAAATATATATTTGACCTAAGCAATAAGATATATAATATATATATATATATATATATATATATATATATATATATATATTGTTAATGGGCTCTTAGTAGGCAATTGGTCCCTACCTTTTCTTTTTACTACTTTTTTTCTCTTGTGGCTGGGGTGTGGACCCCACTAATAAAAAAACCACAATGTTTCTATTTGCTTATTTTGGTTGTTGAGCCTTTTACTGTAAACTCGCGTAAGGTCCCACCAAAACCTTTTACCAATAATTAAAAAAATAAGCTAGAGAAATATGAAACCCTAGGTGCAAGAGAGGGAATAAGAGACTTAGTTGATTTTGTAATAATCCCAAATATGTAATGAGCTAGAAAAATGATGAAACAAGAGGGGATACTATTGCAACCGAAACCATAAAATCACAGAACTATTAGAAATGTCGGGACTAGGGTGCCAGGTCGGGTCAGAGGCACCTAGGCACCGAGAGACCTTCAGGCGCTTATGTTGTGTAAAACCTCATAAAATGATTTACTCTGTGTCACACGAGTTTCGCTATCCTTCTTTGTTGCTCACTTGTATGTCATTTGATGTCCACAAAATTCACATATAACCTAAAAAACAAATGATCTCCAACAAAACCCCAAAACACATCAAATCCTAAAAAAAATAAAAGATACAAATGGGGAGTCGATGACCCTACGGTCACTCGACAGAGTGAACTTATGGCCAAGAGTTGCACTGCATCTCGAGACTCCATGTAGTTCTGTGTGTGTGTGTGTAGGATTATGCCCTAGGTGGCTCTTGTGCAAGATGCACTAAATAAAAGAGCAATAGCTAGATGTAGCAATGTAAATAGATGTGTGGATGTCAAAATGAACTTCCCCTCCTATGAAGTGTATGCATAAAATGCAGTCCTTTTTCCCTTGAATGATAGTTAGATGGATGCGTTGATGCTCTTGAAATGTCTTTGGATGTAACCTTAGGTGATAGTAATAAATGCTTAGAGCTCTATCCTTTATTATGGTCACATAGCTTTGTATTTATATGATTCCCTTGTTTGAATTTCATAATTGACAACTAAAAGGCCAACCCATAAGAAAACAAGATTTCCAAAAGATAAAAGAGGCCCAAAAGAGGTGAGTAAGATACAAAGAGGTCGGGGCGCCAGAGGGGATGAGGGCACCTAGTCACCTGGCATCGTCTTTGGGCATTGGTTCTAAAGCTAAGAAAGATAAAGCAGTGAAATTCAGACTTGACAACGAGGTCTTCAAGACCACAAAGAAAGCAAGAAAGAAAGAAAATAGGCCAAAGACATGTGAATTACTAGTTTTCTCGCTTAGGAATCATATGAATAGTGGTATGTGATTAGGACCTAGAAATGTACCCAAGTGCGTGATTTAGTGTCTATAGAGAGGAGATTATGTGTGAGAAGAATGCAACAATAAGGAGGGCATTCTAATTAAGAATGAAACATTCATAGGGCATTTTTGAATTGTACCTATTGTAAAAGAAGTGGTATAACTTTCCAAAGTAATGTAGAGGCTTTAAAACAATGTTCAAATTCTGATCTAAGCTGATTTTGCATGAAGAATACAACAAAAGTGTGGTGTAGGATGGAGAGTGGCATGGTAAGAAGAAGAAGAGTGAAATTTAGATATGGTAAATTCTAATTCTAATTTTTTTCATCTTTCATTTGATTTTAAAGAGAAAAGTAGAAAACATCATTCAAGGAGAAAGAGTGCATGTGGGTGAAGGAGGAGGACGCCATTTGCCTACATGAAAGTTGGTTTCATACAACAATTTTTATTGGTTGATTAAAAATCTAAATCTATTTCGCCAAAGTTTGTGGTTTTATAATTATTCGAGTGGTAAAACTTTATTTTTTAAAAGTTGGTCCAAATAAAAACTTGATTAATTCTCAAATTTTTGACCTTAGAAGTTACTTGAAAAGCCACAGTTAACTCAGTAACTAGAATTCCGAAGGAGAAAACAATTTAAATTTGGCCAATTTGATAATTTTGATGTCCTTGCTCGCACACAAAATATTTTTTTGCAAAAGAATGTGTAAAACTTGCAATTTTAATTTTTCGTAATTTTTGGCATTTTTTAGGAAATTGTAAAATTAAAATCTCTCAAACTTTCAGGAGTTTTGAGCTGAAAATTGATCAATTTGTCTATTTTTAAGATAGAATATATTAGTAAAAGGATTTTTATAAAAACATTTATAGTTTTTTTATTTAATATTTTTCATGTAAAATTGGGTCCAAATGGATAGTCTACAACACCTTTTGTTACCATAATCACAAAATTTAACACGTAAGAACATTAGTTGTGGATTCACAAGATTCTTACTATATGCGAGTATTAGGATCCAGATCAAATTATACTCAAAGCAAAGAAACAAGACTAGAAGATGACCCTGAAGACTATGATAAACATCATAGAGAAACATTGATGTTGTTAAAACTTTCAGTGGCTAATAATTTTATTCTAGAAGTCATAAATGCAACTAGTGCTCTTGATTTATGGAAAAAGTCTAACATCAAAGTACTGCACTTCATAATTTTCTAGGTAATTGTACTTGAAAAATGGTTATTTCCCATTAAAATGTAGGAGGGTGGTTCGATCTCTAAATTCTTGTTGCAGTTGAAGGACATTTGTGATTAGCTAAAAATAGTGGAAAAGAATGTAGATGAACAAGACTTAATTTCTTTTATATTACAAAACCTACCAACATCATTTGACTCATTTGTTGAGTCATTTCATATGATCACAGAGACATAAGAGATTGATTTTGAGAAGTTGTCTACACTTCTCATGCAAAAGGAGAGAAGGAAAACTCATGCAGCTTCCTTGACATCAGTGGCTATAAAAAGTGCATTCATGGCACGGTCAAAGGGAAAGGCAAAACAATGGAATGCTTGCGGTTCTTCAAAAGAATCCTCTAATAGCAATGTAAGTACTTCTAAGTAGTCTACATGGAAGTGTTTTTATTGCAATGAACTATTTCATTTAAAGAAATATTGTCGCAAGTGATAATATTATTTAACAAATAATAGAAAGAAGTCACAATATGTAAATGTGGTTAAATAAGTTGAACAGAGTTCGGTGGTGAGTTTGCATTTATGGAGGCAAAAGTTCGTTAATAAAGTCAAGAATGTTGTACTTTGACTCATGTGCATCAATACAATACACATGTCATAAACAACAGAGTATAAAATTTGTAGAATATGATAGTTACAATGAATCTATCTCCTTAAGTGATGGTTGGGTTCACTATGTGAAAGGATATGGTGATGTTTATAATGCATTAAGCAATTTTGTGAGTTACATTTTGAAGAATGTTCGGTTTATGCCTGAGCATGAACAAAAGTCTTATTTCTATAAGTGAAATAACTATGAATCCTAATCTTAGTGTGGAATTTAAAGGAAACAAATGTATGGTTAGTAATCTTCATGATCAAAGAGTCATTGTTGTTGGTATTGGTAACAAGGATTGGTAACACTAGTATCATTTGAAAGCACTAGTGATCTTTGGCATAAGAGGTATGGTCACCTCAATTACCAACATTTCCATATATTAAGTCATTCTAACACAATGAATGGGATTTATCCTATTCAAAAGAGTAAGAATGTATGTTCACTTGTCTAATGGGTAAATATTTTCAATGTCCATTTGACACTTTGGTAAGGAATGAGAAAACAAAATGTGCAGTGGATTTAGTACATGTGGGTTTTTGTTCTATATAAAAAGTCAAAATGTTTCTCTAACTTTGTTGGTTGGAAAGCTATGGTAGATAAATAAGCAGGAAACATGTAAAAGATCTTAAATAAATTAATCAGAATGAATTTTTCTTTGAAAGATTCGTGGAATTCTGCAAGAAAGTATACATAAGCAATATTCTACACAACAAAATGAAGTCATGGCAGGGAAAAAGAGGGTAGTGATGGATATGACACCATATATGATGGATAGTCATTATGTACGACATTAGTATTGGGTAGAAGTTGTGAAAAGAGTTGGGTATATTATCAATGGAAATCCCACACAAACCTTTGAGAATCTAACACTAGAAGAAGCATGCTCGGAGAAAATATTGGATGTAACTAATTTTCTTATTTTTGGATCTATTGTTTTTGTATTGGGCAAAGTATACATTTTTGTTGGTTATTGTGAGCAAAGAGATGCATACATATTGTTATATGTCTCTACATATAGAATTGTGGTTAGTAAAGAGGTTTTGTAGATGAGAAAGTACCATTATTTTCTAGTAATGGTAAATCTATTGAGAGTATTGTAGTGGTTTCTGCTGACAATATTTATGGAACAAGTTCTAGTAATAATGTTGAATTTTTTTAAAGAAAGTACCAAAGGTATTAAGCTCTAAGGAAAAATCTAGTGATGAAGAGGGTGTTTCTCACTCTTCACAAGAAAAAAAAACCAACACAAAAGGCCTAAGTGGTACCATACCACTATGAAAGATGTAAGGAAAGATGAATTGCCTTATTTGTTGGAAGGGAAATCTACAAGGTCAAGAAAACAGAAAGTGCAAGGTGAAGAGCAAGTAAATTTTTCTCTTACTATTATTTCACAGGTATTGAAACCAAGCACAAGTTCAAAGACCAAAGTCAAACCAAACTTCCATGAAGGTTGGTGAAAAAGGAAGGGGCATAAAGAAAAAGCACAAGATTGTTGTGAATAATAAATGTCCCAACACTATTCAACAAAGTGGAGAAAAACATACATTAGGATTTCAATGACTCAATGCAAGAGTATTCCTTAGGGAGTATTTCATGTTGTGTATTCTTATGTATAATCTAAACTTTTTGTTGCAATTGATCACTGTAGCAAACAAGTGAAGCATGACACATTCAAGACATGACAACAATTCAAGGAACAACACAATCTAGTGAACCCCGTATTCAACACCATTTCCTATTTTACTTGGTGGTTGTAGTGGTTAATTACTTATGTACTGGTAAGATGGATTGACGACAATTAGGACATTTGGATACATCATTACAAAGGAAATACCACCACACCTTGGACAAAAAAGGTAGGAGTGGACCATACCACTATAGATGATGTAGGGAAAGATGAATTGCCTTATTTGTTGAGAGGGCAATCTAAAAGGTCAAGAAAAGATAAAGTGTGAGGATAAGAGCATGTGATTTTTTCTATTACTATTATTTCACAAGTATTGAAACCAAGCACAAGTTCAAAGACCAAATTCAAACCAAACTTCCATGAATGTTGGTGAAAAAGGAAGGGGCACAAAGAAAAAGCACAAGATTATCGTGAAAAATAAATGTCCCAACACTATTCAACAGGGGAAAAACATATATTGGGATTTCAACGACTCAATGTAAGAGTATTCCTTAGGGAATATGTCATGTTGTTTAGTCTTGATGTATAATCTAAAATTTTTGTTGCAATTGATCATTAGAACAAACAAGTGAAGCATTACACATTCAAGACATGACAACAATTCAAGGAACAACATAATATAGTGAACCTCGTATTCAACACCAATTCCTATGTTACTTGGTGATTATAGTGGTTAATTACTTGTGTACTACTGGTAATATGGATTGATGACAATCAAGACATTTGGATACATCACTATAAAGGAAATAACTCTACACCTTGGATGAGTTCATGTACGGACTTAATCATAATATTGTAATAGTTACTAAAACATTTCATCCTCAGTATACCCCTCTCTCCTTAGGAAGATCTTGGTTGAGACACTTACAAATTTCTATTGAAGCACAAAATTCCAATGTTACTTCACCCTACTCTCCAATATGGTTATTGCTTAAAATGATGCCTTACCTAATTACCAACCTAACATGACACACTAAACAAATTCCATTTATGAATAGGGTCCCCTTATGTAAATAAAGAATATATAATGACATTGTATCACCTTCGTAAAATAGGACCGCCAAATTGACCTTTTTCGAAAGCTATACAATTGGGCCAATCCGAGACCCATTGGGTTTATTGTGTACATATGATCTCCTGATGACGTATAAGATCTTATGCCCCCTTATCTATACATAACTCGTATTCAAAATAATAATAACATTAAAATAATCACATAATATAAAAATATTCATTTAATTATACAACCATAAAAAATAAATATTTGTTCGTAACTTGAGAGGTTAGCTAGTTCCTTTATATATGTATTTTTTCATATATATTACAAGTATTGGAAGAAATCCATCTCCATTTTTGCGTATATTGGATTCCATTTTTGGCTATACTAGATTCCATTATTACTATTATTGGATTTCATTAGTAGCAATATTGGATTCCAATATTGTCATTATTGGACTTATTCGAGTTCCAATTTCACTATTATTGGATTCCGATTTCACTATTATTGGATTCCAATTTCCCTTTTATTGGACTCCAATTTTTCTATTACTAGATTCCAAATAGTTATTATTCGATTTCAATTTCACCACTATTATAATCCAATTTCTAAATCTTGATTTTTGGATTTGGATTTTACTATTTTAGGATTTCATTATTATTTGATTCCCCATCATGTAATATGCCAACCTACATAAGCCTAGGCATATGTAAGTTAACAACCGCTAGGATTATGTAAGCCTAGTGGTTGTTAATTTACATAAGCCAGTGGTAGGATTAACTTACATGATGAAATCATACTAAGTGAAATAAGCCTAGTGGTGTCAAAGTTACATCTTCCTTGTGGTCACTAAGTTACATATGCCTTGTGGCCACTAAGCTACATAACCCTAGTGGTCACTAAGTTACATAAGCCTTACGGATGCTAAGTTACATAAGTGGTGATAAGCTACATAATCCTTGCGTGGTCGATAAGACATAAGCATAACAACCACTAAGATACATCTTTTCAACACTTATTTGATCAATTTGTAAAATGGAAATCATTGTGATGGAAATTAGCGGTCGCTAGGCATTTCAAAATAGAAGATAATCTAGATAATGTGAACTACTTTTATGCTTTTCTAGTCTATAAATCATACAGAACAACAAAGAGTTAAGAATTACGTTAAACACGTTGTTTTGAAACATGGATTTCATAGTTTATTAGTTCCTACCTATCATGAGGTTACTATACATTTCACCATAACTTATTAGTTCTTACCATATCCTCCAATCAAAGACATTTATTTTTTCTAGTGTCTATATTTCAAATGTTGGAATATAAATTAAACAATTTCATAATTTTAAAAATCAATAAAATTAATTTACTTGATTTTCTATTGGTTACTTTTTCATGATAAGACACATTATGGGTCATATTCAAGTACATATTTTTCAATAATATTTGAAGGAAAAATCTTCAATTAACAAGTGTCACAACAATTATGACAGCTTTAACATCAACATTTTATAAGTGTACAAATGAATTGTTCTTCATTTTCAAAATAAAATATTAATAAGTACATGCCACCTATTCAAGAATGCATGATGTCATTATATTTATTATTTTTTCTTATCAAGCATGTCACACTCAATATTTTTCTAAATCGTTTATCATAACTTTATTACATTTTAATTTTATTAATATTGTGAATTACAATTTCCCACTTCAATATATATTTATATATAATTAAAGACTTCAAACATTGAAACTAATTGTAACTAATTTTTAAACAACATTTTAAAACTTCTCTTAAACAACATTTTTTTAACAATTTAATAGATTTATTGTTACAATTGAGAATAGAATATGTGTCACAAAGAATTATTTGATCTCCTTTCCATATTTTCTTGGTGTCCATGGATGATGATGATGTTATATATATATATAATATATATATATATATTCCCTTCATTTTGGCCACCATTGCTTTTTCTTTAAGCATTCCTACTACCTTTTTTTATGTATTTTCTTTTCTTGTGGGTTCCCACCAACTTACCCTTATCTATTGAGCCTTTTGTGAGACATCATGTATTGGAATTTGTTCTACCTTGCCCATCCATATAGGTACGTTACCATCGTTAGCTGGTTTTATTAGTATCATCTGCCCATCATGTACGAGCATAGTAAGTTGAATGAAAACTTTGAAATATAATCAATTTTCCATTTTGACATTGATCTACTTGTGCCACTATTTCTGGACATGAAGTGGATACACATTTGTTCTTAAGCTCTATGCACTCATCACATTTGATGAATAAGTTGTTCTTGGTGATTGAAACATGAGACAAATGTCCCACTTAACGAGATGTGTGGCAATATATCAGAATTTCTCTCCATCATTATGGATATCAATGCAATAGTTATGACACTGCTTGGTAGTTGTTTTTATTTTCTTGTATTTCCATTTATTGCCCTTTGTGTTTTCCTATATTTCCATTTACTTCCCTCCTCTCGCCATTCATCCAAGATTGTTTATATCCATAATGGGTTTTCTTTAGGATTCCATGACATCAGACAATTATCCCTTGTTTTCACTTTCTTCCAGGGTTTCACAACCATTAATTATGTATGGCAGTCTCACTCTGTCATTGAATACAATACTTATTGTGACAACGAATAAGCTAGACCCCATTTCTCGTGCAATGGAGTGTAGTTCTGGATGGATATACTAGTCCCTATGCAAATATCACACCTTTGAGGGTAAATCCACATATGCTCCTCCTTTGAATACAAAGTTCATTTTCAACTATATCCACACATAAAAAGAGAAAATTAGTAGTGTGGCCACTTAAATCTTAAACCTAGTATAGAGAATTTGAAAATGAGAAATATCAATAAAATTCCAAGGTTAAATCAAATGCTTGAAATCAAAATGAGAAAATAAAAATAAACATCTTATATGAACATCTCTTAAACCTCCTTTAATCTAAATCTTGAACAAATGTAGAATTTGGGTAGCATTCAAGACAATACGTAAGTGATTGTTGTCATTTATGCCACATATCAATCTTAATATCATCATACATATATGACTATTTATGCATACCTTATTCAAATCAATAAATGTTGATGTTTGAAAATCCTATCCAAATTATACTCTAAGATAGATGTCATCTATTTTAGAACTTAACATCCTTGAATGGTGTTAAATTTGACGCCATTTAGACGTTTTTCATGATTTTAAACATAACATACTTTCAAATATTTTATAGAACCATCACATGTGACTTGCATGTTTAAAATGTGACTGTCAATTTTATATACATTTATATAAAAATTTATTCGTATATATTAAGCATAGTTAAAAAAATATGGAATAGTCATTTATAATTTTTTAAAGTAGTGTATAAGTAACATTGTTTTGTACATGCACTCATATAGATATTTACTAGATTGGAAAGTCAAAATGTGAGTGATCACACTTACAAGTGTGACGAATGGTCACACTTCTAAGTGTGAGCCTCGAGTCACACTTCTCTCGACTCACACTTTTAAGTGTGAGTCTCGACTCACACTTCTAAGTGTGAGTCTTGATTCTACACAGCTAAGTGTGATCACTCACTCACATGTCAAAGTGCAAGCACAAGAATTAAGGGATTTATTTTACCCAAATTATATAAGGGCTTTTATTTACATTACAAAAATTATATTATTAAATTCTTCCATTAATTCTTTACAATACCAAATGCAATATTAATGAGAACCATTTTGTAAGGAAAAATGCTAATTAATGTTGTGGTTACCTCAACATTAATTAGCCATTAAAATGAACTATGTAAAATTCACCATTTAAAGTATGTGCCATTGGAAAAGTGTGTCGTTTGGAGCAAAATTTACCATTAAATAGCCATTTAATTTAAAGTAATGTAAAATCATAGCCCTCTAAATTTTAGTGCTAAACAAATTATGAAAAGATTTATATTTTTTATTAATATAAATAGTTTTAAAATGATATAGAGTTTACAAAATAAAGCCGAGAATGAACTTTTAAAACAAAGATTCAAAATATTTAATCCCACAATATCCTCAAAAGTCATATCTCCTATAAAAACAACAAAAATTATCGAGAATCCACGAATATGAGGAAAATATCTCAGTTTAACAAACTATAAATATGGTGAGATAAAATCACATCAAAACACATATATACATTCTAACCTATATAATGTATCAATGAGTTTTATTGATTGCCTTACAATTCTATTAATTTTGTAAAGATTGAATAATAAGAAAGTTGTAGGAACAACTCATCATTGTACAAAGACTAAGTATCATTTAACTCCCTTACTAAATGTAATATAAGAATATTACATTTTACATGTTATTACAAGAAATAATAATTTTGAGCATAATCCAAATATTATTCCTAACACATTTAAATGAACTATGTAAAATTATCCATTTAAAAGTTTTGAGGAGTACAACTTGCTCATTCAACCCAGGTTCAACATGCATCTTCCTTTTACTTACACTTTTAAAAATAATTAGTTAATTTATGGTAAACCTCAATTTAAAAACTTGTCCCTCTTAAATTCATCGAATTAGGTCTTCAATGGAGTGCTGATTTTTCAGTTACATATCACTATAAATAGACAATTTTTGAGTTTATATTTTTAACATTTTCCTTTCTATTCTCTTCATCAATGCGTAAGAGAGACACTATGTTCATCATCAACAAAAAATCTTAAGTAGGGAAAGTGTTGAAAATTATGTGCTCGATTTTAGAAACATTTTGATTTCCTCTCCATGCCAAAAATTTATGTATGCAGTTTCACACCATCAACCCTCAAAATTGAAAATTTGTTAATGTAAAATTTTCCATAGCTAATTAGGGCTTATATTCATTTAGGGATTTTCTAGATAATTAAATTGAAGCAAGTTTGTTATTCAATATTTTTGTAGAATTAGTTTTTTTATCAAATAAATAATTTCGTAATATATTTAAATAGTTGTTAGAGAAGTGAAAGAGGACAGAAATGGAGCACATCTTGAAAGATAAATGGACAAATTAATCTATAATAACATGAGAGGAAAATTTTTAGAATTTTTACAAACCCATAACACCTGTCAAGAACTTGTTTTGTTGTGTTTTAAAAAAAAGAAACCTGGTGGTTATATATGGATGGGTCAATTAATACATAATAAAAAAGTGAATATCGGAATCAATTTATGGTCATGGTGGTGCACAAGAATCAGATGAGAAGATGTATTTGATAAAGTTGATATTATTTTTTGGCCTTATTTTTGTCCACAAATAGTCCTCTGCTGCACATACTTAATAAAATTCAATGGCTATGACATCGTTGACATTGTCAATGACAATATTTTAGAAGATATTCATGTTAAGAATGAGTTTCCACTCAATGTGTTGGTGTTGGATTATAGTGAGGTATTTGTGAAAAAATATGGTAATGCAAGAGTAGGAGAACCAAACAAATTTTGGAGAACAAAAGAATGATACAAATTTGTGAAAGGAGATTTCAAGGAACAAGGAAACTCTAAGATGTTTCTTATTATCTTTAATAGAAGCACCATTACTATTAATGTGGAAGAAACAACTATCCTAAAAACTATTCACAAAATGTAATTTTTCTCTGTTTGGGTCATGCTTTGTGGCTTTTTGTCTTTTGCTTCCTATGGGATATTTTTCTCTTCTATGCTTCAATGTCATATTCTACCTTAAGGGCCATTTTATAAAAGGATGTGGGTCATTTCAAAACCCCATATTTACCCTTTTCCAAAAAATGGACATAGTAGTTGTACATTGAAATATGTTTTTGGCATAACCTAGCAGACTCTATGATGACAATATCTTACTTTATTTTGTTAAATCCTTATCGATCGCTAATATCCAATTACTATGGTGTGGCATAAGCTAGCGGATGCTAAGCTAAAAATATTATTCTTTGACTTGTTAAATGCTAGCGATC
The DNA here is from genome assembly GCA_018340775.1 of Taxus wallichiana var. yunnanensis. Lineage (NCBI taxonomy): Eukaryota > Viridiplantae > Streptophyta > Pinopsida > Cupressales > Taxaceae > Taxus > Taxus wallichiana. The sequence goes on along the minus strand of CM031235.1, from coordinate 367,568,162 downwards.
CATAAGCTCAAAATATTATATTGTGGAAGTATTAGCTTACCTTAGTGGGCACTAAGCTCAAAACATCTTACTTTATTAGTTCCTGCTCCTGCAAGAATTCTATACCTTTCATTCAAACAAATAATTTCTCCTCAATCCACCAATCAAAATAAAAAAATTCTATAACTTTTCAACTTTCTAATGTTTATATTTTATTTAAATATTTTTTAATCTACAAAACTTATTTATATTTTTCTTTATTTGCTAGTTAGTACTGATTTGACAAATATGAGGCCTTGTTGCAACATTGATTTATTCTATTTAATAAAAATCAAAATTCTATATTTCCAATCTTTAAATAAGATATGAGATTTATAAAAAAATAAATGTTAATAAAATATTCATTGCATTTTAATGTTTATCCAAAAAGGAAGACTTATTTGCAAGCTTGGACAAGTGGCACATCCAAAATAGTACACTATTCATAAAAATTAATAAACTTTATTTAACAAATCACATCATAAACATTTCTAAATTAAATCCCATCCCACTCCTTATATATATATATATTTTATTATTTTGGTTTTATATATATAAATATATATTTTTGATCTTTTCTTTATCCCCATTTGCAATAAAAATTAGATTTGTAAGTTAAATTTTTTTAAAATACAATTTTTTCTATGTTTGTATTAAAAATTTTAACAATACAAAATTTTATATGAATTATATTGTGTTAAAGACAAGAAAATAATACTATTATTAGTTATTGCACGTAGGCAAGTTACTATACCTTTCATCCAAGTTTATTACTTCAACAATTTCTAACCAATCATTTTTCAAGATTATTTTCCTAGAGTCAATATTTGTAATGTCTAAATGTTGGATATGTAAATTTGTAATATTATAATTATACAATAAATCATTTATCTATCTCTATATTGGTGGTTTTATATGATATGACATATTTAAAGGCCTTATTCCAATACATAATTTTTTAAATTTTTTTAAACAAATATGAGAACATGACATATGGTATCATATTTAATAACTTTAAAGTGATGCATTTATTATTTAGATTTTTTAGATTTCATTACATATATGAGGAGACACTTTTAAAAAAAAAAAAAAATAAACTAACTACATATATAAAATATAAGAAATGACATTTTAGAAATTTGGAAGTGACATATTTCAATTGTCATGTCTATTCAAAAGTGAATAAGCTTTATGAAAATGGGACTTTCCTGCAAAATATATTGAAATGACCATCATTGCATTTAATACCATTCTCAAAAAATAGTAGGGAAAAAAAATAAAAAGGTTTAATTAACAACTGCTTTGATCATCTTCACTGATGAGGCTTCCGAAATAAATGATGTTAGCAACATCACATATTATAGAAAAAATAATTTGGGAAACTACATAGACCTAGCTTGATTTGAGGGCTTCATGTTGGGTTTGTTGATGCTTTTTTTTCTAATATTTTGAAAATCATCAATCTAGCTTAAATTTTTCACCGATTAGAATACATCTATAATGGAGGCCTTGTCAATGGTGGACTACAAATCTTGTAATAAGTAATAAATTATTGGCTTTATTTTTCTTTCCATTGAAAATATTCTATATGAATTGCAGATGGATCTATGTCTGACACTATACTATTGTTTGAAAAGCTAGGCCTGGATTAATTTCTAGACAATTTCACTGGTTGAGTCGGAAATGTGTAGGTCTTCCACAAAAAAAAACTACATACAACCTAGTTGATTTCCATGGTGTTTGAATCAGATGCAAAGAGATGTAAGCCTCACCTGCTACATCCACAATATTTTGATCCAACCTATACAAAATCCCAATTTTTTTCAAAATCTCATCTTCGATAATTTTCTGATCTCAACTTATTTTTTCCTATGGTTTCTAAGGAGTCGAGATACTACAACAATATACATGGACATCAACGAGTCACCAATGACTATATTGGGGTTGAAATTTTCACATGACCTCACTTTGATGATAATTCATACATGATCAAACTCATGACTCTAGCCATTTACATACAATATTTTGGTGGGTCCTCAGTTATAAAATGTGGGTCCTCTGTCTCTGTGAGTACTGTGATATCCTACATCTATTTGCAATACTTTCTACACTTGGTCTCATCATGTGTTTGCTGAAATTTCAACCTCCTTATGAAACTCTAATGATGATTTTGATATCTAGGATTTAGATTATGCCATTTTTTTTTTTTTCTTCCCACCTTTAGGCTAGGTGTGACATGCTAGAATTGATCCATTATTGGAAATCTTTCAATATCTTCAAAATTTACTGGAATTGGTGTATCAGTTGACAAGTTGGGTGTGTCTTGAACATAGTCACCAGATAAATATTTTAACTAATTTATTTTAGCTATTCCATTTAATAACAAACTTTTATCTTTATGTAGGCATGTTCAACTTGTAAAAGCGTGGTGGTTTGTTTTTTTTATTGCACCTGAAAAATATAGCATATTATGTATTTCAAAATGCCACCTATATTGCTGCAATATTTTCAAGCATAATATGATTGTGGGTATTTGTTTATGCATTCTTCATGCATAATCAAAATCAGATGCATATTTTATGCATTCTGGATCACTCTATGTTTTTCCAAAGAATTATATATTTGATGCATAATTTTATTTTTTTTTTTTCTTCTATCTAAATTTTAACATGGGTATTTACATTATGTGCAACATTTAAATTGGGTACTTACAATATATACATATTTTATGCATTCAAAATCATTACATAGGGGCATTCTATTTTTTAGTAGTCTTTGGATGTCAGCATACCATATGTGTAGATTTTATACATTAAGTATTGGTACATTCTACTTTCTAGAAAATTTGAATGTGGTTATTCTTAGCAATATAAAATAGCTAATGAAAAAATTATAGAAATTTTTTAAAACAATCCCACAACTAGCACATCTCCCAACCCTAAGGCATGAACTTTCCACTCTATCTTGTTTAATTTAAAATGTCATTAAAAAATTACTATTAACAAGGTTTATTAAATATACATGAACATAATGATTGGTTAGTTTATATAGGGATTAAGGCACCCAAAACCTTATAATAGAATGCATCGTGAGCATCACCAAGAAGGAACAAAAAATAAACATGACAAAAAGGGCTAAAACATCTTAGCCCAAACTATAGTCCAACAGATCAATACAAGGAAAAAAACAAAAAAAAAATAGGCTAGATCCGATCAAAAAAAGGGAGGGGAAAACATCCCAAACATATACAGTCCACAAATAGTCAAACAAAATATCCAAGAGCCAAGGGACTAGTTAGTCTTCAAATTTTTTACTCCTTCAGGTTCACACTCTTCTATCCTTTCATCTGATCATCTTGCTCACTTGTGATAGGGATGTCATCTTCAACCTGCTCTTCCTCATCAGAACTAATGAGGTGGAGATTATACTTGTGAACTTTGTGTCCCTGCTCAGCTTGGCAACACACATGCCCTGCAACTCCAAAACCAAACTTTTGATCTTCATCCATATCCACCCTGATAGATTTTTGGGAGATGAAAATTTTCTTAGAGGTGTCGATGCAATGCATGACACTATTTCCCATATCCATTCCAACTTCACCTAAGGCCTCCATATCCCTTTCCACCTAACTCACCCTGAGAGAAATTTTATCAAAAGCCACATTCCAACCCATCTCCACTCTCTCTTTCCCTTTAGATGACTCCCCTTTCATATCAATAGAGAACTGTAGCCCCAGTACCAAGATTTCCTTCCCCTGAGATGTCATACTCTTCTTTCTCCTTAATTTTTTCATATGATCAGCAAGAGTACAATTGTCATTTGAATCCCCGATTTGGGCTCTAATTCCTTTTCCACCAATGATTTACCATTATTAAAAATCAAAAATAATTAGACCATGGTGTAATGGGGTTTCAATCTTCCCCTATTGAAAATCATTCACCATGCTAGATAGTGACATAAACAAGAAAAAGGGAAGGCTCATAGAAATATTATGCCTAAACATATTAAGCATAGTAAGATGGTGAGTATATATCTTTCTATAATTCCCTTCAAGAGTAATGTACCTCATAAGGTGGAGGCATACCGTATTCCAAATATCAAGGATGTAGAATCTAGTTATACCATCTACAAGTAGGTAAACCTTTTCTTTACCAATGGAAGAAAGTATGAATTTTGTGTTTATGTCTGGTGTGGTCTTTGAATATATTTAAGCCCTCCATCTCCATTCCATTCACTTGTACTATTGAATCCTCTAAAACCTGAATTTCCATGTCGTGGATCACCATGCTACCATTGTTCCATGCCTGACCAAACTCCAATGCAAGATAAGGATCAAGACCCCATGATTTTTGAGATGAAATTCCTAAACCCCCAATTTTTAGAATGTGCCACAAGGAGGGTTGTCCTTCAAGGCACCATAGCTCATGGGCTCAGTTCTCAAATGACCACCTCCCATGGTTTTATTTGACTGAGAATGAAAATTGAAGAAACAATGGCCAAAATGAATCTTAAGAGAAAAATTAATACAAATCCCACCATATATCCTACACATGCGAAGGGTCCTACTAACCATAAGAATAAGGATGACATCCCAACGAGGGAAAATATCCACCACACATCAATACTTAATGTTATTAATGAGATTAATAACATTGGGGATATCATCTCCCCTCTCCCACACTTTAAAATTATTACCTTTAGCCCCAAATTGGCAAGATGATCCACACATTTATTACCCTTTCTAGGGGTATGAATAAGATCAAAGCTATCAAAATCTTTAAGCATTTCTTTAGTATCTTTAAGGATATTTCTTAAGGTCCAATTATGAATTCTATCCTTTCTCATATTCTCAAGGGTTAAAATATTGTTTTGAATAACTAACCAGAAAAACATGTTGACCTTGGGGAGTAAATCCTTAATCCAAATTTTCCTCCATAAATCCTTTTGTTCCAATGCTTCCGCCATGTGAACGCTTTGTAAGACAACATATGTTCTAAAAATGAATATTTTTGTCTAATAACTGATATGTTAGGTGTTATACTTAAGCATTGTAGTCATTGATCTCCATCAAGCATGTAGGAAAATCATTTTTGTGAAAACAATTGATCTAGGACATTTAAAAGACATAAAACTATTTTAGAAACATGTTCAATATTTTTCATTCAAACAACAACATATTATAAGTACAACATAAAAGGTAGTTTGTAGTAACTAACACATCTTTCAAATAAATACAATTTTTGTCCTCCAATCTTTACAATTCAATTCTAGTTAAGGCAGAAAGACTTCAACTTGTCAAAGTTTCCTCTAGACAAATGGCATAGCTGAGGAAGGCCAATGGGGAATTCATTAGTCTAATTCTTACATGCATATACATTTTTTCTTAGTCCCTCTATAGATTATATTAATTTTCAACATTATCAAGGTCTACAACATTAAACTATAGAAGGTAGGAACTTTCGCTACGTGGCTCTTGTTTGTTTAAACCTAGCGACTTATTAGATTAAAATATAATTTGTTAGGTTATGTTGCCTCATAAGCTAGTATACACTAAATCTCAAAATAACATAAAGTAACTTGTTAAATGCTACCGACCACTAAGATTCAAATTATTTAACCTAGTGGTAGCTAAGATCAAAATATCATCCTCTAACCTAGTGGGCGCTAAGATCAAAATATCTTAATTTAAAATATTAAAATCATACAATGAATTAAACTAATTTGTACATATCTTGTGTGTTATACAATACTCCAAAGTTAATGAGGGTGATCAACTTAGAGGTCTCTAAGCTCAAAATATCTTACCTTAATTTGTTAAAACCTATCAACTTGAAGAGTACAATATCATTTGTTAGGTTATGTTGAAACATAACTAATGGAAACTAAACTCAATATGTATTTCTTTAGTTTTTAAATGCTAGTGACTCTTTAGCTTGAAATATTATATTGTTTAAATACCTAGCAGCTGCTAAGTTCAAACTATGTTGATTTAATTTGTTAAATCCTAGTGACCACTAAGATCCAAATATTATAGTAGAGACTAGTATTTATGATGGGTTGTTTTGGTTAAGTGAAATTGTATTGAATCCTTTCTTTTTTCTCCAAGTGTATATGCTTGTGCCATTTTTGAGTAAATTTCATGTAGTTTGAAATGACTGGGGACTTTGAGGTTATCGAGAGGATCCTGTAGATGTAAATCACTCAGACTAATCATACATGACCATGTATTGAATGTATGTACCGAATCCCAACAATCCCAAATCATTTTTTTCATTAAATGTTGGAAACAAAACTACCTATGTAGTACTTAACACCTTTAACTTAAATCTCTTGTATCATGACCAAGCTTCACAAATGTTTTCGGTTTTATTACGCATCATGAGTATGTTGTGGTCTTCTTTTAATGCACTTATTAAGATGAAATTATTATTTTTAGGAACCTAATAGGCATTCCTACCTATTATAGTTGAACAAAGTGTTCATTTTGCATTGAAAGAAATGAAATTAAGCAACCAACTACCAATGTTACCTAGAACATAACAATCTTGATTCAAGTTAATATATATACCCACACTAGTCTTAAGTTCAAGTAAGAGTTCAATCCATACAAAAAGAAGATATTTTAACATCCACGAGGCTAGTTGCATTATGTTTGAGTAGTAAAAATTTAAAAAATAGGTTACAAATTTCACTTCAATCCCCAACTATTGTCATTCTCGACTTCACAAAATTAATGCAATAATAAACTACTATACCTTTTTTGTTATATCAGTTCAATCCTCCAACCAGGTGGAAGTTCATCACAAAATTAATAATGGACATACATTTATGCTTTTTCCATGTCAACATGACTTGGGATCATGAAAGAAAAGCATTTAAAGAGAACACAAACCCAATAAGCATATTATTCTTTTGTTGAAACCTAGAGACACTAAGATCAAAATATTATGTTGTGTCATAAGCTAGCGGATCACTAAGTTCAAAATATCATTAAGTAACTTGATATACTAGCAGAAACTAAACTCAATATGTATTTCTTTAGCTTGTTAAATGGTAGTGACTCTTTAGCTTGAAATATTATATTCTTCAAATACCTAGTAGCTTCTAAACTCACTAAGCTCAAACTATGTTGATTTAATTTGTTAAATCCTAGTGACCACTAAGATCCAAATAATATCTTATTTTTTCAATTACAATTTTATTTACCCTCTTTATTTCTACCCTAATATATTAAGCAGAAAATATATCATATTTCTCACTCAATTTTTTTAATATGCATTTCATCTCAAAAGATAGTTTGATGCCATTGAAGACCTATTACAATCACCTTATAAATGTTAAACTTTAATAATTTATCAATAGTTCTTCAAATAATTAAGATGGTGAAACAATATCAATTGTGTTGAAAAGCATACTCAATCCTAATTTTCTACCATCTTATTATTTCTTGGTTAAAAATCTCTTAATTGATATTTCTTTATTCAAAAGAGATTATAATTTAACTTTATGAACACACTCCTTTTTCAATTTTAAGGTAATTACTTTTTAAAAAGTAGGGTTCAAATGTTTTAGTTTTATATTAAAATTAAACCTCCCTTTCCTTTTTCCCACCTCACTAATCTACCCCAATACCTAATTAAAAATATTAATAAATTAAACACTTTCACCCCCTCATGTCTATCGGTATTTTGAATTTAATTTTATTAATTTTAATTACCTCAATATGAACCCATGTGCTACGATATTGCCTAGCTAATGAACCCTCGTGGATAACAACCACTAAGCTCAAAATAATATATTACACACAACCTAGTAGCAATATATTTTGCTATGTGTCTCTGCATCTGATACAATAAACTCAAGATTCTTCCTTTATAATATATATACTAACAATCGCATGTGTACAATGCAATGTGAATGTTCAACGGTATAAGTTATTTGATTTATTAGGATTCGATAAAAGTGGGAGGGGACCCATGTTACATAATGGAGTGCCTTCGTTGTGAAAAGTGCAGGGAACACATTTTTTACGTGTGGCTGCAAATTGGAGAGTGACTTGTGACTAAACAAAGCAAGACTTACGATGCCATAATCACTTCAAACCAACAAGTTTGTATTATTGTACATGATACTTAAATAAAATGCAATCAAGAAACCAACTACCAACTATAACTAGAACAAAAAAATCTAATTCAAGTTAACACATATACCCACACCAGTCTGAAGTCATGTAAGATTTAAATCCTACAACTAAGAATAAATTTTAACATCCATGAGGGTAGTTGCACTACTGTTTGATTGCTAGAAAATTTAAAAAAGCTGGTTACAAATTTCATTTCGATCACCAACCACTATTATCCTTAACTTCAAAAATTAATACAATAATCAACTACTATAACTTTGTTTGTTATATTAGTTCAATACTCCAACCAGGTGGAAGTTCATCACAAGATTAATATTGGGCCTACATTTATGCTTTTCTATGTCAACATGACATGGGATCATGCAAGCAAAGCATTTAAAAAGAACACAAACCCAATAAGTATATTATTCTTGTTGTTTCACTTGATTCTTAGACGTTTCTTCGAAAATGATGAAACATATAGGGTAACGGGTGTAGGAGGAATACCTATTGAAATGTTGGTTGATAAGTTGTTGCACGCATGTTGAATCCTTGATCCATAGCTGATCGTGAGAGCTTCCTTTTGGTTGGGAGGAACTACCTGAAATGAAAAGCAAGACCACCAGAAAGAGTTAAACAATATATGCAGTGGACTGCCTAGCGTGTGCTAGATCTGGGAAGCGTGATACTTCCTAGGCGGTATTATCAATCCACCTTTGTTTAAAACAATTTAATGATGGTAATAAAGTAAATCCTATTGTAGTTAAAATGATTTAGGTATCTCATTTAAAACATAATAAGAAAGATATAATCTAACAAAGCTAGGTTAAAATAAGATCCGAAGGTCAAGTAACTAGTTACGGGGTCTCTAGGTCGACAGAGGTCTTAGGTAGGTCACAAGTTAGTAAGAGTGATGTGGGAATAGGTAGGTAGGTTCTTGTTGCAGGATGTATTGGTAGATACAGAGACCGATGCCGATTAAGGGTGACCAACGCGGTTAGGGAGGCTGGTGCCGATTCTTATGGGGTCTTGGGAATATCATAGAACAAGCTTTAGATCTCCCATATGACTCGTACAAAGGACTAGGCTGGTCAGAATGAGGTATTAAGTTGTTTGGATGGGATTTGGAAAAGTTTTAATAGGGATATGAAGGGGTGAGTATTAATGGAGGTCAGTGGGTGGCTAGGAGAACAAAGGATGAAAATACAATGATGAAATGAGTGAACCAGAGGAGTAAAATGTTATACTTACTTGGAATCTAGTTTTAGATATCTGTGAGTGAGGAATGAAGGTGTTGATAAGAGGTTGAACAATGAAGAGGATCACCAAACATTGGGGAGCTCTTGCATGGGCTGTATGTGCTCTCCTTCTTTCCTGATTGGATCAAATCTGTGTTGGGGTGAGTGCTGGATGGTTGCTGGGTGAATCTTGGATGTCTGTGTAAGAGAAAATACTTGATCTCCTTCTTTGCATGCATGTTCTCCTGAAACTTATTCTCAAAAGATGTGATATCTCTCAGGAATCTGCCAACCTCAAAAATAAGGTTGTTTTGGGGTTAAAAGGTGGTAACCGATGGTGGTTCTAGCTTAACCGGTGGTGGTTAAGGGTAACCGGCATCGGTTAGGGTGGGATTTTCTAGGTTTACTAAACTAGGTAGATCCCCTTGATTTTTAGGATCTCATTTCGTTTACCCATGGATTAGACTAGAAGCTTCCTTCTAACATGCGGGAATGTGGTTAGAGGGAATGTAGGCATTGATTTTTAGGGTTTGGGTAGGTCTTAGTTAGTTATGGCAACTTACTAAGAATAGGTCTTAGGGTGAGGTGGCTAGATGAGGTGGATATGTGGGCATTATCCCAATTAGGATATTTAAATAATAAATATGGTGAGGATAATGAATTAATTTAATTTAAATAATTAAATTAATATTATAGTAGGGTGAAGGGGGCCATGGTTAGGTGAATGTGTTCAATGGTGTTTATTTGACGAGGGACCAAAGGGGAGTGTGACCTAATTTTAGTGTCTACATTTTTCCCCTTTTTGTTGCGTAGCTTGTATTGGTAAGTGACGCTGACAAAAATAAGATGTGGTTGCCCCATGTGTGGATGGAGGTGATCCCCCTCAAACCAGGAATTGACAAGGCATAAGGTAGAATCGGTGAGTGGTTTGATAAAAGGTAAATGTGATGAAAAGGAAGGTGGGCAACGGGGAACAAAAGGAAAAAGGAAAAAGGGCTACTTGGGTAATCTAGGTAATGGGTCGAGGTCAAAAAGGTAGTAATGATCAAATGCACGCACACATATAAACTACATCCACGGATACAGGTTGAAGAGCGAAAAGTCTACATTGTCTAAGGTCGATAGGTTTATCCAAACAAGGTTGAGGTGATTCCAATATCCAAGGTATAGGATATGGTCAGGAAACATGACATAGGTCAGGTGCAGGAATGTTTAGGTGTGTTATGGTACACCAAAGGTAGGGTCAGGATAAATGGTCATGGCAAGAGAGGCAAGGTAAGGTCATTAAGTCAATCAACACAGTAGGTATGAGTGCCACAAGGTATGAACACATGAGGTCAAAGGTCACTAGTGATGGTCCAGGTCCAAGAATCTAGGTCATGACATGGGTAGGGCCGAGGTATGGGTAAAATAATGAGTCCCCAATTGAGGACGTGGGTAGGTAATAAATGATGAGGGCAAGAGGGGGGGGATGATGGTGGGTAAAAAGATTGGGTGTGGAAAAAAAAGTGACGGGTAGGGTAATAGGGTAAAATTTAGGGCAATGTGCAAGAGAGGGTGATCGATGCGGTCAAGGGTAATTGATGTTGGCATAGGGTAACCGACCATGGTAAGGTAGGGCACGTGATCGATGTCGGTCAAGGGGAAACCATCACCGGTCAGGTCGGGTAGGTTATAAAAGAAAAAGTTCCGTGATTTTAAAATTCATTTGTGATTTGTGAATTAGAGAAAATGACAAGAGAGAAGAAGAGAAGAAGAAAACAATCAAGGGTGTCGGAAGGTTGAGTTGGTGAGCCATGTAGGCGATGAGTGTTGATTGATTGGTGGGGTCACGAGAGTGGGGCATTGGATTTGATTGGTTGGAGATTCAGAGGACTTTTGGTGATGGCGGAGGTAGGAGAGGGCTCGGGAGGACTCGTGCGGTGGCTGAGTGTGCCACCACGATGAATGATATGAGATGAGGTAAGATCTAAAGCCTATGTGTGTGTTGTTTAGTTAAATGAGAAAGAAATTTGGGGGAGGAAATGGGGTTGGGGGAAAATTTTAAACATAAAATTGGAAAGAAAATGGTGAAATGGGAAGGGGGGAGGGTAGAAGAGAGGTAAAGGAGGGGTAAGAAGGGATGTGGAGGGTTTGGGGGAGGAATGGGTGGGTAGGTGGGGAGTGTGGAGAGAAAAAGGGGTTTGGGGATACGGTGGTCATTCCATAGTGATAGTGACCGATGTCGGTTCCACTGTGGCCGACGTCGGTGAGTGTGGACCATTATCGGTCCCAAGAGAGGTGACCGATGCTGGTCGTAGTAGGGAGACCGTGGTTGGTCAAGGGTAGACCGGGGTCGATCAATGCTGACCAGTGCCGGTCTAGATGAGGATAAACAAGGGAAGCGTAGTGGGTAGGGAGGGGTAGGAAATGGTTAAATTAGATAAGGAAAGGTAGGGATAGATAGGTAAAGTGGCGAGGCTAGGGTTTTGGGTCTGGTAAGTAGGTTAGGTCAAGATGTGGGGTTAGAGGAAAAGGTAAATAGATGAAGGCTTGGGGTATGGGTAGATAGGTTGGTAGAATTTTGGGTCAAAGGTAATGGTAAAAAAGTTGTAGGTATGGGTAAGTTTTTAATAATGTGATCATTTTGTTGGATGCAGGAAAGAGATCAGCTACGCATGTGGGATAGGGTTCCACCCCTGCTCGTGATAGTTCACTGTGCAGCGACCCACGAGGAGTTGTGGCATGACATGAGGAGGTGGGCTTGAGTGGGGTCCGATGCACCGAGCATGTGTATGTCAGTGCTGATTTTGATGGTCACTCTCATTGATAGATGGGATTCCGTGACCAACACGTTCCACCTACCGATGGGTGAGATTATAGTCACCCTGGAGGACATGTTCAAGATCCCTGGCTACCCATATTGGGTACACAAGTCTATTCGATCTCCTCCGAGGCCTCGGAGGAGTTGATGCTGACAATGTTTGGAGAGGGGATGGCTGAGCTGACATTCCATAGCGCCTAACTTGAGCTATGGAGAGATGTACCTAGCCTGTCTGGAGGAGACGAGGCTAGTAGTTCTATTGATGGAGGTAGTGTGTTGCTTTGCACTGCCAAATGCAGAGGGTGGGTGGTTTCCCCGCTCATTGATGGGGTATTACATGACATGATGATAGATCAAGACCCACTTTACCTGGGTGCCAACATTCCTGGTGCAGCTATACAGAGAGCTGTGGGCGTATGGGCGTCTGCGTAGGTTTAGCCTGTGTTGTACCTTTTTACTTCACTGTTGGGCATATGAGCACATTGTCTATGTGCGTCTAGTGGGTATGCCCCTGAGCCGATGCCTTTCTATCGAGGATTTTGTATGAGTGGGGTATAGGCGATGGGTGCATGCTTATTGGAGAGTGGAGATCTAGATAGGGCTACACATAATGTAGCATACTTCAGGTGACTATTGGAGGGGTTATCCAGGGTGGACATCATTTGGAGGCCATATGTGGGCTTCCCATCATATAGGCATATGCGTGATGAGCTAGATGGGCTTCAGTTGGTGAGATGGATAGTGGGGCACTGCTAGGAGCACGAGATGATCCCGATTGATAGAGTTAGGCAGCAGTTTGGGCTACTACAGGACATACCTCCACCCTTCCCACAGTACAGAGAGAGATGACGTGGAGAGGCCCTTACCTCTACCATAGCTGATAGTGCCCACAGGGTAGGAGGAGTAGGTAGTAGACTGGTGGATTGATGATGCCAGGGTTACAAATAGATATAGATAGTGGTGGGTGATTCATTTTACCGTACCACCCAGGCTGGGAGTAGATGGATCTAGCCACCTTCACGGTGCAGAGGGATCCCCTAAAGGGGCAGGTGGTGATGCTGATTACCCAATTGGGTATGGTGTAGACACAACTTGCCAGCTCAGAGGTGGAGGTGGCCGAGTTATATGTACAGTGGCGATCTTAGAGCCGAGATGGCCCAGGGTGGGGATGGAGATGGATATGGAGATGATGGTTGGGTGGCTACCCTATGACACAAGTGATAGGTTATAGGGCTAGTTGGCCATTCACAACACAAGCATATTGGGGCTTTATAGGCCCAAATACAGCAGGCGAGGGCGGGGCGATGGCACCACCACAGGCACCTTGGGACGGGGTCCCAGATTCATAGGAAGGGCGGGACCGGGTCCCGTAGGATAGGATAGGCATGCAGGGCCGAGGCCTATGGGGCCACCACACAGACCATACCCATATCTAGGTTACGAGATGCCCTAGAGTGAGGCCGAGATCTACCAGGATCATTTGATGGCGGCGAGATAGATTTCTAACCTATGGAGAGTACAGGGCACATCAGGCCTTGAGTGAGAGGACTAGATCCCGGACTCACAAGTGTAGAGAGCACATGAGGGCCATCGAGCTCTAGAAAGGATTAGGAGAGGCCACTAGCTCATGAAGACCAACTCAGGTGATTTTCCAAAGTAGGGGCGGTGAGATGATACGGGCCGATGAACAAGAGCGAGGAGGAGACTGGAGAGACCGACATGGAGGATGTCCGGCAGGGTGAGGCCTGATGCCCAACCCTATATTTTTGATGTATTGTAGTCATTTTTTTATATATACTGGCCTGTGTGCCAAAGATAGTGAGGATGTATGAGAGTTTTTGTATATTTGAGCATATACTAGCTTGCGTGCCAAAGAGATTTTGTATTGTTTTATTATTTTATTGTATATGAGACCGGCTGCGTGCCGATGACATTTTGTATTGAGTATCGGCTTACGTGCCAAAGATTTTGAGATATGGACATGATTGGATATCCATGTATATTGTATTGAGACACACATATTTGTTTATATGATGAGATGGATGAGATTCTTGATTTGTTGGTGTTTTATGAGAATTTTAATTTTTGTTGTGATATGGACGAAAACTAGGTGAGTGAGGCATGATGGAGTTAGGTTGGTTTAGGCATGGATGAGTGAAGTCGTAGGCATGGTGGATTGAGGTCATAGGCATGGGATCAGTCTTAGGCATGGATCGAGTCGGGTCATAGGTTAGGCATGGATTGAGTGAAGTCGTAGGTAGGCATGGATCGAGTCAAGTTGGTTTAGGCATGGATGGATTCAAGTCTTAGGTATTGTGAGTTTTAGGCATGGATTGAGTTAAAGGTTTTGGTTGTAATTCATTAATTTTTGTAATGAATGATGATATGGGTTATTAATTAAGATGTTTTATAATACATGCATGATGATGGTAAAGAAATGGTAATCAAAATAAATGTATGTTTGATGATGATAAAAATGTTAAGTAACTTGTTGTTTTTTTGGGATTTCCAACTTTTGATATAAAAAGGAAAAATGGGGTAAAATGTTGATTTAGGAAGATGAAAGATGAATTGGTTAGGGTAGAGAGTGGCCGAGCTAACCTCCAAGGGCCCCATGCCCTCAGAGTGCTACCTACATAGTCTCGGTAAAAAGGGACCTCAGGCCGATGTAGTTCTCCCATAAGCTAGGGAAGAATATGAGGAGGTATGAAAATGAGTTGGTAGGTTTTAGGCATGATTTGGGTTTAGGTCTATTAGGTGTGGGTGGGTTATAGGAAAATTGGTATAGGTGATGTCGATGGAGGTAGAAGAAGAATATTACCCCAAAGGTAAGCGGTGAGGACTAAGTCTGTATAAGGTAATCAAAATGTAATAAAGAAGGTTAAAAGATAAGAGGGGGCAAGAAAGCCACCTGATTGGTTAGGATCATACCGAGTAGGTCATACCTTGGAGGAGGTGATGAACGTGAGTCCCTAAAGGCATTGCATGATTGATTGTTTGAAGGGTGAAAATTAGTCACATGATCACCAAATGTCATGGTTCCCAAGAGGTCCCTTGAGGCGGTAGGAAATGGGAGTGCGAATGGTGAGAGGGGTGAAAGATGGTTAAGTTTTTATGGTATGAGGTAACATGCTCTTTGGGCAAGAGATCCGAGGTCACAATGGGCAAGTCCATGACTAAAAGTCTTCTATTTTGACTTGTATTTGAGATAGACTGATCGATGCGGGAAGTCTATATGGGATGATGAAATTAACTCCTTGAGGTCTTCGTGAAGCTGATCGATGTGGGAAGCTTCAAATTCTCTCTTTTTTTTTTTTTTGAAAATGCTTCACATAGTTGTCCTTCGAGGGAGTAGTCTATTTATAGCAGCGATTGTTGAGAGGAAGATGTCCTTTTGAGGGAGTCATCATTTTGTTAGAAGTTTGACTCAAGGAGTTGGGTCCCAAGTGAGGGCTTCGAAGTCATGGAAAAGACCAAGGTGAGGAATAGGATTCTTGTTTAGATAGTAGGGTGAAACGACCATGGGATCTCATCTAAAGGTAGATGAAAATTATCCATGAGAATCATGCTATGTGCAGTGCCGTGGTACACATATTCAAGAGAAGATAACAAGTGACGGTACTCACACATGATTCTTGTTTAATCATTGGTGAGGTGTAAGAAGTGGATAGCGCTCAAGGGACGAGCATGGAAGGAGGTAAAAAGTGATGTAGGACTAAAATTCAATAGTAGAATGGTCGAAGATGTAAGGCATTAAGGGCTTAGGTTCGGGTTTACCATCGAGTGAAGATAAACGATAAGCACATGATCCGTAAGTATGGGTTACGATGTATGGTCCAAGCCAATTAGGAGAAAATTTGCCCCGTTTACTTTTTCTACTTTGGTTACATGTTGATTTTCTTTCAGGACAAGGTCACCGACTTGGAAGGTTTGTGCATGGACACGTTTGTCATAGGCACATTTGATACATTTTTGGTAAACTTGAAGGTGGTCAAGAGTGTTAAGACGTCGTTCATCTAATAACTCAAGTTGTGTTAAACGGTCTTGACAAAATTCATCATCATTGAGCATGTCATGGAGAGAAATGCGGAGTGAGGGAATCTAGACTTCGAGAGGTAGAACAACCTCGTGTACCGTAGACTAGAGAAAATGGTGTGGCCAGTAGTGGAAGTGCAGATACTAGTGTGGTATGCCCATAGGGAAAAAGGAATGTGCGTATGCCAATCCCTCCCAGTATCGTTAACCACTTTCATGAGAATTTTTTTAAGGTTTTGTTAGTGGATTCAGCTTGGCCATTGGTCTGTGGGTAATAAGGTGATGAGAAACTTAGTTGAATGCTGAAGGCATCACAAAGTTTTTGTAATGTTTTGTTTTTGAATTGTTTTCCATTATCAGTGATGAGGCGATGAGGAACACCAAAGCGACAAATGATGTGATGATTAATGAACTCACATATTTTCTCGGCTTTCATGGAGATGAGTGGTATGGCTTCAACCCATTTTGTGTAGTATTTGGTAGCGGTGATAATCCATTGATGGCATTGGGAAGAATGGGGGTTGATCTCTCGACAAGATCCAAACCCCATTGAGAGAAGGGCCAAAGGTCACAAGTGACCTATAAGGCATGAATGGGTGTATAATGAAGGTTGGCATGTTGTTGGAATTTTACACAATGTTTGACATAGTCGCAACAATCATGATTGAGGGTCGGCCAATAATAGCCTAGGCAGAGAATATGCTTAGCAACAACAAGGCCATTGAAGTGACCTCCACATATGCCATCATGAACTTCCTTAATGGTATAAGGAATTTCAGAACTCGTGAGGCATCGTAAGAGAATACCATCAAAGTTGCACTTATAGAGAAGGCCCCCATGATGACGTAACGAGAGACCTTTTTAAGGAAGGTGCGTTTTCCATTATGGGTGAGATCAGGAGGTAAGATGGAGAGAGAAAGATAGTCAGAGTATTGTTTATACCAAAGGTCACTCGGGTCGGGGTAGTGGTTCGATGGAGTAAACTTCATGAGGTAAATAAGAAGGTGATTGGAGTCATTGTATGGTGACAAAGATTTTAGAATCGTGGGTGAAAGCAGTGGGTATTTGAGAAGCCAAGCAAGCCATGGTATCTACAAATTTGTTGGTTGAATGAGGGATGGTTTGAAGGGCGTAACGGTCAAAGGTGGTCAAAAGTATGTCTACATGATGTTTATACTTTTGAAGTATCTCATTATGACATTGGTATATACCATTGACTTGGTTTATGACCAATTGAGAATCACCAAAGATGTTGATTGATTTGACATCTAGGCATAGGCGGCTTGGAGACCTAATACGAGCGCTTCGTATTCGACAATATTGTTTGTACAATCAAAATCTAGTTTGAAAGACAAAGGCATGGGTTCACCATCAAGTGGAATGAGGATAACACCAGCCCCACCCCACACTAACACTTGGAACCATCAAAGAAGAGTGTCATTTGATAAGCGGGTTCGTCCAAGGAAAGGGTAGCAATTGACTCATCTGGAAAGTCAAAATTAGAGGGTTGATCCCGGAAATAGGTGCGTTGGCCAATTGGTTGGCGATAGCTTGGCCCTTGATGGAATTTTGATGAATGAATTTGAGGTCGAGGTTAGCTAAAAGCATAAGCCATCATGTGGCACGCTGATTTTGATAAGGTTTGGCATACATGAAGTGTAGGGGGTCGGTGTTGGTCACAACATAGGTTTTGTGGTTGAGTAGGTAATGGCGGAGTTTTGTGGCAATGAAAACTAAGGCTAAAAAAAATTTTTTTTGGGATGGGTGTATCAGGTTTTGTAGTCAAAAGAGTATGGCTTATGTAATAAACCACCTACTCCCTGTGTTGTTCATCACGATGAGTGAGCATGGCTCCCAAGGAGTGATCGGTAGCTGAGATGTATAGGTAGAAAGGTTGATCATCTTTAGGTGGAATGAGTATGAGTGGTTGGAGAAGGTATTGTTTTAAGGCCTCAAAAGCTTTGTGGTAGTCATCATCCCATTTAAAGGAGACATCCTTTTTGAGTAGATGATGAAATGGTTGACACCGATCAGATAATTGTGAAATGAAATGGCGAATAGACTATAACTTACCTTGAGGGCTATAAAGTTGCCTAAGGTTAGTGGGTGGAGGCATTTCGAGAATGGCCTTGAATTTAGCAGGTCAACTTCTATACCATGTAGGGAAACGATAAATCCTAGGAGCTTTCCTGAGAGGACCGTAAAGACACACTTCTTGGGTTGAAGGTGAATGCAATATTTAATGAGGCGGTCAAAAATGGTTTTGAGGATGGCAAGGTGCTCGGAGCGGCATTTAGATTTGGCCAAGAGATCATCCACATAATCTTCCAATATATGATGCATGATGTCATGGAAGATATAAGTCATAGCTCGCTGATATGTGGCACCAACATTTTTAAGGCCAAAAGGCATGACTCGATAGCAGAAGGTCCCCAAGGGGTGATGAATGCAGTTTTATGTTGATCCTCTGGGGTAAGAAAGATTTGGTTATAACCTGAGAAGCCATCCATGAGTGATAACATCTCGTGACCAGTGGTAAGGTCAACTAGTTGATCAATACCAGGTAGAGGGAAGTCATCCTTTGGGTAGGCTAGGTTGAGGTCATGGAAATCCATGTAAATGTGGAGTCCCCTATCACCTTAGTAGAGAGGACAATGTTAGAGATCCAACAAGTATAATCGATGGGTAATATGAAAGAAATAGAAAGAAGAAGTTGAAGTTCTTCTTTGATGAGAAGGGCAATGCGAGGGTGCATTTTCCTTAGTTTTTGTTTGATGGGTTTGGCATGGGAATAGTTACGATATTGTGGACCACTATGGTGGGGTCAATACCGGGAATGTCTACGTAAGACCAAGTGAAAGTGATGGTTATGATCTTTGAGAAAATGAAGTGATGGCTTCCTGTTCAGCAACATCTAAAGATTGAATGATCTTTAGGATGTGTGGGTCATCCTGAGTATGAATGTTGATCTCGATAGTTGATTCATTCAACATGGTTTGTGTCTCAAAGGGTAACGACCGATGAATATATGAGTCTTCTGCACTAAGGTAGGTGAGTATAGATTCATCATCCTAACATTAAACGACGTTAATGGAAGGTGTATCATCATCGATCATTTCAGGATATAAGAAGGGAAGAGAGGAAGGGGCCTCGCCCTCGTGTTGATAAGTCAAAGGCCCCAAGGAAATGGTGTTTATGAAAAAAAAGTTAGGAGGGATAGATTTGGATCCATCGACTCGTTGGCGAAGGTGGTGATGAAGGTGGAGCGGGTGAAGAGGGTAGAGAAGGGCTAATGTCCTCGATGAGTTCAATGCGGGCTACTTGGTAGGTGGTTCAACAAAGCCGATACCACTACAATCATTATGTTTATGAGTAGTACATGGAATAACAATATGGTGGCCTTGCTCATAAAAGCCAAACCAAAACCCTTCCACACATCGGTGCAGGAAGGTGGGTGAAACGATGATTGGTGAGAGACTGGAAGTCAAGTGGAAAATGGGTGGGTTTGTGATGGTGGTTCGGGTGTGTAAGTGGTAGTATCAATTCCCCCATAGGTGAGACTGGTACAAAGGTGAGGAGGACCATAAAGGAGGCATTCTCCTATGCGGTGATCATAGCGAGGATGTTGGTGAAGACTTCCATACTCTTGTGGAGTAAGGAATGTGTTAACACTATATAGGTGATATTCCCCCAGAGTGAGGCGTTGAAAAATGCCTCCAAGGGATCGGTGGTTGGTATGTGGGTAGCTGGAATAGATGATGTGTCGGAGGTCGATATGCGGAGGTGGAGTTAATGGATTGGGAGGATGATGGGTTGGCCGTGGAGGTTGTGGCATGGTAGGAATGGAGGAGGCATGTGCGGTTGAGGTAGTGAGCAGACCGTCTTAGTAGTAAGAGGGAGGTGTAGGTGAAGCGGTAGTGGTCAGGGAGGTAGACGCCTTAATGGGTATAAGCACGTCATTGGGTTGGTAAAGCATGTTGTATGTTTTAAAAGGTGATGGATCAGCTGGAATAGTATAGGTGTGCCCTTCATGTTCAAAATTTACACAACGATGCAAAGTGGAAGGAACACAACCCATGACACAAATCTAGGGTCTACCAAGCAACAAGTTATATTAAAATTCCCCCTCCAAGATGTAAAATAACTCTGGAATAGTGCGGGGGCCCACGCGACCATGGAGGATGATGGTGCCTAGTGTAGAGGTGATGACATCATTGAATGAACGCAACATGATTAGATGTTTATGCATGTAATTGTTAGGTATGCACATTTGAGCAAATGCATGGGATGAAATGATGTTAATGCTAGTGCCCCCATCGATCTTCACATGTCATATATGTATATCATCGATGTGGACATAGATGAAGAGAGCTAGGTTTGGGTCATCGGTTTGGTGTGGTGAGATCTCTTCCTCTGAGAAGCTAAGGGAGGCTACTTGGTGAGTAGGGTGAGGTGTGGATAAAGGTGGCAATTTAGTGAGAGAGGCTACATGATGGGGTGTGATAATGGAAGCTATGGGTGTAGGGTCATTGGGTAAAACCTCAATAGATTGAAGAACCTCCATGAGAGCTTGACGATGGGATTTCGAGGTTTGGATGAGGTCATATAGGGACATTTTGAGGGGAGATTGGTGTAATTGTTTAAGCATGGTGTGATGTGTGACCCCATTAGAAATAGGGTATGTGGGGCCATGGATAGTAATTTTAGGTGTGGGTGCAGATGGTATGTTGGGTATAGGATTGGTTGGTGAGTCAGTTGCCTTTTCCTTACCTTTGTCTCTCTGAGCATGGGTAGTGATGTGGATCATGTTGATCTGAGGGGAGTTGGCAAATGGAGAAGGTGTAGGGTGAGTGGTGTAACGACATGACAAGAAAAAAACCTACCGGGGGAGAAAATCCTTGTGAAGTGAGCTAGGCGCAATGACATTTAGGTAATGGTGTGGAAAGTTCTCTGATGAACCATGTTAATTTCAAATCTTGGGGGTGGCTCTAAGAGTTGAGGGGGTGGAGGTCGTGGTTGTTGAGTAGGCAGTGAGGGAAGGACTATGGGAATGGGTGTCGGTGAAGCAGGGTCCTCATCAAGAAGGTTGTCATCGTCAAAGTTGGCTTCAGGAGGACACAACTAGATAAGGATGGTTTTCAAAGCCTTATAATTCTCCACATCGTGCCCTGGCACACGATGGTAGGCACAAATTTTAGTGTCATCAAACCCTTTTGGCTTGGGTTTGAGGGGGTCATAAGGTTTGAGCAGCGGTAATGTGATGATAGAAATCTCAAGGAGGTTGGTTAAGATTTTGGCATAGGACCCTGCTAGTAGTGGGTCAATGGGAAGTGAAAGTGGGTTTGGGCGTAGGTGCGGCTGATTGTTGAGGAATTATCCTTGTAGGAGGGGGATGGGTCAAGCTATGGTTTTGGGTGCTTGGAGTGGTCTTGGGTGTTGGTTGTGTTTGCTTGGCTTGGGTAGGGGTATGGTAGATGAACGGGCATGAGGGTGTATGGTTGTTTTGACTATTTTATTGGAGGGTAGCGGATTTTTGTCTTTGGCTTGCATCTTCTGGGTAAAGGTGATATGGGTGTACGAGATCTAGAGGGAAAAGTGGATGGGGAAGAGGGCGAGTTACCCAGGGAGATAACGGGGTGCTTATGAAGGTAGATGATGTGGGTGTGTAGGGGGTGTGAGGGATAGAGATTGAAGTGTAGTGGGTAGTGAAGAAGTTGTTGAGGGTATTGGAGGTATGGGTGGTAAAGATGCTACAGGTGTGGGTGTAAGTCGTGTCGGGTGCTTGGGTATGTTAGAGGTTTGTGAGGAAGGAATGGGCCATTGTGTTTTTGGTTTATTGATGGGTGGAGGTTTCTTAACTACACTAGGAGGTTGAGGTCCTAAGATAGATGGAAAGGGTGAAGGTGATGCAGGTATGATTGGCGTACCGGGGTATGAGTTCTATGGGCTTGGTTTTTCTGTTTGGGTGCTAGAGTAGGTTTGGTGTTGACTTTGGAGGATGTAGCTAAATCTAGTTTGATAGGTGGATGAGTAAGGCTGGTGGTTGGGGTGACCCCTAAGGTAATAATAGGTTTAGGCGAGGACGAGGATGTAGGTGTGGGTTTGGGCTTAGATGTATGTTGGGTTATGGGTAAGGGTGTGTGTTGAGCTATGATGGGTGTCGTGGAAGAAGTTGTGATAGAGGTGGTATGCTTGGTTTGATTGGCCGAAATATTTTTGGTAGATAGTGGAAGTGTCAACAAGTGACATCTGCATTTGCGTTGAGATATGAAGCAAGGCGCCCCAAAGTAGTAAGGATCTATCCACATAGTCTAAGCGATTGGATAAGCATGAGAATGACACGTCTGTAGGTGAGGTAGATGAATACCTAATGGTAATTCTGTAAAATGTGTCTTAGAGATGGGGAATTTACTAGCTTCAGCTTTCGTGGGTAAGAGAGAGCCAAAAGTAGGTCCGCATGATCTTGGGTAGCTGATGGAGAATGCTCACCTAGAGGCAAAGATATCTCTACATGATCCTTGATAGATGGAGGAGGAAATGGGTGATCCTCTATAGGTGGAGGAGATAATGGGTGCTCCTCTATAGGTGGAGGAGATGGTGGGTGCTCCTATGTGGGTGGAGGAGGTAAAGGAATATCCTTTATGGACTGAAGAAGTGTCGTGGGTGATGGTTCTCTAAGCGGAGAAGCCAAAGGTGAAATAGTCTTGATATTAGCGGAGGGCTCCTCCATGGGTGATGAAGGAAGTGAAAGGTGTTCCTCTATGGGTGGAGGAACAAGTGAGGTGTGTTCAAGTGTAGGTGGAGGACTTCGGGCTAGAATTTCCTCTATGGAAGGAATATGAGGTAATTGGGAAGCAACGAGTGCATCACTAAAAATAGCGTGGACCTCGCGGGTATGGCTATCATGTGAGTTGAGGTATCTCCGGTTTGATCAGAAGAAGGGGCATGATTAGGAAAGGGTTTCTTGAAGATATGTAGGTTTTGATTGGTAGGCGTGTTAAGATTATCCATGGTTAACTTGCCTTTCTCGAGCATTTCTTGGACAATGTTTTTGAAAGTGATGCAATTGCCATCACTATGACCCTTTACTCGATGATAGTTACAGAAGTCGTGTTCTTTATACCATGTGGGTGTGGGGAGAGCAGGGTCAAAACTAGTGTGTGGTTTTATAGGCGGAAGGGTGATGGCCCCATCTTTGATGAGCTTTTCTAAGACAAAAGAATAAGGTTCCCGATTGGGGTGTATTTCATTCATTGTTCCCATTTGAATAGAAAAGTTTGAACATGTTAGAGATTAGACGTGGGGCTAGCTTGATTTGATGGATGAGCTGGGCCAACTTTGAGTACCACTGCATTAGCGGTTCCCTTAGCTTTTGAATAATTGTTTTGGGGTTTCAAAGAAGAAGAGGCATCATTTGACTTGAATGCCAAGTTCTTATTGCGTAATTGGATTTTCTTCTCTTCGATGGCCTAAATCTCTAGCTTTCGTGCCATGGTGAATGCTTCGTCGAAGGTTTGGAAAGTTTGGACCTTGCAGGTCGGTGAGATATGTCTAGCACAAGCCCACGTGAAGATTTTGATGAGTTCAAGTTTGCGGTAGTTGGAATGTGAGTTGATTAATCAGGCTATGCCAACGAGCAACGAAATTTGTGATAGATTTTTCATCATACTGATGTGTGGAGTATAGGTCAGTCATGGTAACCTTCTTAACGATATTGATGGAGAAGTGATCGAAGAAGGCCTAGGATACCTGATTAAATGAAAATATAGAGTGTCTAGGTAACCCACTATACCAATCTAATGTCAGTCTAGTAAGAGACATAGGAAAGGTCCTCAAGAGTAAAGCATCATCGTGGGAGATTAGGTAGCACCTGTGTTTGAAATACCGCAAATGTTGTTACGGGCCTTCCTTGCTATTAAAATGGTTGAATTTAGGCATTTCCCAATGCATGGGGTATGGAAGAATAGGAATGGATGGGTGGATAGGCTCATTACATCTCATCGTAGGTGAGAGTGTGCATGAGGAAACCGATGCCTCCAATGTCTACGCATCTTGTCCATCATTAATTTGATTAGGTCGTTGGTAGGTTGCGATGGTTGGGTGCCTCCTGTAGCGTAAGAGGGTTGGTGGTGGGCATGTAACAAGGGTGGCATTCCAAAGATATGGTGCTGCTATGTAGGTAGATTGAGAAGAAGGTAGTGAAATAGGGGTATGTACCTAGAATGAATAATAGATGAAATAAGAGGCTGTTGATAGTACGTATATGGAGGTGGAAGGGTCATGGTAACCCTAGTGGTAATGGGGGCTAACGATTGTGGAATAGAAAGGACCACGTTTTGAAAAGGGGTAGGGGTCACCAACATTGGAGGTGGTAGTGTAGCTACGGGTATATGTGAGACCATAGGGGTGGATGAGGTGGTGTTTTGAATGGTTGGCGAAGGTATAATGGATGTGGCAGGTACAACATATGTAACAAAAGTGGCAGTCATAGCGGGTATAGGGCCTAACTATGAAATGACTAGGGGTAAGGTAGATGTAAGAAACGGGCGAGTGGGATTAACAAGGGTGGGAGCATAAGAAGTAGGAGCGAGTGTCGGGGGGATAGATATGGGCATGTCATATATCAACTAACCCGAGGCATCTCAAGTGGATGAGTGGGAAAGATAAAACTGCAAGGTGATAGGGTTTTGGTCAAGGAGTCATGAGAACTCCTCATCTCCGGTAGAAAGCGATAGTGATAGGTTGGATAGGTTCCATGGCGGTGATAAAATGGAAGGTGGCGAAGGGCTAAGTGGGAGTGGTTGACAAGCGATGTGGAATATGAGGGCGCTTGCTTATCGATGCGTCACAGTACCATGTGAATGGGTACTAAGCGGGTAAGGTTGCTTTCTGTAAGTGACAAAAATACAACACAAGTAGGATAAATAGACGGTGGTGGGTGAATTAGGGCTAAAATGGTAGCTAGAAAATGCACAAGCTAACCGATGCTTGATTAGGTAAACCGATGCTTGGTCACAAGTAATCACCGCTAGTCACTATGGAAAGTGGACAGTTGGTCAAAAACAAGGTATAAGGCCAAATCTAATAGGTATGCCAAATACTGATGAGATTTACAAGGTCAATGTATATGATGAGAGTGACAGGACTCTGAATAGTCGAAGAAGGTGAATAGGTGTCCTTTTGGGTAGGTTAACCAAAATGACAGTGAACCGACTCTGTTGGGTATAACCGATGACGGACAATCGGGGTAACCGATGACGGTTTCTTGACCGACACTCATTATTATGAAATTGAAACAGTGATGAAGAAAATATGGTTGTGAGTTAAAATTTGATGTGGAATCAGACCCAAAATTCTGAGAATGATGAGAATATGGTCCAGGCACACTCAGATGAAGCTGGAATACACCAACTGTGATGAGGAGCGTGCAAGGAGAAAAAGGAAAAATGAAGAGTGTGACCTCTCACCTCAAAACGCAAGCCAAGCAAGAAACACTAAGAAAAATATGATCCTAAGAGTGCTTTTTCTATTATGTTTGTTTAGCTTATGTTATTTAAGGATTGACTCATGAACTGTAGAATAGAGTTTTTTGGTGAGGATGGATTCCTACGAAGAAGGAGATCTAAAAGGTGAGGTTTCAGGTATGTTATGGTGGGGGCGGGCCTCACTCTGAAGTATGACTCGACAGAGCAAGCGAGCTAGGTGCCCTGTGTTGTGATCATGTGATCACCTACAACTTCTTCTAGGTAAGATGTTGTTTAAGAATGTGTGTATTTTCAATTTTTGTGAGGTTTGGTAAGACTTAGAGAGAGAGAAAGAGAAAGAAAGTGCTTTCTACGATTTGTTTGTCAACCATCAGCTGGGCATGACTTCCAGCATATAGGTTGCCCTCAATTAATGTGAGCTAATGTAGAAAGTTAGAATGAAATGCAATGATTTTTAAGCCCAAATCGAAATATGGAATTCGATGACACAATGAGAGGAATAGGAGAAAGTATGATCTTTCACTAATGCAATGCAAATGAAATGGAAGAAGTGTTCATTTTAAGCACCAAAACATGATTGCTTTGAGACAATAGAGGGAGAGATGATTCCAGGGAAGAAATTTTAATGTGAGAACCTTTTAGAAAGGAAACAAACATACAATTTTCACCTAGAAATGAATGAATGCAAGGAACCCCGAATGGGTCCCACCAGGCGTGCCAAAATGTTTCACCTGATTCTTAGAAGTTTCTTCGAAAATGACAAAATAGATAGGGTAACAGGCGTAGGAGGAATACCTGTTGAAATGTTGGTTGATAGGTTGTTACACACGTGTTGATTCCTTGATCTATAGCTGATCGTGAGAGCTTCCTTTTGGCTAGGAGGAACTACCTGAAATGAAAAGCAAGACCACCAGAAAGAGTTAAACAATATATGCAGTGGACTACCTAGCGTGTGCTAGATCCGGGAAGTGTGATACTTCCTAGACGGTTGTCAATCCACTATTTAAAACAATTTAATGTTGGTAATAAAGTAAATCCTATTGTAGTTAAAATGATTTAGGTATCTCATTTAAAACACAATAAGAAAGATCTAATCTAACATGCTAGGTTAAAATAAGATCCGAAGGTCAAGTAACTGGTTCTGGGTCTCTATAGGTCTGACAGAGGTCTTAGGCAAGTCACATGTGAGTAAGGGTGATGTGGGAATAGGTAGGTAGGTTACTGTTCTGGGCTATATTTTTAGATACAAGAGACCGATGCCGGTTAAGGGTGACATCGATGCCGTTTGGGAGAACCCGGTGCCGATTCTACTATGGGGTACTTGGAATATCACAGAACGTGCTTTAGATATCCCATATGATCGCACACAAAGGACTAGGATGGTCGAATGAGGTATTAAGTTGCTTAGATGGGATTTGGTGAATTTTTTAATAGAGATATGGAGGGGTGAGTATTAATGGAGGTCAGTGGGTGGCTAGGAGAATAAAGGATGAAATACAATGATGACGTGAGTGAACCAGAGGAGTAAAATGTTCTACTTACTTGGAATCTAGTTTTGGACATCTGTGAGTGAGGAATGAAGGTGCTAATAAGAGGTTGAACAATGAAGAGGATCACCAAACATTGGGGAGCTCTTGCATGGGCTGCATGTGCTCTCCTTCTTATTTGATTAGATCAAATATGTGCTGGGGTGAGTGCTGGATGGTTACTGGGTGAATCTTGGATGTCTGTGTAAGAGAAAATACTTGATCTCCTTCTTTGCATGCGTGTTCTCCCTAAAACTTGTTCTCAAAAGATGTGATATCTCTCAGAATCTGCCAACCTCGAAAATAAGGTTGTTTTGGGGGTTAAAAGGTGACCGACGGCGGTTCCGGCTTAACCGGTGGCGGTTAAGGGTAACCGGCATCGGTTAGGGTGGGATTTTCTAGGTTTACTAAACTAGGCAGATCCCCTTGATTTTCTGGGATCTCATTTTGTTTACCCATGGATTAGACTGGAAGCTTCCTTTAACATGCGGGAATGTGGTTAGAGGGAATGTAGGCATTGATTTTTAGGGTTTGGGTAGGTCTTAGTTAGTTATGGCAACTTACTAAGAATAGGTCTTAAGAATAGGTCTTATGGTGAGGTGGGCATTAGATGATGGTGGATATGTGGGCATTATCCCAATTAGGATATTTAAATAATAAATATGGTGTCATTTAGGATAATTAATGAATTAATTTAATTTAAATAATTAAATTAATATTATAGTAGAAGAAGTGAGGGGGCCGTGGTTAGGTGAATGTGTTAATGGTGTTTATTTGACGAGGACCAAAGAGAGGAGTGTGACCTAATTTTAGTGTCTACACTTGTCATTTCTGTAATTGTATTGACAATTAAGTTTATGTTATACGAACTACAAATCTACTCTCCATCAAATGTAGCAAAAATTATATCAACATGATCTTACTCAACTATTTTTCTTGTGGAACCTTATACAATTAGAGTAAGCAACAACATAAGAGTGTACTACTACTAGTATCGAAAGTGGATTGATTTAGCTTTGATGAAAACATTCCTCTTGGGCAAGTGGAAAAGGAACAAAATGCCCAAAAGCCAATTTTGCCCCTTCAAAAAAAAATTTGGGCACACTTTTATCTGTTTTAAGGGTTCCGAGTGGACTGAATTAATATGAAAAAAATTGGGTTGTTAAAGGAAGAATTGGTCATTGTTTACTTGAAATTGTCTCATCCGTTGAGAAAAGTAGACCCCGAGATAGAGATGACTCATGGGGATGCATTTTTTTCCGACACAACACCTTCCTAGTCTCATTCTATTGAAACAGTGTCTTGTCAAATCACCTCACCAAATCTCACAAACAAATTCCCATCGAAGTGTGTTACATGTAACATCTATATGCTTACCATCTTCATGTCCATGTGTAGTATGAAAAACCTTGGAAAACCTAAATGTAACAAATAGATGTGTCAATAAATAAATTCTAATAAGATATTGTTTTCTAATTTGTTGTCTGATAATCTATACAATATGAAATCATGTCTAGCCATGTTAGTTATATCACCTTGCTACATTTTGTTTGTAGACTCTTCCTTTATAATATAATATATATATATATATATATATATATATATATATATATATATATATATATATATATATATAATATATATATAACATTCAAACCTTCAACCTCCACTAAATGCAATATTAACGAGAACCATTTAGTAAGGCAAAATGTTAATTAATGTTGTGGTTGCGTCAACATTAACTAAGATTACAATAAAATTTGTTAGGTTATATTGAGGCATAACCTCTTTTGGAAATGACAAGAGGATACATAATGTGTGGATGTTATGGGCATTTATGACATTGATAGATTACGTTCGAGTGATGGATGGGATTGATTAATGACTATACACACATGATATAATATTACTAATTACGATAAATTTCAATTAGAAATCTTGGAGACATGCGTGGAAGATTGGAAAGAAGGTGCTCAACATGTCTATTTAAGCATCATCTATATCGGGCCTTTGGTAATCACTGTCATAATCTCACTGTTCACTATGGGTAGCACTATCAAACACATTGAGCCTTATTCCTATGAAGAGGTCAAGGTCGAATCAAAAGTATGGAATATTTTTCATGATGGTGGTGTTACTTCATTTATGGAAATATTGTCTACTCACTCTGTTTGAGTGACCAACAAAGTGTGTTGGCAACATGGAAGAAAGGAAGATTCAAAGTGGGCAAGATGAAATTTCGTATTTCGATAGAGTCCATTACAATGCTATGGGGCTCCATGCGGAGGGATACATTTATTTTAAACACTTGCTTCAGGGCGAGATGGATGAGTTCTTGTGTCCTGGTGAAAATTTGAGAAAGTATCACTCATGCTATGAATGGGACTCACTTCCACAACCTTGGGATTGAGTTCTTGAGCAATTGATGAGGTACGTCACTAGAGGGATGCTACAAATTGATCAATGGACCTTAGCTTTTCTTCTTGCGCATCTTTGGCATGATAGTAAGGTAAAATATGTGGCTTTTCTATTTCACTTACTTGAGCAGTCCCTTAGACTAGCTAGAAGAGAGGAAGGTAATTTCCTCCACTAAGGCCTTTTATATTTGCTCTTTAAAATAGAAGCTTCCCAAAAACATATATCGTGCTTCCCATCTAATCTAGGAAAGCAACGTCGTGTCCCCCTATTTCTATTGGTTCTTTGTATCGCCATCTCCACCACCTTTGTCTCCCTTCCGAATTTGATTCAGACATCATGATCATTAGCCAAAGTGGTCTAGAGGTCTCCCCATTCTTCCACTAATGTCTCTCCCTCATCTTCTCTTACTAATCTTAACCCTTTGGACCACTTGGAGCACTCTCCCATGGTATCTGAACCACTTTCAGACTTAATATTTCCATCCTCTCTGCCTATTGTTAATGCGTCTCTAGATTCTCCTCCCATCTCCCTCGACATTGTAATGGATACAACCAACTCAACTCACCTGGTCACGTAAGCACATGCGGTTGCCCCTCCTATTACCAAAGAAGTTAGCATGGAGTTGGAAATTCCTGATGTGTTGCGGGATCTCTCCTTGGTTTACCCTGATTCTCCTGCCAAAGAAAATGGTCTCCCCATTATAAATTGAGAACACCATGAGCATTTGGATAAGATATCACATGACCCGCACAAGGCCATTGAGGATTATGTTACATTGGTATCTGCTATCAAAGAATGGAAAAGTCACATGGACATGACTTGGATGAAAATCAACAAAGAATGCCCGGAACACATTATGTTAGTGGACGTGTTGGTTGAAGGAATCCCTACTACTTATGCTAAGGATGAAGCAACAACTCTCAAGAATATCCATAAAATGTAATTTGGCTTTGTTCGGTTTAGGCTAGTTTTGGTTTTTTATTTTTTGTTGTAAATGAGATTGTTCTCTTCTTGTTTCATTGTAATATCTGGCCATGAGGGATTTTTTGTACAAGTATGTGGGTCATTTAAAAACCCTCACTTTTACCCTAATTCCAAAAAATATTATGTTTTGGCATATCGTATCCGTAGATAAGCTCCTAATATCTTAATTTGTTTTCTTACATCCTTAAGATCGTTATGCTCCAAATATTATGTCTTGGTATAACCTATCGAGTTTCTCAGATCATAATATCCTACTTTATTTTGATAAAACCTAGCGACCACTAAGCTCCAAAAATTTATGGTGTGACATAATGTACTATTAGCTAAGATCAAAATATAAATCTCTAACTAGTTAGGTGCTAGCGAAAACTAAGCTTGGAATATTATATCATGGGAGTAGCACTAGCTAGGTTAAAAATATCTTCCTCTAATTTTTTAAATATTGTAAAATATCATAATTATAAATTATTAAACCCTAGAAAATGCAATCTCTAAATAACATGTTGTGGCAAAACCTAGAGGCCGCTAAGCTCAAAATATCTTTCTTTTGTTTGTTAAATGCTAGTGACTTTTTAGCTCGAAATATTATATTGTTTAAGTACCTAACGATTGCTAAGCTCAAACTATGTTGATTCAAATTTGTTGAATCCCAGTGACCACTAAGATCCAAATATTATGTTGTGTTATAAGCTAGCTTACACTAAGCTCAAAATATGATTCAGTAACTTGTTAAATGATAGTGACCACTAAGCTCAAAATAATATATTATGGAAGTACTTAGCCTCCACTTAGTTCAAAATATGTTAATTTAATTTGTTTAATCCTACCGACCAGTAAGCTCCAAATATGTTAATTTAATTTGCTTAATCTGTTGTTGTAAGCTTAAAATATTATGTCGTTTAAACTAGAGCAAACTAAGTTTAAAATATCTTCCTCTAATTTGTTAATTGTTGTAAAATATCATAATTATGAATTATTGAACCATAGCAAATACAATCGCCAAATAATATGTTGTGGAATAAGCTAGCAGATGCCAAACTCAAAATATCTTAAACCACTAGTAGTCTCCAAATATTATGTGGTGGCATAACCTAGCGGGCGCTAAGCTCAAAATATCTTAATTTTAAATCTTAAAATCATACAAAAATTCAACTAATTTATACTGGTCTTGATTGCTATAAAGATCTCCAAAGTTAATGTTATTGATTAACTTAAAGGTCGTTAAGCTCAAAACAACTTACTTTAATTTGTTAAAACCTAGCGACTTCTAAGATTACAATATAATTTGTTAGGTTATGTTTAAGCATAACCTAGAGGACATTGAACTCAAAATGTCTTTCTTTTGTTTGTTAAATGCTAGTGACTTTTTATCTCAAAATATTATATTATTAAGTACCTAACGGTCGTTAAGCTCAAACTATGTTGATTCAAATTTGTTAAATCCCACCTACACCACTAAGATCCAAATATTGTGTTTTGGCATAACCTACCCACCACTAAGCTTATAACCTTTTTTTGAAACCTAGAGACTGCAAAGATCCAAATATTATGTTGTGTCATAAACTAGTGGACACGAAGTTCAAAATATCATTCAATAACTTGATAAATGATAAGCGACCACAAAACTTGAAATATTACATTGTGGAGGTACCTAGTGTCCACTTAGCAAAAATATGTTAATTTAATTTGTTTAATACTACCGAACATAAGCTCCAAATTTTATGTGGGTGTTTAACCTAGCAGCAACTAAGTTCAAAATATCTTCCTCTAATTTGTTAAATGTTGTAAAATATCGTAATTGAAATTATTAAACCATAGCGAATGCAATCTCCAAATAATATGTTGTGGCATAACCTAGTGGTCTGCTAAGCTCAAAATATCTTAATTTAATTTATTAAATCCTAACCACCGATAGGCTCCAAAGATTGTGTGGTGGCATAACCTAGTGGGTGCTAGGCTTGAAATATCTTAATTTAAAATATTAAAATCATACGATAAATTCAACTAATATATACATATCTTGTTTGTAACTTTAAAGATTACAATATCATTTTTTAGGTTATGTCGAAATGTGACATAGCGACCGTTGATCTCAAACTATGTTGATTTAATTTGTTGAAACCTAGAGACTCTGCTATGATCCAAATATTAGGTTGTGTCATAAGCTAGAGGACACTAATCTCAAAATAACATTCAATAACTTAATAAATTATAGTGACCACTAAGATCGAAATATTATATTGTGGAAGTAACTAGCGTTCGCGTAGCTCAAAATATGTTGATTTTATTTGTTTATTCTAACCGACCGTAAGCTCCTAATATTATTTCTTGGGCCAACTTAGTGGCCATTAAGCCCAAAATATATTTCATTAATTTTGTTAAATTCTTTCCATAAATATTATGTCATCACCTAGAATAGTTTCCGCTAATCTCATAATATCTTAATTGAAATTGTTAAATCCTCGAGACTGTAAAACACCACTAGGCTCCAACTTTTATGTGTTAGTATATCCTAGTAGCCGCTAAGATAAAAATATTATAGCTTCAATACTAAAATCCAAACAATAAATTTTACTAATGTATACAAATCTTGCTTTACATAGCAACCATAAAGTTCTAAACAACAACCTTTTATGTGTTAAACAGATATACATATAGATTTCTCTATTTCTTATGTGATTTTGACAGAATAATAAAATATGCTATCTACTTTGTTGGCAAGAAAATTTATCGGGGAAAAATTGGTGGACTTCTTACCA
The DNA here is from genome assembly GCA_018340775.1 of Taxus wallichiana var. yunnanensis. Lineage (NCBI taxonomy): Eukaryota > Viridiplantae > Streptophyta > Pinopsida > Cupressales > Taxaceae > Taxus > Taxus wallichiana. The sequence goes on along the minus strand of CM031235.1, from coordinate 367,534,774 downwards.
ATGCTCTAAGACTCTAGGTCCCTCTGTTTGGGTGGTGCAGCTCCACTTTATTGTGAATGAAAAAAATGGGAAATCTATGGTTGGCCAAGAGTTTGGGGATCCAACAGGTACACTCCATTGTACCGTGGCAAATGCTTACAAGGAATTGTAAGGGAAGAATTTTCTGAATTGTGGGGGAAGGGGAGTGAGAAGTTAGATAAGGAAAACCAAATCTATGAGTAGAAAATCATATTCTTTCCAGAGTTGATTGGAAAGTTCACATTCACAATTAACTAGAAAGAAACAACAAGTTTATTATGCCAATGACTAGAGGAAACCATGCACACAAATTTGCACACATTCATGAGTCATGAAAAGAAGCAATCCCTTTCTTTATATTATACAATGCTGGAAATGGAGGAAAAGTGGTGAGGGAAAGTGAAAGAATGTTATCTCTCTTATATTGTTCAATTCTCGCAAGGAAAACCAAATCATGCAGTAGAAAATCAAATTCTCATTGGGTTGATTGGAAAGTTCACATTCATAATTTACTATAAAGAAACAACAATTTTATCATGCCAATGACCAAAGGAAACCATGCACACAAATTTGAATACATTCATGAGTCATGAAAAAAAACAATCCCTTTCTTTATATTGTACAATATTGGAAATGGAGGAAAATTGGTGAAGGAAAGTGGAATAATGTTATCTCTCTTAGATTGCCCAATTGATCTCTCTTTTGAGTATAAAATTGACAACCCCTAAGCAAGAGTATGCCATTACATTATATAGATCAAGAAACAACTCTTCATCTACCCCCACATGACCTTTCGTTGTCTCATTTAACTCGTGACTTTTCACCTTCCTAGGATCTAGGAAATTAAGTTACCTTTTTATAAATCAAAGGGAGTGAGAATTTAGACAAGGAAAACCAACTCTGCAGTAGAAAATCATATTCTCACCGGAAAGTTAATTGGAAAGTTCACATTCACAACTTTTTTTGGAATTAGGGTAAAGTGAGGGTTTTGAAAGGACCCACAACCTTGTACAAAGAAGAAGGGGAGAGAAAAGAAAGAAAAGAACTCCCGCACCACATAAGGAAAGAGAAGAAGAAACCACTTAATCAAGAACTAAAGAGTCAACAAAGTAAACAAAATGAGAAGAAAAGAAGGAAGAACACCCTCAGCTGTAACCGAAAGCAGTAAGAAGGTACAACAAAGAGGAGAAGAGAAGATGCAACCCAGACAAAGCTACAGGAAGAAGAAGAGGAGACTACCATAATAGCCCTGGTACTACCGTTGTAACCAGATTACTTAGAAGAGTCCCTTGCATGGGATCTAAGATGCATAGAGAAGGAATTTTTCTCCATTTAACAACTTTCCATTCATCACTACGATTAGGATCTGCATTTTTGTGTGTGAGGTGGAAGTTGAAGCTTTGAAGAAGCCAAGAACCCATCATTGGGCTTCTCAGAAGTGGAACTGGTATTAGCGCTGTGATCAAGTACTAACACTTAGAACCCGATCTATCAAAAAAAAAACCGTACCACTACCCACTTTGAAGTGTCATCTGGTGGGATGGAAACCTTATCTTCGTTGACCTATGTATCAACAACAGACCCAAGTTCCTCTTCAAGAAAAAGAAGGTTTTGGTGAGCATCCTTCCACCAAGAGACCTTTTCATTTTTAGCTTTCTGCTTGACCACCAGACAAGCAACAGTGAGATGACCAATGTTAAAACATTTTCTACATCTAAAGGGTAGGCTTTGAAGTCCGGGGTTGTGACCAAACCCTCTCACACACTTTGAGATCAATAGAAGTAGGTAGATCCAACGAAGTATCTAGATCCACCAATATCCGTGTGAAAGTAGTATGAGAAAAGGTATCTATATTGGAATCGATGGATAAAAATTTACCCAAAGCATTACCAATAGCAGCTAAACTATCATTTCCCCAAAACTATAATGGCAAATGGGGCAAATGGATCCAAACCAGTTTTCTATTGAAAGAAGCAGTGAGTGGATTGAAAGTCGGGAACCATGGTTTCATCAACAAATGATGATTTTATAGTTCCCAGAGTTTTGAGAGGATAATATCCTTAGAATCAGCAAAACTAAAAGCCACGATAAAAAAATCCCCTTGCACAGGGGTAAATGTCGATCCTACCTGAAATAAGGGGATGCTAGTTCGTAGTAATCCATGAATGAAGAAGTGGAAGACCAGGACATAGCCCATTGAAGTGAAAAATCAGACCATTGGAAGAGAAGAACTCCTGGTCTCAAGCACAAAGTCTCCAAGAATGACCAACGGAGTGGATTTGGAGGTAGAGAGAGGTTTAGAGAATGAGGAAAGCAAGAAACCGCATACAAGTGTTTCCCAGTAGTAGCAGAAAAGAAGCATCATCAACAATCGGAACAACAAAGGGGAAAGATCCCTTGCCTCCAATGGAGAGATCATAGTGGAGAGGGGGAGCCAGAGAGGTCGGAGAACCAAAAATGTCGTCGTCTAAAACCCCAAGGCTTCTACCAAAAATAGACTATCGCTTCGAGGCAGAGCCAAGGATGGAAAAAGCTGCTCACGGTAGAGATGCCTCCACCGCCATTAGCTAGACAAGGGTTTGGGGAGAAAAATTTAGGGCTCGACATTGCCACAACTTTTTAATCTTGTTACAAAGTTATAAGTTTAAATTAACAATTAACTAAAAAGAAACAACAATTTTATCATTCCAACAACCAAAGAAAACCATGCACACAAAGTTGTACACATTCATGAGTTGTGAAAAGAAACAATACCTTTCTTTATATTGTACAATCACTGAAAATGGAGGAAAAGTGGTGAAGGAAAGTGGAAAAATGCTATCTCTCTTGCATTGCTCAATTTATCTCTCTCTTGAGTACAAAATTAACAACCCCTAAGCAAGAGTATGCCATTACATTATATAGATCAAGAAATGAATCTTCATCTACCCCCCACATGACCTTTTGTTATCTCATTCAACTCGTGACTTTTCACCTTCCTAGGATCTAGGAAATTAAGTTCCCTTTTTATAAATCAAAGGGAATTTTACAATTCAACTTTATAAAGTCACTTTAATGAATAAGAAAAAATATCATGATTACACATAACAAAGAATTAGGAGAGGGAGAGAATAAATGATGAAAGAGAGAAGAGAAGAGAAGGAAGAAGGAATGTTGATGAAGATGATGCCTGCTTTCGCCTTCACCTTATTGCATGATTGATATGATAAAATGTACCAATGTGGTGAACTCTAGATTTATGATTTATTTACACCATGAGATACCTCCTTCAGATGATGCATGGACACCTTGAAATGAGTGTTTAGAAACATTTTCGAATGATCACCTTGGTGGCCGCAAGCGTTACTCACCGAGGTCCACTCTAAAGAAGTTTGAGGATGGAGAACAATCTTTGATGACATTCCACTACATAGCCACATTGTTGTACTCATCAGAAAGATTTGATGAAGTGAATTTTGAACACTTTTTCCTTGCCAATGGTGATCACAATTCCTCCCTTTTATGTGATGCTCGAACATCTCGAGTCATGGAATGAGTGTTGAGAAACACTATTTCGGACTTCCTAATGTGATCTTGGGATGAACACGGGCACTACTCACGATGAACCTATTTGATAATTGATTGATGAATCACTTAAAATAATTGATATCTCCATGGCCAACTCATTTTTAATCACCCGACTCCCTAAGTGACGAAGATGGATCCACCTATTGTGTACTACGAAGCCTTCCTTCTGCGGGACACAATTGGACTCAAGATGATGCTTTCAGGATCCTCGTGGAGTTCTTGTTTCTCTATTTGAACCATGAAACCATCATACAACCCCATGGAGAGCCCAAAAATTGGAAATATGAGTGAAAATGAAGACGTATGCAACTTTCTACACTTAGAACTGAAAACTGTTATTTTTAGAAAGTTGGTCCTAGGATTTCGCTATTTTGGGCAAAGTGTTTTTTTTGCCTCGTTGATCATCTTGGGGTGTTTCTTTCATGTTCCAAGCTTTCTATGGTTATTTCAGGGTCAATTCAAAGCACTCTCCATTTTGGGAATGTTGCTTTTTACTTTTTGCTTTTTTTGCTTTTACGTGCCCTAGTTTTGATTTGTGAAACTTCCATTGTTCTTCATTTCGCAAGATTTTTCCATTTTGGAAGCTTACTAAAAATGGAAAGTGTAAACTTGTGGCACTTAATATTTTTATAATTTCAATTCTGGGTTGTGGATTGGTGAAAAATCAGTGGATTCTTTCTAGGTTTTTGCTCTTCGGTCTTTGTTCAAGTTTTCAGCTCAATCCAGCTGCACGGTTTGATGACAAATGGAAAAAGAGCAACTTAGGGCACAAATTCAAATGGATGCCATTAAAAAATCAGACCACATTTCAATATTTAGTTGTTTTCAGCCTCAAGATGTTTTTATGAGGAAGGTTTGTGCAAAATTTCATGAGGATTCGATCACCGGTTCATTAGTTATGAGCGATTCTTTGTTTTTTGACCCTAGGGTTTCCGACAACTCATAACCATGGTTTTTTTTCTCAGAAGAATTGGTTATTCACTTTTTAGTAGAAAAAAATGATATAAAAATAATTTTTAAGGTTGCATCAAGGTTAGAGGTGGAAGCAATAAAGGAGTGAAGAGGAATCGGCAGTTGAGCTTTCGTAGGCGTGTGTATAGGTAGCACCATAGGAAGCAACAAAGGAGTTAGAAAAAATTACATATTTTGATGTTTGGGAATGATTTTCACTTTTATGCACCAAGGGATTTGTGCACATGGTGTAAAAAATTACACCCCATCCCTATTGGGCCACTTGGTGGAGCTTAGTTGGACATGCGGGGTTGGGAAATGGAGCATGAGGGGCTCAACTTGCGAGAAGGAGTTAAGCGAGGTCATGTTGGGGGTCTTGAGGATTAACTAGGAAGGTGACACATTTTATTACACCATTTGCACAAAATCCTTGTTGCACTTGATGCAAAAAAAAAGTGTGCCATTGTCCCATTGGTTGGATTTCCAACCCAGAAAATTGACTAATTGTTGGATGTTTACCTTGGGGAGCTACCTGTCAAGATCATATCTTGAGCTTCGGGAGGATTTGTTTGATGAATTTTTATACAATTACGCCTAGAAATAATTTTTTTAATCCAATGGTGGGGGTCCCAGCTTATGATTCTTCCATTTTCTCCCTAAAAAATAGGATTTGTGTTCTGGCTCCAAGACTATGCATGTAAAACATTGGTTGTGGACATGATGCGCCTAGGTGTTGTGAAGAATATGATATTACCATCCTATAGGGATATGAAATACCTTTTTATGATTTTTTTTTACTCCTAACTCCTTCTGAAGCTCCCGAAATCACTTCCTGAAGCTTATGGGTTGTTTTTGCACTATGTACCGCCTAAGCCTCCAAGACCTAGTGTTTTTGAAATTGCTCCAAAACCTATGAAACCTCCCTAGATATTTCAAACTTGATTGAAAAATGTTATCATCTCTCCATCACACCTTCTTAATGAGTTTTGGCCTTTTGTTATGCTTTGAGGTGTGTGCATCAGCCTTGAGAAGACTTGAGAACAACCCTTCAAACTTGTCAAAAACTTGTCTTGGTGGATCTTGTATTGGAAGAGCATGGAAATACTGGGTAGCCCTAAATCACCTAAGAAAAAATTGACATGACACTTGAGACTACTTCAGAGAGATTGGATAGGACTGACTCAGGGGTTAGGTTGATATGAAGGTGGACTCACGATGAATTTTGATCAAAAATTTCGAGTAGGGTATGGTTGTCATGCAAGAAAATTGGGAATTTCCTTGTTACACATTTACATAACACCATACTCGTTACAACCTAGCGGAAGCTAAGCTATTATTAAAAGTAAACATATCATGTTTATAATGAATCTATGTTATGGATCTAAATTGTTAATCTTTGCGTATAAAACAAGAGACAAATAACAAAGCGATTGGTACGCCCAAAAACAATGTGTTGCCTATATAAAAAAACAACTAATCCATGAGGCCGCCAAGTTAAACAAAGACAACCTCCAAATAAGAATTATAGCCTAGTGGTCGTTAGGGTAGGGAACATTTTTCATGAAGAGTGTATTCATACAACATTAATCATATTAAAAAGCTATAAACGATAACAAATAAATCTGGAGTTTATATAATGGATACATAAATATACGTGTAGAATCATGTATTTTATGTGTTATACAAGTATACATATATATTTCTCTATTTCTTATGATATTTTGACATAATTATTTTACATTTATTACAATTAAATAAAATTGGACTAACGACTAAGAAGTTATACAACAAGTTTTTAGATATGATGCGATCTACTTGTTGCACCCTAGTGGCCATTAAGCTATTCTTAAAGGTAAATATGTCATGTTCATAATGAAGTTGTATTATAGATCTACATTGTTAATCTTTGTGTATATAATAGGAGAAAAATGACAAAGCGATTGCTAGGCCCAAAAAATAGTGTGTCGCCTATATAAAAAAAACTGATCTCCGAGGTTGCCAAGGTAAATGAATGTTTTCTCCAAATAAGAATTATAGCCTAGCAGTGCTAAGGTGGGCAAGCTGCTTTCATGTAGAGTGTATTCATATAGGAGAAATCATATTGGAAATCTATAAACGATATCAAATAAATATGGAGTTTATATAAAAGATACATAAATATACGTGTAGAATCATGCATTTAATTTGAAATAAATTTTGGGTTTATTAAATTGGTTGTCGAAACAAAGAATTATATCATGGCCACAAAGCTATGTGAAATTTTTGCCTAGATTAGCGGGCTCAAAAGGAAGTATATATTAATTATTAAATATATAGTGATTAAAAATTATATTTAATAATATTTACGTGTATATATAATATGTTTAAGTTCTATTGTACAAAACATAAAATTGCTAAAGACATTCTATTTGGCTAATTCTACATGGAAACACGTATATAATTAAAAATAATTATCATACAATTGAATTATTAATATGGTTTTATAGTTTTAAAGTAATTTGTTAACCTCATATATTTTCCTAAAATGTTTAAGTGGCAACCATGTAAAAATGTAATATGAACTAATTAGCAATGTTTCTTTGCATCATCTTAATAAACAACATTAAAATATTTTGGTTCTCCCAACCAAAATAAAATTTAAAAAAATTGACTATGCCACAAGCCATCATTATCCTAAAAAAATAATCACTAGGAATGAGAAAAAAATTCAAAACGAAAATACCCAAAGAGAGACATAGAATGACGAAATGGGAAAGTGTTAAACAAAGATAAATACTAGAGCAGAAAAGGGATTAAATTTTATTTCTTTAATGTACAAAAAAATGTTTTTTCATGAACAACAAGGAAATTTGGCATGGAGATAAAAAACTACTGGAAAACATGGCTTGATTGTGGAGAAGCGATTGATAAGACAAAGCGATTGCTGGTGCGAGATCACGATTGGTGGCGCATGCAAAACTCAGAGAACAATCGACTACAAAGCAAATAATAGAGGCCGCAATAAAAAAGGTACACCTTTACTATAAATACCTAATTTAGTAATATATGGGATTATTTCGTGCTTTATGATGTATGTGAAACCTACATCTGCTACCTCAATTAAACTATTTGCGTGATTTTAATCACAACCTTTGTTTCTTTCCTCCTTTGTGTTCATCCTTTGTGTGTGTCTTTTACGTGCCTTCTTTGCAAACAATATTATAATCACTTGTAAAAAACAATCGGGATTCAAACACTTGGCCCTGCAATCTATGACCTACATGTATTTTTTAATTTGAAAACATGCTTTTCTGCGTGACCAAAAAAATCAGAAACCCTAACCAACATTTCTCCAAGGTATTTAATAATTTATTTGGCACATTCCACGAAATAAATTTCAAGAATAGAAAAAGAGCGGGATATGAAAAATTGAAAATTTCCCTTTCCCCTTTTAAAGCAAAAGTGTGGGCTATTGAAATTTCAAATATTCAAAAAATGTAGGGAATTCAAATTTTGCAATTTTAATTTTTCCATGGTTAGAAAATTAAAACTAAACATGAATTAAAAACAATGTAATTTGTCATTGTCTATAGCCTATAATAATATAAACAAAATAACAAATATATTATATAACATATATTAAAACAAGCATAATAAAAATATAAATTATAAGAAATACATCCCATAGTTTTAAAGTTTAATAGAATAATATATAGACCTTTAATTTTTATTTTTTTCAAAATCGATTTCGACATTGTTAGATGTAGTGTGCGCTAATTTAAATTAATTCTCCAATTAAAATGTGCCACGTGGCAAGTTCAAACAAGCTATTTGGGCTACATTATAGTTGACACATATTTCAAATTAGTTTATATATAGGAAATCAATTAGTGGCCGCTAAGCTCCAATTGCTACGATTTGTTATTCAAACAATGGATACAATAATAAAGTGTAGGTCTTTGTATTTGTTGTATCTTATTCATTCTATAATTAAAAAATAAGAAACTGTTGAGCCTAGGGGTTCTATGCCATTTCTTTCAATAAGGAAAGGAGCTTAGTGGTGCATTAAGCATTTTCTTTCATAGGAAACGATGTGAAATATGTGTTCATAATAATATATCTTGTGGGAACAACATAATAAGGCTAGCGATCCAAACCTATTATATAATACAAGTATAATCAATGAAAAAGACTAGTGTTACAAAACTACAGATATTGTTTATAATGACAAGAGGTAAAGGTAGGAGCCTAGCGGTGGCCTAAGCTATACCATGGTTTGTTATTTTATGGCTATTTTCAAATTAAGAAACTTTTGAGCCTAGGGTTTGATATGCCATTTATGTCAATAAGTAAGGAGCTTAATGGTCGCTAAGCATTTTATTTGATAGGAAACGATGTGAAATATGTGTTCATAACAATATATCTTATGGGAACTACATAATAAGGCTAGCGATCCAAAGTTGTTTTATGATACAAGTATAATCAATGAAAAACACTAGTGTTCCAAAACTGTACATATAGTGTTTATAATGAAAAGAGGTACATGTAGGAGCCTAGCAACCACTAAGCTATACCATGATTTGTTATTTTATGCCTATTTTTCAAAATAAGAAACTTTTGAGCCTAGGGTCTGATATGCCTTTTTGTCAATAAGTAAAGGAGCTTAGCGATCGCTAAGCATTTTATTTGATAGGAAACAATGTGAAATATGTGTTGAAAACCATGTATCTTATGGGAATTACATAATAAGGCTAGTGATGCAAAATTATACTAGATAATGTTTATAATGAGAAGAGGTAAAGGTAGGAGCCTAGCGGCCGCTAAGCTATACCATGATTTGTTATTTTATGGCTATTTTCAAAATAAGAAAATTTTGAGCCTAGGGTTTGATATGCCATTTCTATCAATAAGTAAAGGAGCTTAGCGGTCACTAAGAATTTTCTTTGATAGGAAATGATGTGAAATATGTGTTGAAAACCATTATCTTATGGGAACTACATAATAAGGCTAGCAATGCAAAATTGTACAGATAGTGTTTATAATGACAAAAGCTAAAGGTAGGACCCTAGCAATGGCTAAGGTATACCATGATTTGTTATTTTATGGCTATTTTCAAAATAGAAACTTTTGAGCCTATGGGAAACACATAATACGTCTCGATCCCTCTCGAGGGTATGTAGTGCAGGACTTTCTCTTTGCCACGGATAGCCTAGAGAATATGGTACAATTAAAATTAATGGATAACACTAGCATTCTAAAACTATACATATAGTGTTTAAATAAGAAATAGTTGATCCTAGAGGCCATTATGTTGTTCCATTCAATACATAGAAGCTTAGCGGTCGCTAAGCATTTTCTCTCATACGAACAAAAAATAATTATATGTTACAAACAATACGTCTTGTGAGTACTACATAAGTTTTTATCCCTCTTGAGGGTTTGTATTGCAGCACTTGGATCCGCCAAGGATGACACAAACAATATGTTACAATTATAATCAATGAAAAAACACTAGCAATCCAAAGTTATACATATAGTGTTTATAATGACTAGCGGTAATGGTAGGAGGAGCCTAAGCGACCACTAAACTAGACCATGATATTTTATTTTATCACTATTTTCAAATTATGAAACTGTTGATCCTAGCGTCGATATGTCGTTACTTTTGATAAGTAATGAAGCTTAGTGTTTGCTAAGCATTTTCTCCCATAAGATCCGATGTGAATTATATGTTACAAACAATATATCTTATGGGAACTACATAAGGCTTGATCCCTCTAGAGGGTATGTATTGCAGCTATTATCTTCACCATGTACATTCTAGCCAACATGATACAATTATAATAAATGGAAAACACTAGTGATCCAAAGTTGTACAGATAGTGTTTATAATGACTATAATGGTAGGAGCCTAATAGTCACTCAACTAGGTCACGATTTATTATTTTATCGCTATTTTCAAAATATAGATATTGTTGAACCTAGCGTTTGTTATACTGTTACTTTCGATAATTAATGAAGCTAAGCATTCCGTAAACAATTTCTCTCATACAAAACGTTGTGAATTATATGTTACAAACAATATATTTTATGGACACTACATATGGCTTGATCCCTCTCGAGGATTTGTAGTGTAGAACTTGGCTCCGCCATGGATAGTCCATCAAATATGATACAATTATAATCAATGAAAATCACTAGTGAGCCAAAAGTGTATAGACAATGATTACAATGATAAGATGTAATGGTAGGACCCTAGGGACTGCTAAGATAGGTTGCGATTTTTTATTTTATCACTATTTTTAAAATCTTAGAGCTCTTTACCCTAGATCGGTATAACGTATTAGACAGTAAATGTTTGTAGCCTAAGAAGACTGACGCTCTAAATGCATCAACATTATAAGTTTGAACAATTTGGAATATATTTCTTTAATTAGTTTTTAAAATCTAACTTATAGTTAGAGTAAGAGATAATAGACCTTTGTTTTAGTGGTACTCAATAAACATTGTTAATAATCAAATCTTTTCTTAAATAGGTATAACCCTCCATGACCTTATAGAGAGCACTGTTTCCATGAAAACAACTATAGTGACAAGGGCCATACTTATGTTTAGGAAAAGTGTAATCCTTCCCATTTGTATTTGATATCTTATTGAGGAATTTCCCACCAATTGATACATTTTAAATATCGTACTTAGACTAGTTATAGACATTTAATCCTCACGAATAAAGTATGTACGATATACATATATTTCACATTGTCTTATATAACAAAAAAATGTTGAGCTGCCACTAACTCCATTAATGTGATTTTTGCTCAAATACTCTCCTCAAAATACCAAACATTAGATCTTTCAACCGCTACACTTTAAACATCTTCCTTAGTCTTGTTACAGGCATTTAATCCTCATGACTACAGTATGATGGTGATATACACATAATTTGCATCGTCTTCTAAAAAAAAAATCACGAGCCACCGCAAATTCCATTAATGTGATTTTTTCTCAAACACTCTCTTTAAAATACCAAACATTAGATCTTAATTTCCTCTACACTTTTCCATTCAATAGGTGTAAATGGCTAAAAAAATGTTTTAAGTTGTTCTTTTATATGTCGACTAGAATTTTATCTGCCACTAAAGTGTATATTTTTTAATGTTCCTATCATGCCATCTATGGAATGTTATAACTTGTTTCTAACTCATAGATAATCCTTTCAAAAGGTGCAAATGGTTTCTTATCTTTCAATGCATCATAATTCACTATCAAACTTTTAGATTTTTTTTTATTATTGATTTGATCCACAAAATATGAATTATTGTAACTAGTTGAATGATACATAAGATGTCTTGTCAAAGCCTAGCGGTCACTAACCATTAAGTTAATTACTCTCTAATGATACATAGTAAAGAACTCTAGAGGTTGGTGACCACTAGGGTAGTATATGTATATTCCTTATCAAACAATGTAAGAAAAACATTTTAAACTTCAGAAATGACCTAATTATTAATGTATTTTACTCTAATTATAGGTAAAATTTCTTCCATTGTTTGCACTCCGTTCATGAAAATTCCATTCATCGCAGGTGGTAATTATTGGAAGAAAAGAGATGAGGAATGGTTTGTTGAAATCCATTCCCCTGAAAACTACCACATCAACATATGGTTATTTTTTGTTATAGATGACAATCAAGAGGAAGTTGGTATTGTTCTATCCTCATAAGTTATTGATTTGGGGACACTGTGTGTTCAGGTCGAACACATTGAATTTGAAAACAATAAGTGTCTTATTCTGGATATGGAGTTGGATGTTTCTTTATTTAGGAAACAAGAAATGCATGCCTCAATAAACAACGGACCATATTCTGTTCAAAATATGGTTGGAATTTGGGGATGCTTATAGATTTTGAAAAAACTGACTATTCAAATGCAAAAGAAATTCATAATGGTATATTTTACAATATTCATAAAATTGTATAGAAACAAAAAAACCTCTTTGCTTGTCATTTCTTGTATAGAAAACGTTTACTTTCACCTCTAAAGCATGCCAAGTTATTTATTATGTTGAGGTGAACATATTTGACTAAATTGGAGATAAACCCATCTAAATCAAAGTTGCATGGGTTGAAAATGAATACTAAATCAACTACATTGTTGAAGAAGGCAACCACTATATTTGAGAGAACATAACCTTTGACTATTCAATAGTTTTATTTTTTTGTTCAATGGTGAAGTATTTTCAATTGATGTTTCAAGATGCCATGTAAGCACCTCCAGAATATTGGTATCGTCGATAGATGATGAAAATTTTGACCTTCTTGTCCACTCCATGTTGATAAATGTTATTCCTACATAGATAGACGCAATTCTTCTTCCCTTCTTGTAGTATACGAATAACATTGTAGAACTCCATGATCCGAATGACCTGGAAAGTGATGATGTGAAATTTTATATACTTGATGGCCAACATACAATATGTGCGCAAAAAAAGATTTTGGGCTCAGAAACTTACAAGTCTTTACATTTGAGGCTAAGGTTTCGAAAGGCTCACATTCTTGTCTAAAAGCATTTACCAAAGCCATTGCTAATATTTGCAAAAAAAAAAATGAAGTAAACAAAACTTGGATAGAAACCAAGTTTATTGATTTTGTATAAAGCTATATTAGTTTGGAAATCATTAGGATGTCCTCAACGACCCGAATGACAAAAAAAGAGATGAAATATTGGAAGGTAATGTAATTTTATTGTATTGCATTGGTTATTAACATTTACTTTCGTCATATAAAAAGATTAAAAAAATTTCCTTTGAATGCAGAGCTTTGAGAATCAATGCCTCTCAATTTTTTTGAGTGAAAAAACAAAGAATATATACGATAAATGGAATTTTCTATTATTTCCTGATGACATATGGACTAAATGGACAACAAAATTTCAGTTTTTGATTAGGTGTCCTCACTTGTTCACCTATTAAGGATAATCAAGTTAACTTTCAGCCAAATTCACTTGCAAGATTCATAGACAATCCATTCAGAGGCTTCTAGAGGAATGACCAACAAAGAACTATTAGTACTAGCTGATAAAGTACAATCAAGGGATGTCTGGTTAACTAGGTCTGTTGAGGTTGGTGTAATAGTAGAGACATTTGATTCTTACTACTAGAGAATAAAAGGAGACAACAAAATGAGAGAAAAAGTTCTACATTATTTAAAAAATAAGCATCCAGATAATATTGTATTGATAGCCTGCAGTGAATCCAATGTAATTGAAAATTTTAAATTGTATGAATCACACTACCACCAATTATCTGTATTGTTGGGTGAAGAGAGAAATGGAAAAAGAAAATATGATTCCCATATAGGGGAAAAATGGCAAAACAGAAAAATACCATAAGGTGGAAAAGTTCTTCCCATCGAGGCTCAAACAATATTAGACAACTATGTGATGTCAATGGAAGGAAATATACCAAAAAGGATGGAAGACACTCATAATTTTTCTTGTAAATGTGCATATCCATTCCAGCTTCCATCAACTTTATCAGCTATTCCTTCAACTAATCCTTTCAATGTTGAATGCGTGATCTCGATTTTTACAATTTGGCTAGTGATATTTCTTGATGTAATAATGGAGATTCTAATAGTTATTGGAACTAGTGTGTTGGATTGTATTATTATTGTTCTAATACCAATTGATTATTCAAAAATGTTAAGAGACACAGTAAAAAGATACATGGAAAAGGTTAAAGACATTGGAGTATCAATTCTGGATGGATGCTATAGACTTACGACAACAATGAGTTATTTAAAAGTTTGTCTTATGTACACAATATTTGGTGTTCACAACTACAATAATAAAAATGATTATAAAGAAGATGTCACTAGGGATTGGATGGAGAAACTACCACAAAAATTGGTAACTATAAGTGAAATTGACCTACAAGGAAACATCCATCCTTTTCCTTGCAAAAGATCTTATGAGTTCTGGTATGAGATGTTCACTCGATGTTGTTCCAAAAATTCTCTAGTACTAGTGCTTTATAGTGGTAGTGTCGCAATCTGTGCATTAGTTGATTCTAATCTATCTGTTGTTTTTATTGTTGAGACACATAGTCAAGAAATGTTTTTGAAACATTACTATTCTCATATGAAGAAAGGTTCATCGCTCAAAGACAACTTTAACAAGTGATTTTTTTAATGGATTTGAACCTATATATGTTACTTATACATTTATTGTTTATGCGAGATAACCAAAAAGCTATAAAATTTGATGTACAACCCTTTCAACTTGACACTACACAACCAGTTCAACATGGTGATTTACCTTCAATAATTTTATAAATATGTTTAATGATCTCTATTTTCAATTGCCATGGTTTTCAATTTTTTAACAAACTTGTGTTTTTATAGTTCAGATGATAGATGTGGAGGATTAACGACCATGAATACACAATCATATCCGATATGTTAGTCATGTGAATTTACAAACAAAACCGCTAATAAGCCCCACAAATTTATAAGACAATAAATGATTATGTAGACAACCAACAACTGGAGAATGTAACCGTGGAGGGTGTGGAGGTATCCAACATGAATAAACACTCACAACCTAGTATGTTAGCCATGTGTATTTTTAAACAAAATCATTTATAAGGTCCACAAATTTATAGGAAATGATAACTAACAGACATTAGTTTATATGTTTGGCATACGATAGAAGACAATGTTTAAGGAAATCCATTCATAAGCTATAATAACAATTTAAAACGAAGTATAGAGCTTAGTGAGAATCTATGCATCCACATTTAATACAATAATGGTTAGACTAAAAAACCTTATATTCATCAATGTCTCGTTGATTTACAAACGCATATCTCTACAATGTTTCACTGATTCACTACTACATACTACCGACTACTTACATTGAAATAAATTTTTTTGGCTTCAACAACATCATAAACAAAACTATGTATATAGCTTGATCTTGCTCATATGTATGTAAAGCAACACTTGGCTAGCCTCATTGAAGGTTTTCCAACGAAGTGTAGTGTGGTCAATGATTGTGTAGCCTAGTAGTCACAAATCCTCATCAATAGTTGAGGACTATTTTCCACCAAAGGGTGGTTTGACGAATATAAGCGTAGCCTAGCGGTCGCTAAATTTGAATCATAAGACAGAGAACAATTGATATTGTACTTACCATATCACCACATAAACCACTATGTTTTTCCAATTAAGCTTTCATTTTCCACAACATGAAATCGATTATGAATTGATTAATGTTTATTTTAATTAATGTTTATTTCAAATACATTATGCTCACATTTTCAATAACAAGAAATAGATTATGAATTAATGAATGTTTATTTGAAATAGATCTTGCATCAATGGATCTAATAGCGTGTAAAGGTAGTGTAATCTAAGCCGCAATCTCAATCGGTAAGTGGTAGCCATAAGCTAAAATGTTGTTTATTTCAATTGGTTATAATTGATATGCGGCCGATGAAAATAAAATTTATTTACTTCCCTATGAGATAGTGATAAGATTTATTTACTTGTTTTAGATATGGAGGACTTGTTATATGTGATAAACAAAAAGATACAATAGGAAGATGTCATTCAGGTTCGGCATGAAAACTATCAACCTGTGAGGTGGCTTGTCAAAATTTATAAAATTATTATCACCATACTTATGAACTGGGATTATGGTCCGACAACATCATTTTGTTGATGTTAAAAAGATATTAACGAGATTTCAAAAAAATATATCAATTGTATTGAATCCAAGACTCACTGGGGAAAGGGACATTCTAATATAGTCGAGGAACAATAATAAGAGACCTAGAAAAGATTTAGAGTAGAAACAATTTTTCATACAGTTCCAATTTTTTTGTGTGTATTACATTAGGTGCAAAGGGAAACCTTCCTGAAAATTTTATGGTTAGGATGAAAAGCAGACACAAAGATTATACAAAAGATAAATGTTTTATGGCCGATTTGTCATAAAAAACTATCACAAATAGTGTCTCAGGGATGGAATGTAGTAGAGGGCATCAAATATTTGGAGCAAGAAAATGCTAAATAACTATTTATCATTTCAAAATGTTTTATGATGGTACTACTTAACATTGTAAATAATATATACATTCATATGTTATTATGAAGGTATTGCTTAGCTCTATTATTGATCTGAAAATTGTACTTGCTTTTAATGTACTTTTAAAATTTCCATATACTTAAATTTTTCTAGATTAAAAAATTGATCAAGTGTGTTAAATTAAACCAATTTTGGGTGTCTTGAAAGCCCAAATTTCAAACTCTTTTGAACAATCAATTATCTTAATTTTCCAACTTTAGTGAAATATCGAATCTAGTACAAATCCATTAAAATATTCACAAGTGGAATTTATAATGCACTCAAATTGAATTCTTGATTCCAAAATTTGATACGTGCATTCATTTACTGTTGTGGGTTATGGATATTGAAATTTTGCCTTCAATCCAATTTAACTAGTTATGTGATTGCTTTATTAATTAATCAAATAAACTATTTTAAATGTTTTATCTGATCAAAAGCTTCTAAAAACTGCAAAATGAACACCACAAAAGTTTGATAACGAAGTTCACCCGAAGGCTACGTCTCCGGATTCTCGAAAAGAGAATCAATCTATTTAACGTCAATGAAGTACAATTAACCCTTCAATAATGACTAATAGACCTTTATACCTAAAATGAAGCTTAGAAATATGTTTGGGAACTCTGATTTCCTGTCAGAAATTGTCCATCAATTCATCCATGGCTTCACAAGCTCTCCACAATGCTTCTCCTATGTAAATACGACCTTTAAATGCATACGACAAGAAATCTACTACACTTCATGGAAAAAGAAGAATACAACCTTGTCTTCATATCGAAACTTTGAGCAATTTTTTTGTTTTATTACAAGTTTTGATTCTTCCTCTAAGTGCCTCAAAATGGAGGATCTCTGCAATCTACCTTGTCTCTCTCATACACGATCCTGCCTTGTGTCTTTTATAAAATCCAATGCGTTCAGTTAACAACTTAAGCGAGTGTGTGGTGAGTTGGTTGAATGACCCATTTTCTGATGCCTAGGTCAATGGTTCGACCCCCACTCCCTCTTCTTCACCGCCGGTTTTGTAACTAAGTGGGTTAATTTCCCACATTCACATCGGGTAGGGAAGATTTTAGGCTTAAAAATAGAAAGCATACACTAAAGGTATGTGGCTGCGGCCACGCAAATACTCTTTTTCTCCTCCGTTTAGTTGAAAAACAACTCGTTGGGAGCTCGAGCTATGCGTAGTGCATTGCTTATCAACCAATTATGTGGGTCGAACAATGATATGCCATATAGGTGGTGCCAAAGCATGTTCAATGTCTAAGTTAAGCCTACCACATATGTGCCAATCGTCCAATGTTGACTTGCCCTTGCCGATGTATAAGGAAATATGTCCAGGTCTTTTATGGCCACGTTGATGTGGCTAGGTGGCATATAATTTACACCACCCAATCGAGTTGGCTATGTTGTCAATTCATATATATATATATATATATATATATATATATATATATATATATATATATATATATATATATATATATATATATATATATATGGATATCCCGAACAGTAGTGTGATCAACTCGGTGGGGAGTTGATCACCCCAATGAGCTAATAAAATAGCTCACCAAGCATATAATATAGACCTACAATGAAAAAACCAATTCTCGAGGGAAACAAACATAATCGCCACATTGGGAGAGTTAGAAAAATATGTGGCATATAAAATCATAAATATGAAACCGGTAATTTGAAAAGGCACCCCTCCTACAAAAGATTGTGCAAACTAATTTGAGGGCCCCTAGCCAACAAAAAGTGGGGCCCACCAAATTTTTACCATTTGTCAAAGACCGAGAGGTCAAAACAACAAAACTTAACCTTTTTTCACCTTTTACCATTTTTCCACGTGTCACATTTGGATTGGACTATTGACCAGGGTTGACCATTTCAAACCTAAACTTTGACCTGCAATATCTTTTGCATATGAGCTTTGTTTTGAGTTCCACTTGTTGACTGAAATCTCTCGAGACACTCTACAGGCATGTAATGATTTAGGGATATTTAGGGAAGATTATTACAAAAAATCCTCCAGATCAATTATATTATGTTGAGATTGTAGAAATATAAGTTGGGAATATTTATATTTACTTGATTATAAGTTAGCAATATGATGATTGGATAACTTGTGTGGTGAATTATCGAAAAAAATCACCCTTTAAAAATTGTAAAATAATATTATTTTTACATTGTTCATAAAATAAATATAAAATTATACTATATATACTTAAATATTTTTAATATTTTTAATATAATTAATATATAAATAAATTTATAGAAATATTGATGATCATATCTAGTATATGCAAGTCATATGTGATGGTTATTTTAAATATTTGTAAGTATTTTACGGCTAAAAACGTTAAAAAACATGTAAACAAAGCGTCAAATTTAACACTTGGTTGTGGCCTTTGTTGCAACCATTGAAGGACATGGAAGATGTTCAAGATGTTATTTGATCAAAAACCGAATTAGAGGGAGCTTATTTTTGGAGCTTTACTATGATTTATTTTGTTAATTTGGGATCCCAGATCTTAGGAATAGTGTTACAATAAAATTCAAACAATTCTTAAAATGTTTTTCTACATTTCTATCTTTAGTAAAGCAATTTAAATTTATTTCATATCTATAATTGAATACACAAATATATCTAGGATTGGTTTTATGTTAATTTTAATTAATTTCATATCCATATTTAAATATGAAAATATATATGGAATGGTTTTATAGTTAATTACATTCTCCTACTCTAAATAGTCGCCCTCTTCTAGTTTCTTCAGAATATATTTAGTAATTCTCTAGTTATGCTGAGGTTCAATCACATCATATGCATGAACTCATAAGTGTCTCAAATATATTTAATTTCATTAGCCTAATGGTCATTAGCCACAAGCATTTTAACTATTCAAATCTTCATAGTTTAATCTTAAATACATTTAAACACTTATAAGAATCTTATTCCAAAACATTAATAATGCCTAGCAGTCGCTACCCCGTATAAAACAGAAACATGTTTTGTTTATAACAAAGCATAAATAATGTCTAGCATCTGCTAGCCCATATAAAATAGAACCACGTTCTATACATGTAACAAAGCATAAATAATGTCTAGTGTCATTACTAGCTCGTATAAAAAAGAAAAATATGTTTTGTATACAAAAATCATAAATAATGCCTAGCGGCCGCTAACCCGTATAAAACATAAACATTTTCTGTTTATCACAAAGCATAAATACTTTCTAATGGCCGCTAGCCCTTATAAAACATAAACATGTTTTGTATATAACAAAGAATAAATAATGCCTAGTGGTCACTAGACCGTATAAAACAAATACATGTTTTGTTTATTCCAAAGCATAGATAATGTCTAGCGGCCGCTAGCTTCTATAACTAATTCCAATATTTGAATTTTTGGATTCTAATATTATGATTTTCAAATTCCAATATATGGGACTTTGGAGTGCAGTAAATTCCAATATATGTGATTTTAGATTCCAATATATGTGATTTTAGATTCCAATATATGTGATTCTGGATTCCAATATATGCGATTTTGGATTCCAATATGTGAGATTTTGGAGTCTAGATAATTCCAATATTTAACATTTTAGAATCCAAAACTAGTAATTTTGGATTCCAATATTGGCTATATTTTTTGTTGCTCGGACTAGAATAAGTCCAGATTTAGTGAAATAATTGTTCTAACATGTGTCTTATGCAATGCTAAAATATCTTGGCCTATATATTTTTCAATACTCTTATTTTCTATACTTGTTTGTTACATTGCTTTCTACTTAATTTCATGAGTGCTTGATTGTTTATTGTATGTGGCTTGAGCACCTTGATTATCTTATAACACCGAGGGTGTCCCATGTTTGTGGCTATATGGTTATTTTGTATGCACCTACTTATTTATATGTAGATTTAATTTCTTCTATGCAATTTTCTTATGACACCATGGGTGTCATATGTTTGTGGCTATATGCCTTCAAGTGACTATTTTCTATGATTTCACTTATGTTAGCTTGATTAACTATCTCTTCACTAATGTGTTTGTTTTATACTATAGAAATGTATTATTTCTACTCTTTCTTGTTACATGCTATATGTTTCTTTCTTTGTGCACTTTGGTATCTACCACATGTAACCCCTTTTACAAGAACATGATCCCACTCATGGCCACCATTTCATCCTTCTATATGATCTAATGCAAATTCTTTGGACCTATCGACATGGGTACACATATTTTCTTTTGATTCATACATTAAAATGCTTTATCACATGTGCCTCAAAAGAGGGGCCATTCACTAAGATATATTCTACATTTGCAACTAATATATGTAGATGATACGATATAGGCACATTTTTTATAGGGTATAGATCCTCAAAAATAGGAACAAATACAAAAAGTTACAGTAAATCAACACTAGTCAAAATTATACATTTTAGGTCAAGACATGGTAAGGTCTAAACAAGTTTATGACCTCGGGGTAGATTACTTGAAATTTCTAACAATTTCATATTCCTATAGATATTTAGATCTAGATGACATAGTTTAGAGCATTATATAGGGGCGTGAATACTTCATTCCTTCTCCATTACACTAGTTAGATACTATTACAAGACATGGTTTGGGGGCATGTGTCTTCTTCTCCTTTGCATTATTTCAGAATTTATGGACTTAAACTCAAGTACACGGTGCATAGTGGGGGTATGGTGTATCCATTCTTTTTGATTGTGTGGTTTAGTTATAATATTAGGCTTAGATTTGTCTATAACAATCTGGTTTGTGGGGTTGTGGAAGGTATCAAAGTGGCTAAGTTATTCATAGGTTTTTCTTCCTCTCATCTTTCAAATTAGAAGATATTGGGGTTACTAAAATTTTGGATACATTATTCTTCTCTCATAATGAGGTGCTTCAATACCTATCTCTCTCTCCTCTTCGATGTTAGGTTACACAAACTCAACACTACATTATCTCCTTTAGCATAATTGGGGGTCGATCACCCACAATCATTCAACATTTCAATAATAACTTTGAGTCTTCAAAGTACAACAAGAATGGTTTATCCTGCTTGAGAAAAATGAATATGTGTATTCCTTTTATGTTTTACATCCTCTTTACTTTACAATGTACAAGTTCAGTTTTATAAAATTTACAAAAATTATTTATATTTCATGTTACAATTTAGTTTCTATTGTAGACATCGACTATGCTATGTATTATAGGTTTCGCCATAGAGTGTGCCAACACCACACATCACAAGATAACTATTAAACAAAGAATGAGTATACGTGAACACTCATGTGTGTTTTTACTTTAAGAATGAAATTTTCAATTACACACTTAAAGGGGGAGAAATGTAGATACTCAAATTTGGTAACATATATTTTGGTAATGATAAGTTTGGACTTGTTATTCTTAAGAAAAATGCTCACATTCTAAATGTTAGTGTAGGTTATTATTTTTCCTTTTATTTTTTTATTAGGATAATTCTTACACTTTTTTTAGCCCTACACGTGTTTGGTTAGTTTGCTTAGGTGTACTAGTTGTGTGGAGTTAGCTTACTAGTTGTGTTGAGTTAGCTTTCCAGTTATGTGGAGTTAGCTTGCTAGTCTTATGGAGTTAACTTAACTACCAAGTATCAGATAGTGGGAGTTCTTCACCACTAATATAGGTAGTAGTTACACTTCCCTCCTCCTATATGTACATCCTTATTATTGAGAAATGCAATGTAATTCAATTCTAATGTATTGAGAATAATGGATTATGATGGATTTCCATATATGATATTTTAGCTCTTTTGTTTTACAAATATAATGTGGTGTGTTATTATCATATGAGATCTTCGCAACATGGAACAATCTTCTTATCGTTCCTTTCATGGTATCAGAGTGATAGATGATGTAGACATCCATCTGTAATTTTTTTGCAAGCAAGAGTTTATTTATTTTCATATATTTTAGAATTTGTTAGCACTTTGTTGCAACATCCATTTTTACAAAAATAGAGGGCTCTATTGGATTTGGAAGGCGGAAAAACCCCATAAACAACTGTAAACTTGGCTATTGAAGAAGACAGTTTATTTTTGAGTTTGTTTTGGTTTTACAAAGGTGGACATTAATACGTACATATCTCGCTTAGAAATCGGGCTAGGGGAAGAAATCTTTGTCGGGAAATCGAAAGTTCGAGAAAAACTATTTCTGGATTTTTCTAGGGTTTTTGTGTTCGGTATTAGGTTTTTTTCTTCCACTTTACAAGTACCTTTATGGTGAGGATCTGGAAATTTTAGAATCCGTGCTGAGGAAGAATTTTATCGGGAAGTAGAGATTCTAGAAAAATTGTTTCTGGGTTTTTCTAGTTTTCTGCATTTGGTAATGAGTTTTTTTCTTCTGCTTTACAAAGTTCCTGTTTGACAAGGATGTGGAACGAAATTTTCTCGGAAGTAAAAGTCTAGAAAAATTTTGCGTTTTTTGCATTTGGTAATGGGTTTTTTTCTTCCACTTTATAGAGTACCTATGTGGAGAGGATTTGAAGATTTGTGGATCCATTTAGAAATCCATGCCCGGGAGGCAAAATGTTTAAAAAAATGCTTCGTGGGTTTTTCTAGTTTTTTTGTGTTCGCTAATGGGTATTTTTCTTTGACTTTGTAGCTCTATTGTGTGCCGAGGATTTGAGGATTTTGTAAATCTATGCTACCTCCAGGGATCTTGGAAATCAAGTGTCGGCAATGAGAAAGAAAATACGAGAAAAAAAAGTTTCGGGTTTTTCACGTTTGGTAATGGGTTTTTTTTTCCTTCTAAATTGGAAAGTTTTTTCTAGAAAATAAAAACTGAAGGAATTTTATTTTTAAATAAATATTAAAGCACAAACTTGAAAATTTTGTATCTTTTGATCGGTAACTTGGATTTGAGTGCCATTTTTCAAAAAAGTTCTTGCTTTTTGTGATTGTTCCATTGGAACTATTTATTTTGAGAAATAAACTAAAAATTTAAAATGTCATGTTTGTAACATGCACTCAATTATAAAGTGCCAACATTTATATCTCTCTTGTTTGTTGAGATATTTTAGATTTATATTTTGACACTTTTTTGGCATGTTGATAGTCTCTCTTGTGGGGGAGCTATTCTGGTGAAGCCCAGTGTTAGTTTTTCAGTGTTCGAGTAGTTGTTTTGACAACTCATACAAATTTTTAGCATTACTCTACCCATTCAGTAGTATGGGAGGGTGTGGTGTTGATATTACTTCTTGGTTTCATGTCCTTACTTGTTACGTGTTGATATTGCTTCTTCAAGTTTCATGTACTTTCCTTATTACCTTGGCTTTTCTTGGATCGTGGTACTCCTATTTATTTAGATCTCATGTCCTTACCTTGTTGCCTTGGTTATTGTTCTTGGATCGTGACACACCTATTTGTAGTAGTTGATCTTACTTCTTCAGATTTTGTGTCCTTGCCTTGTTACCTTGGCTTTTCTTGGATCGTGACACTCCAATTTCTTTGGATCTCATGTCCTTTCCTTGTTGCCTTGGTTATTATTCTTATATCGTGACACACCTATTTGTAGTAGTTGATAAAATTATGTTTTGTATTTTTTTCACTTTCGACATACTCCATTGACAATCTTCTTGCATGGAGCTATTCTGGTGAAGCCCAGTGTTAGTGGTTTTTGAGTTTTTGATCGAGCAGTAGATTCAAACCATAGTGCACACCAAAATTCTTCAACATTGTATGATTTTTTGGAGCTGAGCTTCTTAGGATATCTTGTAGTAGGATTTTTCTCTCTACTTTGTTATTATTGGTTTTGGGAACCTTGCGATGTCCCTTTTTCCCAGTTATTGTATGTGGGTACCTCATCAAGCCTTGTTGTCGGGACCCACCTTCTTTTCCACCCACCTAAGTTATGCTTATGGGGGTGTTAGTGTAGGTTATTAATTATCTTTTTATTTGTTTATTAGGATAATTCGACACTTGTGTTAGCCTTACACTTGTAATGTTAGCTTGGTTAGGTATACTAGTTGTGTGGAGTTAGCTTACTAGTTATGTTGAGTTAGTTTTTCAGTTATGTGGAGTTAGCTTGCTAGTCTTGTGGAGTTAACTTAACTACCAATATCAGTTAGTGGGAGTTCTTCACCACTAATCTAGGTAGTAGTTACACTTCCCTCCTCTTATATGTACATCCTTCTTATTGAGCAATGTAGTCAATGTAATTCAATTCTAATGTATTGAGAATAATGGATTATGATGGATTTCCATATATGATATTTTAGCTCTTCTGTTTTGCAAATCTAATGTGGTGTGTTATTATCATCTGAGATATTCGCAACATGAAACAATTTTCTTATCATTCCTTTCACTAAACTCAATCAATACACATTTTTATATCTCTCTTGAGTTTTTATCTCTATACTCTACTATTTCATTCATGTAGGAACTATTAATTAACAAAAGTAGTCATTTATCTCTAAAATTCATTCCAAAACCTTTGATTTTACGCTACTACCTACCGGGAAAATTTGTATAGCTCAAAGCCATATTAGACTATGAATGTGCCCCCTTCTATTTAATGGCTCTATTTTCAAATATAATTATCTTATATGTTTTGTTTCATCTACCTAGGGTCGACCTTGACATGAAACTTCACCTATGGAAGCCTATATAAACAAGTCAATATTTTTTCCTAACTCACCCGACACTTTCATAAGCTCTTATTGAAAATATCATTACGAAAACACTTGTGGCTCTCTTAAATCTTCCAAAAGTAGTTGAACATCATTTAGAGCAACCACTACACCGGGTTCGAAGAACTCAACCATGCCAAAATTTTTAGCTTCCTCCATTTCCAAGCATCCAAAGGTACTAGAACTATGTCTTAATAAGAGTGAAGTCACTCTAAGAATTTTCAAAGGTATTTAAGGAATAAAAGAGTCTAGTCTAGTTTTTAAAGCAAACCATATCACACTACTACTGCATTGGGTACATTCTCTACTTTATAGTTATCTCACTATATTTTTGTCAATAGACATGAGGGCACATATAGAGTATTGACTTATATTACATCCAAACTTACACAAAGAACCAAGAGAATTGTACGAGGTTTCCTACTACTCAAGGATATGTAGTGTAACAATTGTATTAGTTTAAAAAGGGTTAATTGTTAGGGGTAGTTACGCCTCATCGACACACCGATTTATGCTTTTGTTATTTAATGCTTTGATAAAGAGTATGAAAGGTGTCTATCATTTCCACTCATTGGAGGTCATTACACGTTGTATTGAGATTATGTGACCTAGAACACCATACAAAAATAAATATTTCTAGACAATTAAAGGGCACAAAAATTACAAATCCATAGTACAATATGGTCCAAGAGCGTACAAAATAAGTTAGGACTGTACAAAACCAATCACATATCATACAATAGTTGTATGGTCTTACACCGAAGCCGTTTCTAGTTACTCTATAAAAAATGAAGCATCTTTAGGTTCAAACTAATTTGTTCACTTAATCTGCACATCTATATCTCTTCTGTTCCACTTTATACAAGTATGTTTTCATCTCCTATTCTATTTTTAGGTATCATTATATCATTTATCATTGTTAAAAGTATTAATGTGTTATTCGATTATCCATGATTGGTCATAAATTAATTAATTTTATATAACACTCTATAAAAACCCTTACATCCTACAAATATTTACATATCACATATGTATATTGTTTTACAATATAAAAAATATGCCCCCGATGTGGTGGACATCTTATGGGATTAAATGTTATGAGAAGTTGTAATATGCTAAAGATGTAATTAAAGTAGGCTCAATATGTAAGATGCCCCGTGACGTGGGCATTTTCCTAGGTGGCAATGCATATAATTCCCATGGGGTGTAGTTGTTTAGTTCACTCTATAAATTTTGATTGTCGAGGTAGTGTAGAGTGTTAAATTTGAATGATCGTAAGGCTCATAGCTAGGAAAGGACCAAGTATCTCACATGTAGGTCCCAATTTTGTATTTTTACGATGTTATATTATTTTAACAATTTTTAATACTATAATTAATTTGTAAATGTGATACTAATGTCCTTGGGGTAGTGGCGAGAAATAATTAAAATGGTAAATTGGGATCTTAAGTAAGTATTATTCCCTTAATAATCATGTCGCACCCACAAGAATGTATTGCATTGTTAGGTAATGAACTAGTTAAGAACTATGAAATAAAATGTCAAATAATCAATAGTAATGATAATGTGTGTGTGTAAGGTGTTATAGCTGAAATAATCTAACCAATGATCACATCGATGCGATATCCTATACCATGTCATGGAAGATTAGCATCCTCGATATTGTGTACGACCCTATATCACAAGTCACCAATAGTCATTGTAATATAGACTATTAGTGTGATTACAATTCCATTGGTGTCCCTCAAGGGTCATGCCCATATGACTATTAAAAACTTTTCGTGTGTCGTACATGGTAAATATCATAAAATGGGTTAGAGGAGAGGTAGGAGTCACCATACACTCATGTGAATGATCCATTAATAGATGTTGTTGATTTGTTCCATTGTGATGAACTTAAAGAGTATCATTATTGAAAGATAATCTAATGTAATTGTGTATGGGACCAAGTGTTTCTCCCATTGCATTTATCCAAGAACAACCAAATAAATCATCATATTGATCTAAAATAGGGTTAACGTGGAATATGACATGGCAATTTTTAGGACCAAGTGTCACTAGAAATTGAATAAGTTTCATGTTAAAAATTGTTGTCTTATCAAATTGTTCCACATCATGCGCAAGGGGACCGTGTAACGATATGATACACATAACAACTTCATAAAAGTAGGTAGCTTCAAAATTATGGATTGTATATCCTTGTATAAAAGGGTTGACGATTAATGGTTCTAAATAGGCTAATTTTTTCTTGTTAGGAGCATCTAGAGTGGATGTAGTAGGTTGTGGGTGCTAATGTTTAGAAATTGCCTTTTGTGGCGTGCTTGCTTTTGGTGTATCTTTGATAGGTGAATGAAATTCATGTATGACATTCGACCGTGAAGATGAACACGAGCTTGGTATTCATTACCCATACATTATATTTTTCTATCCACATGCCCCTAGTTTATATAAGTGCTAAATATGTTACTTTTTTGGGGGACCAGTTTTGTAAATGTTACATCATTTCATTAGCTTGATTTATGCTAATGTGACCATGATGGGTAGGTATTTACATTTTTGGTTGTTGAGTATAACACTGCCCGTATTATGTCCATTGATTCATTGATAATTACAAAAAGTTTTCCTCGTTGCCACTTGTAACTCATATGTAGAGTGAAAGTATATATGAGGTAATGTGATAAGACATTCTTTGAGTAAATGTGATAAGATATGATTTTAATTATAGGTAGTCAATGTAGGGGTGGGAGATTCTTCTCTTTAAGGTTTAGATTCAATGTGCAAACATACATGATTATCTTTAATGGGTCTATTGAAAGAATTTTGCTTTTTATTCATGATTTGATATAACTCACTTAATTGTAAATCCATTTGGAGTCTTTATTTTTACGTTCATCAACCACATGTTGAAAAGATTAACATCCATAACATGTAATGGTGTTACATGAACACTCCTTTATATATGAGGTAGGCTTAAGAGCATGTATGACTTGGTTTGATACTTTCATGAAATATATGACCATGGAGGTATATAAGAGTAATCCCCAAGACAATAAAATGAGGTGTGATAACATGGACACTAAGGGTGGATATTTAGACTTAAAAGTATTTTTAAATTAATTTGTAAATTCAAATTAATGAGATGTTTATTTCTAAAATTTGGTGATAAATTATGTAAAACCAAAAGAGAGTTTTTAGAAACCAAAACATCCAAAGTTTTTAAAATAAATGTATATTTTTCCATTAGATCCCCTCTATTAAAAATAAAGAAATCATAATTCCCAAAAATTATGTGGCGGATGATAAAAACAAAAAGAGGTTTTGAACTTGATATTGGCTAAAGGAAACTAAAAATCTCTAAGGGATTTAACAATACATATTTTTGCTTGAGACATAATTCAAAATGTTTTATAGCTAACAAAGGACCAAAAAGGAGACCCTAATAGGAGTACAAAACATAAAACTATGGGGAAAAATCTAAAAAATCATATTCAAGCCATGAAATATATAGAAATCAAAATTCAAATCTAAAAACCAAGCCCTAGAAGATAAAATCTAAAACCCTAGGGGCAAGGGAAAATTTCTTAGGATGTGTGTAATTTAAAATAAGTGGTTTCACCAAAATATAATGTAAAAATTAGGTTAATCTAATTAGTCATTGATTACTTTGTGTAGATGTAAACTAGGAACTAGAAATACAATAAGTACACAAATCCTAAATCATGTCCAAATGAATATGAAAATACAAGCTTAGGTAAGCTAAATAAAGTAAGTACGAGGTAGAGTTAGAAGATATTGTATTGATGTACTAGTTGAGATTAAATGACAATGATCCGAAAGTGTGTAGGAAGGTTGTGTAGTGTCATTAAGCTATCTTGAAAATATAGGAGTCTACACGTGTCCGACAAAGTTACAGGTGATTTAGTCCTACATGGAAATATATTTTCTCCGTAGGGAATGAATGGAACTCGCATATGGCACAATGTTTTTCTATGTTCTTTGATCCTAATTATGCATTCAACTTGAAGTGATCACATCTATACAATAGACCGGGGCTTCTTCTTCTTGTTTTCTTGGGGACTTAAAAGGGTTAGTTTAGTTGGGTTAAGATCTTCAAAGTATACCTCTTAATCTTATATTATTAATTAACTAGACTTTTATTAATTAATTAACTAGACTTATTTTATTATTATTACTTTTTCCTACATATTATACCTTCTACCATATTCAATTAATCAAATACTTTCAAATAATTAAAGTTATTAATTTCTAATCAATTTAATTTTTTAATGTTGAGATCTACGTATAAAATTTTCTAATGAAATAAATTCATTTTTTTATAAGAAGCCACTATCTAGCGATTACACCATTTTTGGGGCTTATTGTAGTACTCTTTTGGGTAAAGTTTTAACCTAACTATAAAGTTGATACACAATGGATACAACGATTAGAGGTCACATGCAAGTGTTAGAATCCAAATAAACCATTAATCTAATTGATATGCAATGTAAATGGGTTTAAAAACCCATTATTAATTGTTATAGGAAAAAACATCACGTTTTTTAATAGGCAAGTGGTATTTCTTTGAATCTACACAACACAAACTAAAAATGACGTACACCCTAAAATATCGCATCACACATTCTAAACCTTTGAAATCACCCCATAATTACTTCATAGTATATTACAACCATTTTCGACTACTCGACCACTTTTGACATATTCCACTATTTATGACCTTTAAATGATATTTTACGACATTGCCATGTAATTCCCCTAATCATTCCATCATTCACACATAGGTCCCAAATTATTAAATATTTGTGTTATAAACCCTATTACACTCATACCTCATTCCTAGGATTGATTAATTAATCATATCACTCTTATTATTCATCTCCTATCTCATTAGTTAATTTTTTTATTAATGGTAAAAGGTTTTTGATTGGGATCCTACCCAGATTACAAGAGGCCCAAGCCCAGATATAGCAATGAAAAGGAACAAAAACACAAAAAAGTACTAAAAAGGAAGAGTACCACGAGGAAATAATAGGTATTGTAGCGAAACCACAAATTTGAACAACAACCAAACCACAACAAAATATCAGCAAGACTAAAGAAAAACATGAGTCCAAGTTCAAATAGGAGATAGTCAATAAAAAAACTTGAAACTAGACTCGCACCCTGTGGGCTATTTCATGATTTTAGAGGTCTTCTTGAATCTCTCCAGGTTTCTTTGATATATTTGTAGATGGAGTCACTCTTGGATTTGTTTTTGCCTTTGTTAGCCTCTAGAAGAAAAGAGTGATATTAGAAAGAATGTCCATGTTTCCCTTGAAAATATATTTGATGTCACATTGTTTTCCTATGATTTTACCCTGCTCTTTCTCAATGGCAGATATCCTTTTTCCATGTCTTATAACAAATTATCATCCTTTTTCCCACTCTCAATGGCAATTTTGCAACCTCGACTTTTTATTTTAGCTCCCGACATTCCTTTCGAGCCAAGTGATCATATCATTGTGTAGTTCAACTCCATTCCTCGGGTTCCTAGACATGGTCTTGTTGTTAGCAACTTTCTTTACTCCCATAGCCAATGACTAAGGGCGTAGTACCCTCACCCAATGAAGATAAAGGTGGAGTGGGAACATTGATGGAGTTAACCCCAACCTTCTTGTTGTGAAGGGATCTATCAAAAATAGGGGGTGCGAGATGCTTAGTAGGGGAAGAGGGTGGAGGAAGAGAGGAAGAGGAGGGAGGAACAACAGGAGTGGAATTCCCAATGATCAGGTCAAATTGTTTATAGATCAAAAGGATAACAACATGATGGAAGGGATGAGCTCTCTTCCCCTGGGATACCAAATTCATAGAATTTTCCAAGGAATGTAATAGATAGAAAGGGAAGTTAATAGAAACATTCCTTCAAAAATGGTTGAGCAACACTAAATGAAAATAAGGTGTGACTTTGAAATTCCCTTTAAGGGTTAGGTATTTCATCAAAACAAGACTAACCTTATCATAGGGATTTGGAAAGGACTCCCGTAGAAATCCACTCTTGACATGTGAAAGGCTCACCGGTCTCAAGAAATTTTTATTCCTCTTCATTCCTATCATATTTATTTTTGTAGAACCTAATGCCTTTTGGATGGAGACCCATAATGTTGGAGATTAGTTTCTCGTGATTGTGAAATCTTTGTTCTTGTAGCTGACCTTCCTGCCCTTCCAATTCTTTACGAACTCTTGAGAAAGATGAAAATCATGCCCATGAACTGAATTCATAAAGTGATTGAAGCCCCCTCCCCTTATTCATAATTTCCCAAAGATCGACATCATCTTTCCATTATACATTGTTAACAAGTTCCACCCTACAAATATCTCCCCTCATTATGCTCTTAGAAACCCTAGGCTCACCGTAGAAGAGAGTGTTAGGCATGAAATGAAGGATAAGTGTTTGGGTTCCAAAAGATAAGAAAATAAGCCACACAAACTCTCTCCAATTCCCAAGTTTAGTCACGTGAAGCACAATGATGGTCTTTCTCTAAAATAATGATGGAGTGGACATTAGGAGGAAGAGATTTAATTTGAAACCAAGTGGTGTAATTACTAGCAAGGACCCCTATGTTAGCTAATTTTATTAGCTTATTTCATATCAAGTTAATTAAACAAATCCTACATTATAAATTTACACCTCACCCCTTATCCACTTTCACTTTACTAATTAAAATCTCAAGTTAACTAGAGAAAAACAAATCAATTAAAGATCAAATCATTAAATATATGCAAGAGGAAAAATTTAGATTAAATCAAATCATGCATTTGAATTAACTAAACATATCCCATAAAACATGACATTCTAAAAATAAATCAAATCTCTCCAAGCTAAAAGTCACGTTCCTTTTTGGGTGAATAAAACAAAAGACATGTAATTAATATTTAATTCTAAATATACAAAAGCACATGTAACCTTTTCCAACTCAAAAATAACTCATCCATGTAAGCTCAAATCAATGATTCAACTCCTCAATTAGATTGAAAACTCAATTAAACAATTCAATCATGCTTCAATTAACTTTAGATCACACAAGTTAACCACACAAATCAAGGATTTTGGATTCTCTTCCCTCATTTATAAATAATCACTCATTCTTCTCCAATTATCATCTTTAGAATCTTTGAGATTTGCATCATCATTGTGTTGGATTATCATTCAATCTCACACACTGTTACGTTATCCAAATTGATCATGAATCTACAATCAAATTATTCATTCAATTGCTTTACTCATAGCTAATATACTTCTATTTGGACCACCTTTTGGAGCATCCAAAAACAAATTTTATCAAGAGATTCAACAATCTTGGTGCTTCATTCCAAGCTTCACGATATCATCCGAGGTTACAAGGAGATACGAAGGAAGAACTAGTTTGATTTTATTTGCTTTATTTCTTTCATTATGTAGTTTTCTTTGTATACATTTATGACATGCCTAGTGGGACAAACCCACATATTTTTCATTTCTTCATCATTTTTTGTGAAATTAACCTTTTTGTGTTCTTCTTGTTATTTTAGACTCACTGACCAATTTTAATGGCTTTTCATGGAGTAAATTGCGAGCAGTTTCAAAAAACCAATCAAATTGGCCGTGTTTTAAGTTTTTTGTGCATCTCCAAGTGATCTACACTACTATGACATAATCTATGCTATCGTAACATGCAATCTATGTTAACGCCACCATATTTTCACTACTATCAACTTACATGCGCTAGCATCACCATACGTGTGTTATCGTCAACATGTGCTACCA
Source organism: Taxus wallichiana var. yunnanensis (assembly GCA_018340775.1). NCBI lineage: Eukaryota > Viridiplantae > Streptophyta > Pinopsida > Cupressales > Taxaceae > Taxus > Taxus wallichiana. The sequence goes on along the minus strand of CM031235.1, from coordinate 367,501,650 downwards.
TTACTATACATACGCTACCGTATCAATTTACATGTGCTACCTGTAAAATATACATGCTACCATTTAAGTAAATGTGCTACTATTTAAGTACACGCACGTCATTCAAGTATACACGCTATCGTTCAAGTACACATGTTATCGTTCAAGTACACACGCTACTGCGAGGTTCTCTTGGATGTGCTAGCATTATACAATAATTTTTACTTGATTTTCTCAAAATTTTCTATCTTTTTTATTATCCTACTATTTTTGTGCATTTCTAACATCGAATTTTAACCTAATTCATTAAAATATAACTCACTTTTATTTATGTACTTATTTTTTTCTTTTCAAAATTTGTTATCGCAACCTTATCTCAAATTTGTGACCCTTTTTACAGAAGGTTTTTCTTGGTTAAATAGCCCCAAAAAAATTATGGTCCACTTCACATGATAGATCTCGTTCTAATATTTACAATGATATAAAGAAGACCTCAAAAAAAGTAACGAGTGAAAAGCTATGCCTTTTGCAAGGAACCCTTGTCAAAACGAAAATTTAAAGTATTTCATTTCATTTCATTTTTCAGTTTCTAATCTAACTCTTTTCTTAATAACTTTTCTAATCAATTTTCCTTATTTCCCATGTCTTTCCTTCATTTCTAACATCTATTTTGATCAAAATCCATGTATGCTCTTCTCTCACGCTCTTGAGCGATCTTGAGAATAAAAATGACCACGATCATTTGTTTTCTTCTAACATTGTGTTTACAGGAGAACTACTAATATTTCTTATACAAAACCACTTAAATTAAGAGGACCTTCATATTTCTAAATCAAGAAAAAAATACTAATATATTGTATGAGTTTCCTTGGCAAAATACAAATCAAACTTTGCTAAATTTTGGTAAACTATACAAAAATTTACATTATAGGTTCGAGATAAGGGTTGAAAATCATCCACTTAATTGGGAAGTACTTGGGATTAAGCCCTAAAACTCATTGTAAGGAGTTGCACAAGAACCCCAAAGTAGTTGGCACATTGAGAGGACTGGCCAATGAAATGGGTAGTGCCCCATCCTGATTGAGTAGTATACCCATGAGGAAAACCAAAAATTGTATGTGGTGACAACCCCATTCTTAATTGATTGAGGGGTATAGTCCGTAGATAGAAATTTTTTTCTTGGTACGTGTATTCATTCAAACAAGTATTAGTGATTGAATTTTCCAAATCCTCTCGACAACTTAACAAACCAGGGCCAACCATTTCGTTACTATTTAGATTGTTAGTTTAAAACAGTTTGTTTTCCACGTCTCATATTATCAAAATTCAATACAATTTGAAAATTATTTATCAAAAATATTATTCCATCCAAATTCCAAAATCAAAATAAAAATTTGTCAATTACAAATCAAAGATAGTTTAATTAAAATCATCCTATTAAAGCCTTATCTTTGGACATTCCCTTTGTCCAAATTTAAGCCTATCAAATCCTATCAATCCAAAGCATTATCTTTTCATTCACTTTGTCCAAATTTAAACCTATTAAATTGTATCAATCAAAAGCCTTATCTTTTGGACATTCACTTTGTTCAAATTTAAGCCTATCAAATCCTCAATCAAAATCCTTATCTTTTAGACATTCACTTTGTCCAAATTTAAGCCTATCAAGTCCTATCAATCAAAAGTCCTATCTTTTGGGCATTTACTTTGTCCAAATTTAAGCATATTGATCCTATCAATTAAATTCGTATCTTTAGATATTCCCTTTATCCAAATTTAAGCCTATCAAATCATATCAATCAAAAGTCTTATCTTTTGGATATTCACTTTATCCAAATTTAAGCCTATTAATTCCTATCAATCAAAAGTCTTATCTTTTAGATATTCACTTTATCCAAATTTAAGCATATCAATCAAAGTTTCATCCTTTCAATATTCATTTTATTCAAAGCTAAGAAAATCCTAATCAGTCCTACATTGGACTCTCAAATCAATCCTACCAAATCAAAGTCTTAAAATTTTGGATATTCACTTTATCTAAGTTTAAGCAAATCAATCAAAATCTAAATTTAAATCAAGACAAATCACATCCAATTTTCTCAAAATCAAATCATACCATGATTCAAGTCTTATATTTTGGGTATTCATTTTATCCAAGTTTAAGCACATCCGATTTTATCACACCTTATACATTGAATATTCACTTTATTCACGTATTAAGTAAATCAAAACCAAATCAACACCTTATACATTGGATATTCACTTTATTCACGTATTAAGTAAACCAAATTGAATCAAATAAAAAGGATTCTTATAATTTTATATGCACTTTATCCAAATTTAAGAAAATATTTGATCAAATTAGTCCTAACAGACAAGTTAAAATCAATCTTGAATCTAATCCAAATCGAATATCAATCTATTCGATCTGAAACATAGTCTTAACCTTTGATCAAATCAAACACTGGTTTCACTAAACACATTTGCAAGTCAACAACAAACAAACCAATCGACATCATCCTTTGAGCTTAAATTTATCAAACCTCTATCAATCTTATCAATTCACAAACCACCTTTTTACTTTCTTAGACATAAAATCATGCACTTGCGTATATTTCTAGGTCCTAAAAGCATGCTAGAATTTACATGATTCCTAAGCAAGAAAACTAGTAATTGATGACTGCCCTTAGCCTCTTGTCTTTGTTTCTTGTTTTATATTTGGTCGTAGGTATACACCCTACAACCTACTCAATATTTTACTTATTTATCTTTTATGGCTCCATACACCATCTCCCGGCCCAGATAGAAGTGCCCAGCACCCTTGTCCCCCCTCCGGGTTCCCCTTAACCTTTCTTATCTTACTCACTCCTTTTGGGTATCTTTTATCTTTTTGGCATCATTTTTACTTATGGCCTTTCTGTTGTCAATTATGAAATTCAAACAAGGGAATCATATAAATACATAGTTATGTGACCAAAATAAAGGACCAAGCTCTAAGAATCATTACTATCACCTAAGCTTGCACTCAAAAGGCACCTAAAGCACTTCAAAACATCCATTTGGAATTCAATCAAGGGACAAGGGACTGAATTTTCTACATACACAACATAGGAAGGGGAAGTTTATTTTTCCATCCACACATTCTATTTACATTACTACATCTAGCAATCTTGTTATCAAGTGCACTTGCATAAGGGCATCCTAGGGCATGATTCTTTCACACACTCATAAGAACTACATGGAGTCTGATATGTAGTTCAACGCTTGGTTATAAGCTCACTTTTTAAGTGACCAACGAGGTTATTTCGACTCCCCATATTGCATCTTCCTTTTTGGATTTGATGTGGTATTATGGGTTTTGCAGGTGAGTATTTTCTTTTGGGTAATAGGTACCTCAACAATCTTATTACAACGCACAAGCGATTAACACAAAATATTTGCGACACTTGGGCAATAAAGTGAAGAACAAATTATGACCATTTTTGTAGTCATAAACACCCAATAGAGGTCGTCAGTGCCTAGGTGCCCCTGTCTTCTTTGTGGGTGCTTGTGTCCATCTTGTTTCATGACCTAAAACTTTATTCAAAGCAATAACGACACATATCACTTCTGTTCAATAGTTTTCCCAATCTACATCGTTTTTGATTGAGCGCAAATCAACTAATTCCATTCCTCTCTTTCTTACACTAAGGGTTTCATATTCTATTATCTTATTGCTTGTGTCAACTCGTATTTTAGTATTTATTTATCATATGTGACTCTGTAATTAGGGTTTAGCATAATAAAAATATATTTTTGTTAAATCAACTTTTAGTTTTTACCTTTAGTATAATGGTGAGCCCACGTAACACATTGAATGAAGATTTATTATAAAAACTTCATAAGATGTCAAAAAAAATATCTCATATGGCTTCCCAAGTCAATAAAAAATTAAAAAAACAACCAATCATAATCTCTAGTAAAGAAACTACTCCACATGAAGTCAAATGAAGATAATTCACACCTCTCAAAGAAATTATTTCTAGTGTATTCCATCAATTAACAAGTGCTAAAATGGTAACCTATCCAATCACAAAACCCTTCAAAGAAGGGAAACCAAAACCCATGTGGTATAAAGAATCATAATATTGTGAATACCACCGCATCAATGGCCATTCTATGGATCATTTTTCAAATCTCTGTCATTACATCCTGGGATTTAATTGATTGCAAAGATATCAAAATAGAAAACACATCAAATACCAATACACCAAATGAAGAATTGGAAGTGATTCAAGACTCATTTCTAAAACATAATACGAATGAAAAATCTAAAGATAAGGGTCAATCATCAAACAATGTTGAGCTTGATTCTATCCTTTCATTGCTAGATCCTACGCTTAACACCATGACTACCATCAAAACCAACACCCCTAGCCTTACTATAGAACACTACAAAAACAGGTTTGGACATTGTCCATGACACCTCAAACATCCAATCCTAATTCTACGGTTATTTCACAACCATCCAATACAAAGTCTTCATTTGTTTCTCATGACATTATCAAATAGTCAAAGAAGGCATCTACGCAAATCCCTCTCATGGATATGACCAAAACAACACCTACATTTCAATACATCTTTACACATGCACTCCACAATGTGTATTCCTAAAGGTATTAATAATAACCATTTCAAGATTTAATCATGAATCTTTCATCAAATAATTCAATCCTATCATTTGGTCCTCGTGACCTTTTGAAATATAACATCATAAACAACAATTCCTTATGCATTAAAGCATTCATCACTAATCATAAAATCAAAAAGTGCTTATAGAAAATAGAACAACATTGGATATTTGTTCTACAAAATCATTAAGATGCCTTGAAGGCATATCTATAGATCAATCCTTCACTCCTTGCATCATTCCATTCACGACTAAGGACATCATTGACGTTGATATTCTTTTCAAACCCCAACCATCAACATCTTCTACTCCACCTATGTTGGATATCATTGACAAAGGTATTGGAGAGTATGAACTCCAAAATGAAAATTACACATTACCTTTATCCACACATGGCCTCTTTAATGATCTAGCTGATACAAACCTATTCATTAAAAACCTTTCCATCCACATTGTTGACTTGGACCTTGTCTTCCCAACTCTCGTAAGTCAGATCAATCAAATCACATAATATTTGACCTCATCCACCCAAATATCATACATCAGGACCAATAAAAATTCAAAAACATGGACCTCTTATATAATGATGAGTCATTGCAAACTACTCGATCTCGCAAAAAATCAAAAAGTGAAAAAAGAGAAAAAGATCTAGCTTATCTAACCCCTCATTGCAACGCTATTTAAAAATCAAAATCAAAGAAGCAAAAATTCTTATTCATGAGTACTCTCCACACAAGGGGAGGTCGTTTATATAAATAATTTTAATTGTTTCATCCATTGACATATATCTTTATCATTTTATTATCATATATTCACACTCTTCACCTATAATACGCATGTTAATCTTGTTCATGTGGGGTATTGTGTATCTCATCCCTATTCTAGATTCTTCCATTTAAGATGTTTTTATATGCATCTTGTCTAGAAGCTTACTAATGGAAAATCCTCCTTTTGAAGAAGCTCTCTCCTTAACAAGAAATCACTAAACTTCTTTACCCAGATATTTTTTCGCACATCTTAGTCTAAGGTGGCGATCCTTGCATCTTACTAGTCACATGGGGTTGAGATTTGGGGGGGTGTCTTTCTAAATAATCATAGTTCACAAACAAGGAAAAATCAATCAAATATAAAAAAATCAAAATCATTACACCTTTCGTCCTTCATAGTCTTTGGTGTTGAGCCCACGCTTCTTACTAATAGTGTCAAATTGGGAAAAGAGAAAGGTACCCTTACTCGCCTACGTCTTTTCCTAGGTGTTGGACCCTTACCTCTTACTGGTAGTATGGGGGAAAATGTAGGGGTCATTTCAATAATAAAATCAAGCAACAAAATCCTTCAAAAAACTGAATCAAAAGTGCTTAATCATACAAAATCCAAAGAATCAATTTAGTTGTTCATGTTAAGAGAGAAACAATTCCTTACACCAGATCTTACCAATAGTAGGCCACATGTGGTTCTAAGTCTAGTCACAGTGAAATCATCTTGGATCAGTCAGATAATCTTAATTGGAGATGAGTCACATTTTCCCAAATGGACCATTGTTAACCTCATGTCTTTGCATCCATCATCTTCATTTGCACATCACTATCTCATTTGTATTACGTCCTTCTTGGATCTCAATGTTGAGCCCTCACATATTACTAGTTATGTGGAGTCAAGAGAGCATTTAAACACCCTATCACTATATCATTTACATTCTGCCAATGGAATGAAATGTTTACAATTGTTTGAATATAGATTCAGATAGTACACCCTTTACCGAGTAAAAAATCAAAAATCATATATTCCAAAATCCTTAAAAATCTAAATAATTAAATATCTAAAAATAACAAATATTTTTATCCCAAAAATCAAAACAATCAAAAGCCAAAAAAAAAAAAAAATCAAAATCCAAAAAAATCAAAAAAATCAAAATCCCGAGAAAAACTATCAACACAACTCAAAAATATCTAACTTTTAACTCATATCCTAGTGATTTTTCAACTATCCTACAAATATCAAGCAATCAAATTACCCCTAGAATATATCCTTGCTTGGGGGATGTGTACATGTATTTGTTAGCAATGCAAAAAGAGTTAGAACTAACACCTAGTAGTCCTAAAACAAAGCTAAATCAAATTCAATGCACCATCATGCTTAGAGCTTAAGCAAAACTAATCTACTAACATCATTGCATTAGAACATGAAAAAATATTCAAACTAACATGTTAATCCATTAATCTCTATCTCTATTGAATGCTAAAAATGAAATGAACCTACTTAGATCCTTAGCAATCAAAGGTTTGATTGTATGTTTGAATCCCAAGGTTTTCAAGAATGGAGTCTTGTCAATCCATGGCTATAAGACCATTTGACATATCCCCATATGACTTCAAAACTTGGATGGATGAATACAAGAAATGAAAGTAGCTAGCTTCTCCAATGAAGAATGCTCCAAGATGACAAATGGCTATAGCTTATTTGCTATTGCTCACTTTTGTTTCTCAAGGAATAGGTGTAAGTGTAAAGGTAGGAGGAGGGCTCTTTATATAGCCCAATGGATAGAGGAATCTCTACATCCCTTTGTATGTGGGATAATAGAGATGTTGAGTTAGTTGTGGATAAGGGGTTTAGAAAGGGTTGAGTTAACTTTAGGAGAGTTTAATTTGTCCTTTAGTGACTCATGTGGATAAAGGGGGTTTATTAATTAATCAAGATGATTAATTAATAGATGTGCAAGCTTATAAAATCTTTTTAGAGGAATATTAGCATGATTTAGACTATAGAAGGGAATTAAATCAACTAAATAATGATTTATTGGTTTAATGAAAGGGGAAGCTAATTAATTAATAATAATTAATTAGTTTAGATAGAAGGAAGGATTAATTAATGGAAGGTCGTTAATTAGGGTATTTGTTGAATAGAAGACTTAATTAATTACTTATTGTAATTAATTAATGATGATAAAAGAGAAGATGAGCATTATTGATGATATGTCACCGATTTGCAGGAAAGGAGATAATTAGCACAATTCAAGTATTTAAATTGTTCAGGCTAAATTATAGGTGTCTATATTTTCCCCTCTTTGGGGTGGCGTAAGTGACGCCACTTCAAAGATAGTAGACAAATAAAATTTTTAAGGGGTAGAAGAAAAATTAGTAGAAGTGAGAGATGCCCCTCAAGTGTCGATGGGGTGATGAAAGAAGGTGATCGACGATCGAAAAAGGTGAGAGAAATGGATAGAAGAATGGGTAGGGGCAGGATGCCCAAGTGAATCAAGAATAGTGTTGATAGGAGAATGATGTAGAAGAAATATGGAGAAGCAGAGAGAAGAACTAGCTTTCATCCCTTGCATTGAAACAACTTTAGTGTCATCATATTGCCAAAGATCTACATCATCAATCCTTATAAAAAAATATAAGCGTACGACAACAATAGAATGACATGAAAAGCCATACTATGAACAATTGTCCATTGTTGAAAACAAAAACTCCATGCAACATGAAAATGAAATGCAATATGAGAAAGTAAAAGATGCCCAACTCCTTCGCAACATACATAATGTAATGTAATACGAGAAAGTAAACAAGCTAATCTAATAGAGAAACATAATGTAATGTTTTTTTATCAAGCTTTGATTTCGACTGTGTGAATTAACGACAAGGGTTAAAAGAATCTATCTAGGTTTCTTATAAGCTAATGCTTGACTTGTTTGATCTTGAGAAGTGAGAGAAGAATGTGGACATTTAGAATTGATGAGAGGAATGGCAGTGGGATTGCCACAATCTTTGGTAGAAGAATAATGTGATGGATGAAAAGGATACGGTCCAAGGATTGAAGAAGATGGGCTACCGGGAGGTGAGCCATAGATAGAAGATGAAGGGCTGCTAGGATGTGGCCCAATAATAGAAGAAGAAGGGCTACTTGGATGTGACCCATAGATAAAATATGAAGGGCTACTAGGATGTGGCCCAAGAATAGAAGAAGAAGGGCTACTAGGACGTGACCCATAGATGTAAGATGATGGGCTACTAGGATGTGACCCAAGAATAGAAGATGATGGACTACCCGGGGGTGATTCATACATAGAAGATAAGGGGCTAGTTTGGTGTGCCCCAACAATATAAGATAGTTCACTACTCGAAAATGTCCCACAAATAGCAGAGAGGGAGGGCTACTCAAGGTAACCCACACCTAGAAGAAGATGAAGGGCTACTTGACGTTAACCCCATAAGAGATTGTGATTGAGGAATTATGATAGATAAAGAGTGATTAGGTGATGAGAAGATAGGCCATGGATCAATGCAATAGATATATAATAACAAATAATTATCTAGCTTAGTGGCCGCTAGGCTCCTATCATTAACGTTTGTCATTGTAATCACTATATGTTTAGCTTTGGATCGATACTATTTTTCATTGATTGTAATTATATCATATTTGTTGGACGTACATGGTGGACCCAATTCTTTCACTACATTCCATAGAGAGGGATAAAGACTAATTATTTATCCTAAGATAAATCTTTCTAAATTATAATCCATATTCATTTGTATCAAAGAAAATCCTCGGAGACTACTAGGCTCCAGATTTCTTAATTTCAAAATAGCTATGAACAAATCATGGTCTAGCTTAGCAGACCACTAGGATCCTATCATTACCTCTTGTCATTGTAATCACTATTTATTCAGCTTTGGATTGATACTATTTTTCATTGATTGTAATTGTATCATATTTGTTGGAATGTACATGGTAGACCCAATTGTTGCACTACATTCCATCGAGAGGGATCAAGAATAATTTATTTCTCCTAAGATATATATTTGTAAATTATAATCCATATTCGTTTGTATCAAAGAAAAATCTAGGTGATTGCTAGGCTCAACAATTTCTTAATTTCAAAATAGCTATAGAATAACAAATCATGATCTAGCTTAGTGACAACTAGGATCCTATCATTACCTCTTGTCATTGTAATCACTATATCTGCTCACTTTAGATTGATTGTAATTTTCAATGATCAGAATCAGCGTATCAAATTAGTTGGACGTTACCTGGAGGAGCCAATTGTTATACTACTTTCCATCAAGAGGGATCAATACTTTCCGCTCATATAAAATAAAATGCTTAATGACCGCTAAGCTCCATTACTAGTTGAAAGGAATAATGTAGTGACCACTAGGCTCAACAATTTCTTAATTTGAAAATAGCTATATAATAACAACCAATGGTCTAGCTTAGTGGCCACTAGGATCCTATCATTCGTGTGTGTCATTGTAATCACTATTTGTTTAGCTTTGGATCAATATTGTTTTTCATTGATTGTAATTGTATCTTATTGGGTGGACTTTACATGGCGGACCTAATTATTGCACTACATTTCATCGATAGGATCAATAATTACTTATTTCTCATAAGATATATCTTTGTAAATTAAAATCCATACAATTTCGTCTAAAATAAAATGTATAAAGCAACCTCTAGGCTCTAATATTTTTTAATTTCAAAATAACTATAGAATAAAAATCATTGTCTAGCTTAGCTGCCGATAGGATCCTATCATTACCTCTTTTCATAGTAATTGTTGGAGGGAGGAAGGACAAAGATATGGAGGGAATCCATGTGCATAAAGGAGTTGCACTCAACCACAAAATGGTGTAGCTTCAAGATTCAAGCAAGAACTCAACCATGGAGAAAATGTGCATGCATGAAAGGAAAAAGGGATCATCCCCATGCTCATATATCAAGTAGGAAAGGTGTACATATAGGGGAGCGATGAGTAACTCCCATGTAAATAATTATTCCTCCATGATGGAGAAGAGAAGTTGTTTTCCCGAATGGGAATGTAAATCCTATGACACATACTTACACATAGGATAGATTCCATAAGGGAAGTGTCATAACTAATATAACACCTAAGATCCATGCTCCCACCTAAGTGAGATGAATCACCTAGTGAGGTGGAAATACACCTAATAAATAAATAAAAGGTGAAGAAAATTCCACTCACACCAACACCCCCCCTTCATCGTAACTTAGGATGAGGTAAGGAAAGTCAAAAAAACACATAGAGAATGAAAAATGGGTCCTAAAGTAATCTTGATGAGGTACCCATGTACAATAAACTCTCGAAAAGTGGAGTGAAAGGAGAAAACCCAGTGGAAAAACTCCCCCAAAAGAGAGAAAACTCACTCAAGAAGACTAGAGAAGAAGGAGAAGAAATGGGTCCCAACAACATGGCATGATAAGGTACCCAAATATAATCATACTCCAGAGTAGAGAGAGAAAGAAGAGAGAACAAGAAGGTCCTCCAAGAAGTGTGTTGATGATGTGGTCCTCCGCACCAAGACTGAAGAGAATCCACCTACATCGAACAATATTCTTGCCCTTAGGAAGGAAATAAATGGACCGCTAGAATTTGGCCCACTCCATGAACAAAGAAGGAGCTAGTAGTACTCTGAAATATGACTCGATCTACAACTAGTACATGACATAGGTCTAGAAAAAGAGTGCACATGAGACAAAGGTAATGCCACGACAATGTGTGTGTTAGAGAGAGAATAAGGTGGGGGCCCAATGACCCTCAGAAAGGGATCCACAAGAAGAGGTGGATCATGAAGAATCTCTAAAATGGTGGAAGTGACAAGTTTCCCTAGGGAAGCACTCCCAATGTGAGAGATAGATAGGTCCTCCAAGATGTGTGATGGCTCAAACAGAGCATGCAATGCAACACATGAAGTAGGAGGAGAAGACTGTTGTGAAGAGCTGTTGGAAGGCCAAGGTGAAGCAATGTGGCACTCAATAGAAACAACAAGTGTAGGGAGAGTTTCATCAAATGAGAAATCAAGATGTGAGGGAGCACAAGGGGAAATGGTCACATCTGTCTTAGAAAAAGAGTCTCCAAGGAAAAATGAGTGCAAAGAGTGAATGGAAGCATGAAATGGCCAACAATGAGCTCTGTAGTGGCAAAGTAATAGTGAGTGGTATCCTCAAAAGCAAGGTTCTGATGTGGATGATCAACAAGGGAATCCTAGGAAGCAACATGAACAGAGGAACACTCTGCAATAGAAGGGATGTGAGAAGGGGAAGAATCTATGGCAAAGTACAAGAGTGATCTAGGAAGTGTCGCTCTCAGATGGTGAAGCACTATCGCCATGCAACTATCGGATAATGGACCATGTAGTGAAAGGGAACTTAGTGTACTTGAACAAACATTAAATATCCCTAGAAATAGTAAGACCAAGAATGTCATAGACCTCATCAATGTAGTTAAACCACTCATCCTTTTGTAGAGGCTTGAGAGGCTTAGGAATGAGACCATGGAGGTAGGGAAATAAACCATGCACAATTCAGTGTCTGATGATGCCTTTCTTCCATGTCAAATAGTTCTCATAATCGAGCATAACAACATAACAATGGAAATCCATAGTGCGGATAAACCCCAAAAAGATCCCAGATGACACTTTATAACTTAGTGCGAAAAGTATAAGCCCAAACAAGCATTGCAATGACCCATAATGCAACACTTTATAAAGTAGTGCATTTAAAAAAAATGACAATCACATCATGTAGTGTGTGAAAAATCATGCAATTTTGACTAAAGAAGCGCTCAAAACTAAGCAACTGGTCAAAAATTATAGTAAAAATGATTCCCACAACTGATGGAAAAAGCCAATAAGCACTGAAAATGGATTTAAAAAGTGTCTGAAATGCATGCAAAGGGTGTTGTATTTGTACTTTTGGAAATGACATCAAATTTTAGATATGGTTTGTTTTGATTTGCGAGGGGGATTAGCCTCCGCCAACTACGGATCTCACCCTCTGTCTTTGACGCTCATAGGAGGGGCATAGTTAACAACCAAAAACGGTACCCAAAATCATTACAGTGCCAAGAAAAAAATACCTTAAAACATTGAAAAAGGGTTGATTTTACCTCCAATCAATACTAAAAGGAAGACCCAGCTAGTGCAGAGGCCAATGCACGAGTTGAGTCGGTGCACCGAGCCAAGTTAATGCGGCTGAGCTAAGGGGTGGACTACCTGATTTGTTTATAGTGATGCTGCTGAGTCAGGTTAATGCAATGAGTCCACGTGGGAGTAAGATGCTGGGTCCGAGCCAAAGAGACAAGTGGCAAGTTGTTGGAGTGAGTCGACGAGTTCAATTGTTGAGGCAAGTGAGCTTTTCGAGTCATTTGAACCATGAGAAGTGATTTGATGCTCGAGCTAGAGGTGTGTAGTGAACCGTTGAGGAGAATGGATGTGTCATAGTGCTGACGAGTGAAGCTTGTGTTAGAAAGAAAGAAAACAAGACAAAGTTACATAGTCCGAGCTAAAAATTATTTGAAGAGCCTATGCATGGGGATTGGAGTGGGTAAACATTACAAGGTGAAACCGAGCTCGCAAACAAAGGAATGATTCATCAAGCAAGGACAACCACTAGTCACTAGAGTAGTGCACGAAGTTTTTACAACCAATACATGAGCAATCGCAGGTCGGGTGAACACTTAATCATAGAGTACGAGCACCGAGCAGTACCGAACAATGCACGGGAAGTGAGCAGACTAATGCACTCACGTTCAAACCAAAACCCGAGCTGCGATAATGAGAAAGTCACGAGCCAACGAGCCCATGAAAAATGTGTATGTCGAAGGCAAAAAATGAGTTTTTAAATGAACACAACATGAGCTATTGGTGGTGATTGAGCACGAGATAGTGATTCACATGTAAAGGCATGAGTAATCACAAACTAGTAGTGTCATCGCACGAGCACAATGCAAGCCAATGCAAAATACGAGAAGCCAATGCAAAGATTGTCCATACACAAGTAAAAAAAATGATCCGAAGCATCGACCAAAATGAGGTGACCGAGTTATCAAGTGAGTGGGGAGCTCGGTTCCTATCTTGGTGATCTGGGGCTGAGTTGGACCATTTAACAACTCTTACAACCCTTCAAACCCTAAAAAACGCACATTCAAACCTCGCACTTTTTTTTTTAAACTTGTAAACTCAAAATACCAGCAAGAAAACACAAACCAACCACAAAACCCTTAAAAATGTAAGTAGAGCACAAAGCAAGGAGGAGGACTTGCACATGAAACTACAAGGCAATGAGTAGTAGGCAAGTGAAGTGAGAAACATGATTTCGATCCCTAGGATCTGACACCATGACGAAGGGAGGAAGAACGAAGATCTGGAGGGAATCCGTGTGCATCAAGGAGTTGCACTTAACCACGAGAATGGTGTAGCTTCAAGATTCAAGAAAGAACTCAACCATGGAGACAATGTGCATGCATTAAAGGAAAAAGGGCTCAATCCCCATGCTCATAGATCAAGTAGGAAAGGTGTACATATAGGGGAGTGATGAGTAACTCCCATGCAAATAATGATGCCTCCATGATGGAGAAGAGGAGTTACTTTCCCAAATGGGAATGTAACTCCTATGATGCATACTTACACATATGAAAAATTCCGTAAGGGAATTTGTCAAAACTAATATGACACCTAAGATCCCTACTCCCACCTAAGTTAGATGACTCACCCAGGTGAGGTGATAATACACCTAATAAATAAATAATAGGTGAAGAAAATGCCACTCACACCAACAGTAATTACTATTTGTACAATTTTAGATGGATTTTAATTTTCAAATATTATAATTATATCAAATTGGCTGCACGTTACCTAGTGGAGCCCATTGTCACACTAATTTCATTTGAGAGGGATTAAGATTTTCTTTCGTCAGTATAAAATAAATTACGTAACAACCACTAAGCTCCATAACTAGTTGAAAGGAATATCGTAGCGGCTTCTAGGCTCAATAGTTTCTTAATTTTAAAATGGCTATATAAAAACTAACAATGATCTAGCATAGCAGCCACTAGGCTCCTATCATTACCGCTTGTCAATGTAATCACTATCTGTTGAGATTTGGATCGATACTATTTTTTATTAATTGTAATTGTACCGCAATGGCTGGAATTTAATCATCAGTGGACCCAATTGTTGCACTACATTCCATCAATAGGGATTCTTTTAAATTATAATTCACATTATTGTATCAAAGAAAATTCATAAAGAACTACTAAGCTCCATTATTAATTAAAAGGAATGACATAGCGGTCCGTTAGGCTCAAAAGTTTCTTGATTTAGAAATAGTGATAGAATAACAAATCATGATATAGCTTAAGCGGCCGCTAGGCTCATACCAATACCTCTTTTTATTATAAACACTATCTTTACAACTTCGATCGGTACTATATTTCATTGATTATAATTGTATCATATGGGTTGGAATAGCCCACGATGTAGACCATGTGGTGATGCACGAGAGTATGTGATATTTATGTAATTTTTATTAGATATATCATTACAACATATAATTCACATCAAGTGGTTATTATCAAAGAAAATGCTTAGTGACCGCTAAGCTACTTTATTTATTGAAAGTAATGACATAGTGACCATTAGGCTAAATAGTTTCTTTATTCATAAATAGTGATAGAATAGAAAATCATGATATAGCTTAGTGGCCGCTAGGCTCATAATAATACTTGTTTTGATTGTAAACACTATCTTTACAACTTTGAAGCGCTATTGTTTTTAATTTTTAAATGCAAAAAACACCTTTTGAGATTTCAGAATTTTCATGCCATGTGTCGTCATTTTAGTGGTTACTATTTATATTATAATATCATGGATTCATATAGGTTTAAAATATTTTATACTTGTTTCTTTATATATAAATTTCATAATAAACGTGTCAATTATAATGTTTTCTAACTATCAGGTTCAAACTTGCCACGTGGCACAAAGTAATTGGAGAATTATATTTCATTAGCGCACTACATCTAACATTGTCTAGGTCGATTTTGATAAAAATAAAAATAAATGTGCCTATACATTTATACAATTTATTTGTTTTGTTTTCTTATAATATTATATGTTTTATTTCATTTTTACTATTTTAAGCTATAACCAATAACAAAAGGTGTTGTTTTCAATATTATTTATTTTTCGATATCTTGTACCTTTTCTTAATGAGTGGTAAATTCAAATTTTAATTGTGAATTCCCCACATTTGAGAGTATTTGAAATTTGAATGTACTCTCAAATTCCCCCTCTCTTTCACTTGGGAAAGTCTAATTTTCAAATTTCATATCCAACACTTTTTATATTTTCAAATTTTCTAACGTGGAATGTACGGAAAAAAATATTAAATACCCCAAAGAACTATTTTTAGGGTTTTTGTTTTATTCAGTCTTGTAGAAAAGTATCTCGTGAAATCATAGAACAATACAAGAAAGTTGTAGATAACGTGAGACCGAGTGCAAGAATCCCATCTGTTTTAGTAAGGGAACAATCACACAATAATTTTAATCTTATTTACAGAGCAAGCACGTAAAGATCACACACAAAGGAGGAACACAAAAGAGGGAAGGAAAAGGGGTTGCAGATAAAATCATGTAGATAGTTAGTTTGATGCAGTGGATGGAGGTTTAAAAGACATCACCAAGCACAAAATAATCTCATATCTAAATCAAGTATTTATCAAAAATGTATATTATAGTAAATGTGCACCTTTTTTATTGAGAGCTTGTTCAGTCATTTTGTCTTTGACTAGTTCCTGTCTTTTTCATGTCAATCCAGCCCTACTTTTCCCTACCAAAATATGCTCTGTGGCCAGCTCTGCTTACTAGTTTCTTTTGATCATCTTGTCAAACCACCTTGTTCTTCAAGAAAAAAGGATTTTGTTGTGCCCTAACGAAAGAAAATTTAATCCCTTTACAACTATAGTTTTTATTTCATTTGAAGGCTTTCTCATATCCATCATTCTATGTCCCCTCTAGATATTGTTTTTGGCTCTTTGGATATCCACCGTTCTATGCCTTCCTATGGATTGATTTTTCCGATAATGATGGCGTGTCACATTGTCACTAGTTTTTAAAATTGTAATGGTTTGCGAGACTCAAAGTAGTGTTTAGACTACCTTTTTCCACTTTTTATTATGATGATAGAATTAACCCGATGTAATTATTTCATTGTACATTGTTTATATGGTTGCCGCGTTGACTTTATGAGAAGATATTCGAGGTTAAAAAAGGCTTTAAAACTATAGAATCATATTAAGTTTTCAATTGTATGATAAATTTATGTACAATGGAAGGTAAACATATTATATATACACGTAAATTTTACCAAATAAAATTTTTAATCACTATGTATTTAAATGTATATTTACTTTTCCGCCCACTAAGACATGACAAAAAATCACATAGCTTTGTAGTGATAACAATATAATTCTTTTTAAAAAATATTATTAATAGGCCATGTATTATTGGTGAAATATATATATTATACATATATATTAATTCATGATTCTACATGTATTTCTATGTATCCAAATGGAAACTCAAGATTTATTTGTTATCATTTATAGATTTTAAATTTGATTTTACTATCAAAATACAATTAATAAAGCAAAAATTGTGGAGCTTAGTGGCCACTAGGCTATAATTCTCTTTTGAAAAAGTTGTTTGAATCTCAGAGATAATAAAAATCTATGTATAATAGTATAACACATAGAAGTTTTATGTTTAGAGCTTAGTGGTCGCTAGTTAAAGCCTCGAGCAAATAAGACTGGCAAATTATTTATTATGAAAACCAGATCTCTATACATTATTTGAGTTTACACTTTGATTTTAGAATTTGAAGTAATTTTTTTTGAGTTAGTGGCCACTAGGCTATGCCAACAAATAATATTTGGAGCTTAGCAATTGCAATAGATAAAGACATCGAAAATATTTGGAGCCATGCGGTGGTTATGATTTAAAAAAAAGATTAAAATATTATGATCTTATCGGCCACTCGATATGCCACAACATATTATTCAGAGCTTATTGTCACTATGTACGTCCACAAAATAATATTTCAAACATTATGGTTGCTAGCATTTAACACATTAAAGAATTATATTCTTAGCTTAGTGTTCGACAGGTTATTTTGCAACATATTATTTGGATATTAGTTGTCACTAGGATTTAACAAAAATAAGAAAGATATAGCGAGCTTAATGACCGATAGGGTATATCACAATACCATATTTATAGCTTAGCGATCACTAGCAATTACAAATATTTTAAAATTTTAGGCCTCTAAAACACTACCAAACATATTATTTAGAACATAGTGGTCATTAATATTTAACAAAATAAAGTAATATATTTCGAGACTAGTGTCTATTAGGTATTGCCACATCATATTATTTGGAGCTTAATGTCACTAAGATTTCACAAATTAAATTAAGGTAGTATGAAATTAGTGGCCACTACATACTACCACATCATAATATTTAGAACAAATATTTTGACATGATTTAATATTTTAAATGAAATTAATTTGATCTTCACTAGTCTTTACAATGTTGTAATAATTTAAGCTTAGTGTTCATTAGGATTTATTGCATAATATTTGGAGCATATCGTTTCACAAGATTAAACATTAAATTAAGATTCTAGGATTCTAGTCCACAATAGATATGCTTAATAATAATATTTGGAGGTTATCGGTATGCTTTAACAAATCTAATTCACATATTTTGAGTTGCTTTCGGCATCTACGTGCTTCCACAATATAATATTTCGATCTTAGATGTCGGTAGCATTTAACAAGTCAAAGAATGATATTTTTAGCTTATATCATGTGAGCTTATGTTACAAAATATTATTTAAATATTTGTTGTCACTAGGATTTAACAAAAATAAGTAAGATACTTTGAGCTTAGCGATCACTAATTATTTACATATATTTTGAAAATTTACGCTACTAAGACACTACCACAAGATAATAGTTGGAACATGGCGGTCGCTAAGATTTAACAAAATAAATTAAGATATTTAAGGACTAATGTCGATAAGTATTCTCGCAACATGTTATTTTGAGCTTAGGGTTGCTAGGATTTCACATATTTAAGGAGGTAGTATGAAGGTATTTCCATGCAACCCCTAAGGACTACAACGATAGGTATTATTTCCGCAGTAAATATTTCAACAACATTTAACAATTTAAATAAAATATTATTTAAAGATTTTTGAGGTCGTTAGATTTAACAAAAAATAAGTAATTATTTAAGCTAAGCTTAGTGAATTTAGGCATAATATGGAGCACAATAACATATTATGATCTTAAACAATTAACTTAATTTACGGATAGGAGCTTAGTGTGCTGCTAGATATATGCCACAACAACATTTTTGAGGTTATAGTATGTATCAAATCAAAAAAACATGTTTAGATAAGTGTAATTTGGAATATATAATATAATATTCAATGATTATAAATTCCAAAAATCTATTTACAATGTGATCAAAGAATTAGGATTTTTATTGGTTCACAAATATCTTGCTTTTACATGTTATTGGTTTCGATAAAGATGCAACGGCATTATCGTGGTTTTTTGCCGATCAAAATAATTGCCATCGGTCAAAGCATAAGAACCACCATCGGTTAGCATAAGAACCACCATTAGTCGTAAGATATTACGAGCTTAGTGCTTGAGTGTTTTAATTAACTCAGGAATTAGATATATTTTTAGCATTAAAGTATATCTATTGATTTAATTGCATGGCTAAGTTCCCTAAGTTTATATACGCCTATATAAGCATGAAATCTAGGGTTTAGAAGTATAATTAAGAGAAGGATGAATTAGATCCTTGATTCTAAGATTGAGAGGATAAAATAAAGTAAGATAAAGAAAGTGTCCATGTTACATGAAGACATAGTCTCCATGAGAGGAGATGGACTTAAGGTTTCACAAAAGGAAATAAGGTAGTATGAAATTAGTACCACATCATAATAATCCGAATGGTGAGAAATGGGTAACATCTTTTGTATTTCCTTTCTATAGTTATTGTAATAATTATAATGGCTTTATAGTATTGCACATAGAGTTTTTTGTAGATCCACATGTTGGTGAGATCTTGTATTATAGATCCATGTAGATCTAGTTTGTAGAGCCTAGATCCATGAGATCATATTGTATTGTTGATCCATGTAGATAATAGATATTTAGAGGAGGTTGTCTTCGGTGTATGCTTTAACAAATCAAATTAACAGTGATGGAGAAGACTTACTTCTTGGTGCATAGTTATAGTTGCACATAATATACCCATGTGAGAGGTTTGCAAATCTAAAGAGAACTTGGTATTTATCAAGTCAAAGATGTAGTAGTTCCTAGTTTGTGAAATATGTCTTTGGTGGTGTTTAGAGGCACAATTTTATGCATCATGAAGATCCATTTAGAGATCTGGAGGAGAGGAGATACTCTTGGAGAGAAATTGTAATCTTGTATTGAAGAGTTGGTTTGTACTTTGCCATAATAATATATATGAGATCTCTATCTTTGGTCACGTAGCCCACATTGGTGAACACAATACATGTTGTGCTAGTGTGTGTACTTTGTTTTGATTTGGATTATTCTAGCTTATATAAAACAACCATGCAGTAGATTTTGGGAATGCATGTTTAGATATGTGTGCATGATTTGAATGTTATAAATCATTACACTATTCAATCAATTATAAAAATTCATCTATTTACAACATATTACAAGTGCTTTCCTGTCTATCTCAAATACTACAATTTATGATTCACCATGGTTTTCCTTAATTATGGGTTGTTGTTGATCCGAGTCTGCAGGAAAAGTTTCTTCCAGAGTTTGTTGCTCTTGTTCGGGGCCTTTTTTATCATCTTGCCATCATTGCCGCCTCAAAAGATTTTTTTGCAAATATTAGAATCTATAGTTATCTTTTCTATGTCCACAATTGGGTTTCTATATAGCATATTAGAATTTTCAAGTAAAACCTTTTGACTTTCAATTTCTTTTTTTGTAATTTCCTTCAGAGTCTATATTTTATGTATCTTTTCCCATGTTTTGGATACAATATAAATTACATGTGAAGTTTCTCCTTCATTTTCCTCTGTTATTCTCCTTTGAAAATTAACCAAGAATTTCTTAATCAATGTCATTAACTCTTCATAGAAACCAATTCGTGGTTTCCGTTAAATACTTCCATGACTGAAGCTTCTTCAAAAATATCATTTCCTCTCAAAATAATGTCATCAAACCTGGAAAGATATTCTTATTACATATTAATTTTGTTCCTTAGTCTTTCCTTCATATAATTAGCATATTAACATATACTAATATCGTCCATGGTCATAATTGAAGGGTCTTTACAAATGGTCATAATGATTCGAGAATTAGGTTCTTTATCAAAAATGCTTCTTCCTACTCCTTTGCACCAATGCATTTATTTATATTATTGTACAAGTCATGCAATGCCTCTTCTACATTAGAAAGTGTGTTAGAAGGAACTATGGCCTTTAATTGAGTTTCAAGCTCTTTATTTCTAGATGTAATCCTCTCATTCCTTCTACTGATGCATTTATTTATTTTATTTTATCAAGGATTTAGGATCTTCCATCGAAATTGTCTTCATATTGCACAACTTAGGAGCCTTGTCTTTTGTTTCTTTGTAAGAATGAAGAAAGTTTCGGCCAAATAATGGCTTTGTGTGTTGACATCTTCTTTTTATTTACCCTTTTAGAGCCTCCACTTGGATTGAATTCAATGTTTAATAAGGGATCTTCTATGGCCTCCCAATCTATATGTTTATAGGGAAATTACGGATTGATCTAGATCTTGTCTCACTTCATTGAAATGGAGGGAGAAGATTAAGAGGGTTACACTAGGGATGCATTTGTTGAAATTTGAGTTTGAATAGTCTCCTCTTCTTCATCCGATGAAGTTAAGGAATATGCCACCAAATTTGAGCTTCATTTGTTGCAAGAAAGTTGAAAATCAAATAGAGTAATTGATGGAGATGGAAATTACACTTTTTGAATGTTACGAATACTTTCTTTCTCTTTGAACCTCCTTTTTAATAGTTCCTCTAGAGTGGCTCCTTGTGCCTCCTTCATATTTGGAAAATGCTATCTTCTATTTGGGTAATCCATACCCAGTCATTGGCATCATGCACATGGTCATAGGATATATTTATCTTCCTTCTAAGGGACCGAAGGTGATGGGAAACCATTTTCATTTGGTCATATTTCTCTTAAAGGGTGTTGGGGAGATGGAATGAATTTCTATGGGACGATGCAACTTTCAAATCAGGACACCTATTAAATTTCTTCATCCCAAAGTGAGTGGGAGGGGGATGTGTTTTAAGATTCTTCTCTTTACACTTTCTAGCAATATCATTGCAAATATGATATGCCACCTCTTGTTCTTCCAATTTTTTAGCACATTATATGGAAACTGAAGAGGAGGTGTAAGGAGCCCTTCGATCATGATAAATGTATATTATAGATAGAAGAATATAGTTCCCATTTTCCTTATGGAAGTGAGGATGTTAAAAATATTCTCGATGTTGCCATTTCATGTAATTATTGGTAGAGAGTAGGATATAAATAAGTGCATATATCTTGAATATGAGATCTAAACCAATGGGCATATAAGTCTAAATATTGTTCATTTAGCTTCAAAGGGCTCAAATGATGCCAAATTTTATAGAAATATGAATAGTTGAGAACACCACAGAAAACATCGAGAAGATAGGAAGCCATGTAAAATGATTTTCAATTGTCGATGAAATTATTTATTTATCTCATTAAATTAAAATTGAGCACTTTCCCTAAGGAGGGAATCTTTCCTTGATCAATAATAAAATAAAGTAAAGGGATCTAGGAAACATCGACCTTAGAGATAGAAGAATTTCCATATAGCATGTTCATGAGGGCCATGCCAATACGAACTCCTAGTCTAAACATTTTAATAAGGATATTTGCCAGATGAGAATCATCCATATTATCAATGGGTGAATGAACCAACTTTGTAAAAGATCTCTTATTCTCCTTTGGGCCATCCAGGAATCAACTGTATCTGCATTCTATAGGGTGTCCGGATTTTAAACATTTATAATAACTCATGTATGCATGCCCAACAAAAAAACCTATTCTATTTTTCCAAGATTTAGAAAATAAGGTCCTCTCCTTTGACTTGGCAAGATTTAAATAGGAAGCAATCAGTTCTTGAAATGGAAGTGCCTCTGATTTAGTGGATATTAAATGAAGACCATCTTTTTATCACCCTTATGTCTCGGGACCTTAGTGCTTGATCTTCCAATATACCATTTTCGTCTACATGACATCAACATCAACACTTTCATCATGTATATAAAAATAAGCTGAGTAATGCTGAAATTCATGATGTAAGGTAGCTAGATCAAACATGGTATCTCTAATTACTTTGGTGTCCTCGTAGGAATATAAATAAGCATCTAGGATTGACATTATCGGGTCTCCCACCATGTTGAAAAATTACAAGTCCAAGAACATTGCATACATCATCAACAAAACAATTACTAAGACAAATCATGTACTTGAATTTATAACAATATTCATATATCCCCTTATTTTAAATATTTGGTTAGATTAGAAAATCATTTCCAAATAAATGAAATAAATGTTGATCCTAGCAACAATTGCTAGGGTCAACCATAACTAAATATTTAGAGCTTAGCGGTCACTAGGCATCATTCACAAACTTACTATTAATGGAATGAGAAGGCATAGTTGTACATGCACCACTAAGGGGTCAATATATACATATTTTTAACCATAACATTCACTAGGCGTCACTCACAGTAAAAATATTAATGTAAAGAGAAACTTCCATCAATACAAGAACCTTAAGGCTTCAAAAACTTACATAGTTTAGATCCTAGTGGTCGCTAAGTTCAACCACAATGAATTATTTAGAGATTGATCATATCTACGCATTATTCACATGAAAAATATTATTAAAATGAGAAAAAATTATCCAATATTTGCACTGGTGGGGGTCAAGATATACATAGTGTTGATCTTAGTGTCACTAAGTTCATCCAAAATAATTATTTAGAGCTTCATCATATCTAGGCTTATTTCAAAGCACAACTATTATTGTAATGAGTAAAAGAACACCAATCCTTGCACTACTAAGGGGTATAAACATAAGTAGTTTTTATCCTAGTGGTCGCTAGGGTTAGCCACAACATATTTTTAGAGCTTAACGATGTATAAGAATCATTAACAAATAAATATGTACTTCTTATCTAGCTTTTATTATGATCAACCACAACGATATATCTATAGCTTAGTGGTCGCTAGGCATCATTAACAGGAAAACTACTAATGCATTAATAAGAAAATATATAAATTAGTGGTTAATAACATCCACCTCGAAAAAATATTTTGAACTTAGTGTTATCTAAACACCATTCAATGGACATCTATTATTGACTTGAGAAAATAGTTGTAATACATGTATTCTTAAAGGATCAACCTTTACTTAGGTATGATTAGTTTACTACAAGATCTTGTATACATATCTTTAATTATTTGTAATTGTATAATCTCCCAGGTCATTAAATATCACAATTTCCATATTTTTCAACCCACCAAAGTAATTTTAATAATCAATTTATAAATTTAGTTCAATTAGCGGTCCTAACATTAAATTAAGTTCAATTGTCTATGAAAGCAATGAATGAATAATAACACTTTCCAAACAAAAATCTATTTTCCTTCACCTTTTCAAGAACAACCATTTTGTTAGCTTCAAGAAATCATTGTTGTCCATGTCAAGAATTTTAGGAAACAATTTTTGGTCCTCTTGCGAAAAAATGCATTTCTTGTAAGCACGGTATACACATATTTCGTAATTATTTATGGATCATCAGATTGAATGACAAAATGATGCCAAAAATTTTGAATTGAGAATTTTTGCTAAAATTTGTGAAATAATAATGTACCATGGACAAAATTGAATGTCGAAAGGGCACAAAATGGGTTTTGTTGAAAAGGCTACGGAAAATTCTACTTTTACAAAATATCAATAATTGGGAAGTGATAAAAATAGATACACAAAATTTTTCCCAATGAACTATTTAGAGCTTGGTTGTCGCTAATCAACATTAACATGAAAAATATTAATGTAATTATCTATGTGTAGTAATAGATGCACTATCGATGGGTCACATATGTACTTTTGTTCCTAGAGGTCGCTAATATGTGCTACAACAAAATATTTATATCTAAGCAGTCACGTTAGCCTTCATTAACAGTTAAACTATTAATGCAATGAGAAAAATTCAGAAATACATACAGTCTTTGATGGGTTAATACATACATGTTTTAGGATCCTAGCAGTAGCTAGGGTTAACCATATGAAATATTTTGAGCTTAGAGGCGTTACATCATTACCAGGAAAAATATCAATGCAATGAGCAAAGAGCAGAAAAAAATGCACTATAGAGGGGTCAGGACATACGAAATTTTATTCCTAGTGGTCTCTAAGGTCAACCACAACAAAATATTTACAAGCTTAGTGGTCACTATGATTAGCATCAACAAAATATTTTGAACTTAGTGTTTTTAGGCATCATTCAATGGACATCTATTATTGAACTAAGAAAAGAGTTACATTACATGTTTTCTTTAGGGGTCACACTTTACTTAGCTCTGATTAGTTTGTTCCATGAATTTGTATACCTCTCTTTACTTATTTATAAGTGTACTATATTTGTTGGACTATCCCTGGTGGAGCCAAGTACTGCATTACATACCCTCGAGAGGGATTAAGCCTTATGTAGTTCTCATACTATTTACTATAAATTATTGAAAGGAATATATAAATTCCACATTTTAATGATAAATGAAATCTCAAAAGCCATGGTGATCTATAATTAGTCAGTAAATGAAGTCTCAAAGGCCATGGTATAATTTTAATAAATATAATGAGCACTCTTTGTAGTGTTATTATGAACATACAAACTCTAATATCACATCTCCCTTGTCATTAAACATCAAAATTTCCCAATATATCACATCTCCCTATTTCCATATGCTTATTGTCACATTAAGAAAGAAAAGCCATGACATCTTATAGTTTTTAGTGTCGATATATCATTAGCTTATTTAACTAAAACAACCAAAGCCTATAATTTTAATCTGTAATTGTTGCATATGTCTTTCTAGAACTATCAATTAAGTGAAACATTATTCAAAATCTTGTTTAGCTTGACTTCTCAAATTGTAGGTTTATGATTCCTCGATTCACTATTTTTCAAAGAGGAACCTACACAAACAAAACTCTTTGTATTTTTGCTTTGGCAAGTCACATATATGTTTTTATAAAATTGTATTTCCCACAATTTCCTTATGCAATCAAATAATTATTGTAAACAAGCAAACAATTATTTGTGTTACTATTACTATTTCATCTACTGGAAGATACTATCACTATTTCATTACTTTAATATAAAAATGTCTATAGAAAACGAACCTCTAGTGGTCCAAAATCCCTAAATGAATAACAACCCTAACTAAATAAAATATTTTTTCCTCAACCTTTTCAGCAACACCCATTTTGTTCACTTCCAGTAATCATTGTTGTCCATGTCAGGTATTTTACAAAACATTTCTCAGTCCTCTTGCGAAAAAAATTCCCATAACATGTTTTGCATTACTCACAAGCATGGTACACACATATTTTGCAAATTATTTAGGGATTAGAAAATAAATGAAAAAAAATGTCAAACCCTATTAGTTGAGAAGTGTTTGTCAAATATTGTTAAAGAATAGATAGATTTGACTACTAGAATAAAAAATTTAGGGTTTGTTGAAAAGGATATGGATTCTACATTCATAGAATTTAAAGTTTTGGAAGGAGAAAAGGTGAGAACACATACCGATTTTTAACACCTTCACAAAAACAAACCATGCTCATAATTTTATAAATCAAACCATCAAATTTTCCAATTAATGATTACACTTATGAAAATTTTCCCTTATGCCAATGTTCTCGCCAAAAGCTTCAAAAATTTAAGTGTCCTTGAAAAAAAATGTGATCATTGGTGACAGTTTCGGGTCTAGAGCCTGGGCGGAAGTTGTTAAGACTCCTCCTGACAAAAATGCGAGACCTCAGGCTGCATGTGATTTTAAAAGTACAAAAGATCTTTGAAGGGTGACCCACTTACAGGTACCTGATGGATGTCTGCAAAGAGCTCTGGAGAAAACCAATCTGGCACTTGTCGGAAAATTTTTGGGATCACGACCCAATGTGGACACCATTAGGAAATGGGCCATTCGTAGATGGAAACCAAAAGGGGATTTGATAATCACCACTATGGCAAAAGGGTTTTTTCTAGCGATTTAATCTCAATCGATGTTGACTCGGTCTTGTTGGGTGGTCCCCGTGTATGCAGGTAATATGGGACTATTTTTAAAAAATGGTATCCTAGATTCAATCCATTTGTTGAAAATATTCATGCCATACCCATCTGGTGTAGACTCCCAGGGCTTCCTCTGCATCTTTGGGATGATGAAATCCTCCTTCACATTGCCAAATCGATTGGTTCACCTATTGGCCTGGATGGGCCCACGAGAAATAGGTCTAGGCTGGCATTTGCTCGGTTCTGTGTCTCCATTGAAATGGATCAGGAGCTTCCCGATCACATTGTTCTGCAATCCAAATTTGGAGTATGGAATCAGCAAATAGAATATGAAGCTTTCCATTATGTAGCAAATGCCACAGATTAGGGCATTTTGCCAGCAAATGTCCTGAACATACAGTTCAAAAGCTGGAAGATTTCTCAGATATTCCTGAAGATCAAGGACAGAATCAGAGAGATAAGGCGGATAAAGAGCAGATATCTGAACCAGCTACTGGAAATAGGCGTTTGGAGAGGCATTCCAAGCTAAAAGAAAGGAAAAAAGGATTTAAGGCAAAGAGACCACCGGTTTACAGAAAACTTTGGAAACCTAAGAAGCTGATTGAGTCTCAACAAGAATTAGATCTGGGTCCGAATGAGGAAGAAAACAAAAGGGAGATGTCAGTGGATTCAGTTTTGAACTCTTTGACTCCAAATCTGGTAAAGCTGAACATGGAGATTGATGAAGAAAATGAAAAAGTTAACATTTCTCTCTCATACATGGGAGAAGAGGAAGACAAAATCAGTGCCCATCAAGAGCTGCTAAGGAGCAGCTCATTGGAGAAACTAAAAATGAGACAAGAAAACGGCAAAGTGGATCTAGAATCCATTGCACGAGATCTAAACCAAGAGAAAGAGGACACAGATGTGGAGGAGCTGACTCCTAAAATGGATAAGCAGGCTGATATTACCACAGGAAAGGAGGATGGGGAAATTACCCCAATCAGTAAGGAAAATGATTGTGATAATGATGGATTCATCTTAGTGAAAAGAAAGAAAAGAGGTTCAAAAAGCCTGGAAGAAAAGCAGCTTGGAAGCTAGGAAGCTTCCACCTCAAGAATCACAAGGGCCACTGCTAGAAGAACTGCAAATTTTGGAGTAACCTTTAGAAAAGGTAGGCCATCTAAGAGAGAAGCAAGAGAAAAAGAGACTGAAAAAGAAATTGCAGATGGTACACAGAGAATTCTGAGCCATCCGGAAAATGCATCTCCAAATTTTTTTAATGAAGGTTATTTCTTGGAATGTCAGAGGCCTCAATGGAGGGCCTAAGCAAAGAATGCTTAAGGAAATTAAAAGAGCAAACAAACCCAACATTCTTCTCATTCAGGAAACTAAAATGAAAAGTAAAGCAGTTGAAGACTTCAAAAGATATTTTTGGGAGAACGCTGCCTTTGCTGCTGTTGATTCTCAAGGGGCTTCTGGAGGCTTAGCGATCTTTTGGGATACAAAGATGGTTGATGGTAAGGTACTCTCCTCAACCTAGAATCATTTAGCTATTATCTTTAAAAGCCTTGAAAATAATCATAGTTGGATCCTGTCTAATATTTATGCGCCCAATACTGCTACTGGTAAAAGAAGTCTATGGAAAGAGTTAACCTTGTTCCGAAGCAAGGTTGAAAACATGAACTGGTTGGTTATGGGAGACTTCAATACTCCTTTGAATCCAGGAGAAAAGTTTGGAGGAAGTTCTGAATTCTCCCTTGGTATGGAAGAATTTGCTGACTTCATCTCGACTCTTAATCTTATGGACATAGAGCTTCATGGCAATCAATTTACATGGTCCAACAGAAGATTAGGAGAGAGCTTAATTCAGGTTAAACTTGACAGAGCTCTTATTTCTGCAAATTGGATCTGGACCAGAATTTCCATCTCTCTACTCTCCCCAGAACGGGATCTGATCATAATCCAATAGTCCTCAATTTCTTCAATTGGACAAAACCTTTTCATGGTAATTTCAAATTTGAGAAAATGTGGTTCGAACATGAAGACATTCTGGATAGAATTAAAGAGTGGTGGGTTTGGGAAGGCACAGGGATGGCCCAATTCAGGCTTCTTTAGAAGCTAAAGAATGTTAAACAGAAAGTTAGAATATGGAATAAAGAGGTTTTTGGAAACATTTTTGAAAAGAAGAAAGAACTTAAGCAACAGCTAGAAGAGCTTGAGCTAAATGTCTCCATGAAAGGTATGACCCTAGAGGATCATCAGTGGGAAAAAAAACTCCTATCAGATCTACATAATATAAATAGCCATGAAGAAACCTTTTGGAGAATGAAATCTAGAGCCCTTTGGCTTAAGGATGGAGACAGAAATACAAATTTTTTTCATTTGACAGCCATCAAACATAGAGCTTGTAACAAAATTTTAGAGGTTCTTTAAAGGAAATGGAAACATTACTAAGGATCTGAGGATATCAAAACAGAGGTGCTTAATTTTTACAAGAACCTCCTCACTGAAGATACCTCCTACAATGAACAAGCGGCCTCTTTCCTCTTAGACTCCATTCCTAATAATCTAATACCTGCTGAGAGATTTAAAAGTCTTTCAAAAATTGTCACCATTGAGGAATTAAAAAAGGTTGTCTTTGCTTTAGAAGGGGATAAGGCTCCAGGTCCAGATGGCTTCTCGGCTAACTTTTACCAAAGATGTTGGGAAATATGCTCTGAAGATCTCTTGAAAGTTGTTAATGAATTTTACAGAACGGGAAATCTTATTAAAGAACTAAATAATACACACATTGTGCTTGCCCCGAAAAAGTTGGATGCAAAAGACTTCAAAGATTTCAGGCCTATCAGTTTGGTTAATGTCATTTATAGGATTTTCACAAAGATTCTCACCACTAGAATGCAACCTATACTCATGGAGATCATTTCTCAACAGCAGAGCGGATTCATCCAGGGAAGAATTATCCAAGATGGCATTATCATGGTTCATGAAACTATACATTCTATGGATAAAAGTAAAAAGGCGGGGATGGCCATCAAACTTGACATGCATAAAGCTTTCGACAGAGTCTCCTGGAGATTCATGGATGAGGTCCTATCCAAATTTGGTTTTCAAAGCAAATTCAGAAAAATCATTCACTCTTGCATCTCTACCTCTAGATTCTCTGTGGTTGTTAATGGGGAACCTGTGGGTTTTTTTGCCAGTAATAGAGGTATACGGCAAGGCGACCCAATCTCCCCTCTTTTATTCATTATTATGGCTGACAGTTTAAGCAGATCTATTTCCAAAGCTATTGACATTGGCATGATAAAAGGCTTCCCTCCAACTACTGGTAATCAGATCTCCTCTCATCAGCAGTTTGCTGATGACACTTTGTTGCTACTAATGGCTTCTATTATTGAGGCAAAGGCCATTAAAACTATCCTTAGATTTTATGAGGAAGCCTCGGGACAAAAAGTTAATTTTGACAAAAGCTCTATTTATTTCTTCAATACTCCTGAGGAGAGGCAAAGAAAGATTGCTAATATTCTAGGATGCACTATTAATTCTCTACCAGCTACTTACTTAGGGTTACCTTTAAGTCTTGGCAAGATTTGATGGAGGTATGGAATGATCTTATTAAGAGATTTCAAAGAAAGTTGGCTGGATGGAAAGGAGCCGTTCTTTCAAGTGCAGGTAAGTGTCTTTTGGTTAAAAGCACGCTTCAAAACTTGCCTATTTACATCCTGTCAATGTTTAGCATGCCTACAACTGTGATGAGCAGTATTGAGAAGATTCAAAAACACTTTTTGTGGCATGGTACGAGGACAGATTCAGATATCATCTTGTGGCTTGGGAACAGGTTTGTAAACCTAAGAGACTAGGGGGGTTAGACATCAAAGATATCAAACATATGAGTACTGCCCTTACTTGCAAAATTAGGATGGAGGCTTATAAAAAAGAGCACGAGACCTTGGACAGAGCTGATTAAGATCAAATATCTTTCAAATCAAAACAAGATTTCCTTCATTTATGATGAGTCCCTTCCGAGTGGTTCTATTTTTCGAACAACCTTTACGCAGACACATTCTCTCGGGGGTGCGGTGGAAGCTTGGAGATGGGCAAAACATAAACTTTAAGGCTGATAAGTGGATGGATTCTAACTGGATTTCTGCTTATGATCATATTAAAGACAGATTAATTGCAAAGTATGGGCACAAAATCTAGGGATACATTGAGAGGGATGGAAACAAAAGAAAATGGAAGCAGCTAAAAGTGGAGAATGATAATATTCAGGCTGATATTATATCTCTCCAGAATCAACTTTCCCTAATCCATATAAGTAATCAAAATCTTAAGGATGAGCTCATCTGGAAAGATTCTTTTGATGGGGAATACACTGTTAAATCAGGATATAATTCTTTCTTTGCATCCATGGAAAGCGAAATTAAGTGGCACAAGTTGTGGATGCCGGAGCTAACCCCTAGAGTGAACTTCTTTTGGTGGCTAATTATTAATGGCAAGATCCTAACTAATGACAACCTCATCAAGAAGGGATTCATCATGCCGAATAGATGTTGCATGTGTCAGCAAGAGGCTAAAGATATAAAGCATTTATTCCTTCATTGTGAGATTGCTTCCAAAATTTGGAAGCTTGTTTTTGCAAAATTTAATCTGAGATGGATTTTTCCCTTACTTACCGCCTTCGGGCTTGGGAGCAATGGAGCTCTCCGTTTAAACATTGCATGGTGAAAAGGCTATGGCAACTGGTTTACGCCCCACACTATGTGGAGAATCGGAAGGCCCGTAATGATAGTATTTTCGAAACAATAGACGAGGCTTGTAACAAAGTATATAAGGAAATTATCATTCTTTATTTGTGCAAGATAATATTGCTAGATTTAAACCCCTAAAAATAGACTCTACCCAGGAGAATGAAGAATGCATTCGATTGAATGGAATATTGCCCTTTGTCAATAGAAATAACAATGGTAATCTTGTGAAACACGGTCGATGGATTAAACCCCCCACTGATTGGCACAAGTTAAATTTTGATGGGGCCTCTAAGGGCAATCGGGTGACTCTGGAGGAGGGGGAATCATCAGGGATCAAAGAGGCTGTTATGTTGCTACTTTTTCTGGGAGAATGGGCAGACAGACTAATCATTATTCCGAAGCCATGGCGGCTCTTTGGGGTATTAGACTTGCCAGAGATTGTAATATTCCAAATATCATAATTGAAGGTGATTCTCTAAATATTATCAATCTTCTGAATAAAAAGCAACACCCCAGCTGGTCTATCAGGGATTATATTGAGGAAGCTATTGATATATGCAAAAGATTTGAAAAGGTCCAAATCACCCACACCTACCGGGAAGGAAATAGGGTCATTGACAGTTTGGCTAACTTCGGTGTTAATAATCCCTTTCAAACTTGGATTGGGGGGGACGTTCTACCCGCTCATGTCAATAAAGCCATTATCATTGATCTACATGGCAGTGAAAATCATAACTAACGGTTGTATTTTAGACGCTAATGTGCGGATCCCCAAGTACATGATGATGACATCACAAAAGATTTGGATGATTGTTGCGATCTGTGTGGGCTGGACTGTCATCATTTCTTGGCATAGGAGGAAAGCCGAGGAGCGGGGCAATAATAACAAGTGTAGCATAATAATTAAACCGGCTTTCACGGGAAGGAAAGATTCAAATACCAAAATCAAAGTTTGGCCTATCCCGCACATTGGTAGCTATTTTACCGTTGAGAACAGGAAAAGGAGCAGAGGAAACATGGGGGGGCCGCCATGCAAAACCGAACCGACCCACAATCCTGAGTGGAAAGAGAACACGGAGCTTTGGGATTACCTGCAAATCGGGGGCCTGTCTAATTTCATTGAAAGGATCCAAGGCTTCGACCAAGACATCTCTATCAAATTCACCCAGGGTTGGAAGAATAGAATAGTCAAATATAGTAACATGAAAATGGAAATCACGGAAGAGCTCATAGCTCAGATCACGGGCCTCAGCCTGGAAGGCACAAAATTCTTCAATAAGAAGGTAGACAGGGAGGTGGAAACCAAGAAATTTCTGGAAGAGGGGGAGAATCTTGAGTTCGTGATTGCTGGCCTCAAGGTGGCGTCGATCCTGAACCTTTTGATGAACTGGCCAAAATGGTGGTAAGGTATGTTACCCTTGAAGGAAGATATGTGACTATACCTCAAAAGCATCTGATTTTTCTGAATCATTTTCGTAGAAATAACATTATCAGCTTTCCTCACTATCTGATTAACTCTCTGGAGAAATCTATAAGGGAAGTTCAAAGCCACTCTAGGGCTGTCCCTTTGCACCAGGGCCTTATCCTCTTGATTCACCACCATTTCTCCAGCTGCCCTCCGTGAATCCTATCCCACCTCCCTCCTCCATACCTCCACTTGCCCACACTGCTCCCACCCCCCTGCTAAAAAGAAAGAATGAAGATGTTGTCTCCAGCAAGAAAAGCAAGAGCCTCAAAGCTAAAATCCCTGCTTCCCAATGGGTCCTAAGGAGCCACAAAGACTTGGAACTAGCTGAAAACCTCCTGCATATTAGCAAGCCGGTGGAGGAGCCCAAAGAGGAGGAATTGCTAGATAGGGTGGACAGATTAGAAAAGGAGATACAAGAGCTCAAAGGGGCTATAAAAAACATGGAAAGAGCTAAGGGTAAAAGGATCCTTCAAAGTGAGGAGGAAGAGGGGGTTATTGGGGAAGTCTTCAAGAAACTACAGTCCTTAGATGGCAGATTGGGGAATGCTAAAAGCTGAAATGACTGCATATTGTCTGCCCTCAAAAGCATTTATAATTTCATTGAACAACATGTCCACAGTGTTTGCAGTTTAAGTGGGATTAATGAGGACATATGGGGCCCTAAAGAGAAAAGGGACATTGCAATTGCCCAAGCAGATTTGCAAGACTCCTCTCAGGCCACTGCCATTGCCTTCTTCATGTCACTGCAGGCTATCAAGACCAAAATTGACAGAGCCATCAAGTAACGGGCTGTTGTGATGTTATTTTTGGCTGCGATGTGGCTGTCATCGGGTGGTTCTGGAGCTGTTTTTGGCGGAGCTCTTCATGTTGTTTCTCTTTTGGTTTCTTTTTGATCTTGCCTTCTTTTTTCTGGATCTTTGTACGTTTAGATCCTTTTTTCTCCTATATTGTAATATTTGGCTGTTGAGCCTTCCTTGGTTATCTTTACTATTTTGCCCTTCTCTTTGCTTCTCTCATCTTTACTATCGGCTTTTGAGCCCTTTTGTATACATAGTGAGGGTATAGTCCCTTCAAAACTATTTGCCCTTAATAAAATGATGTTGATCATTAGAATTGTTCTCAAATAAAAATAAGAATGCAAAATAGAGAAGTATTAGCTAACTCCAATATATGATCTCTTTTCTTACATAATGTATGTCATCTTTAATAATGGAATGTATGATGAAATACTATATTACTATTGTTAAAAAAATTAATTTACCTAGGTTAAAAGACTTTCAACTTGAAGTTGTACATCCTATATTTTCTCCATTAGCTTTCTCTCTCATTCCATTCTTTCACGCTCAAGTTGAAGTCTTCCCTACTCAATTTATTTCATTGTTGACTAAACAGATGCCCGCCATTTTCGATTACCTCTTTCAAATCTCCATAAGATTTTATTTTTCTCTTTACATGTTTGCATTGAATTCCATTTTTATTCAAATGGGTTTCTTGGTTTTCTCCTTCCAAATTTTCAATGTTGATATAAGGGATTTATGATTACCCTCTCATGTCTTTTTCAAAAGTAGAAGTGCTTATATTAACCCTTTGTTTTCCATTAAAACTAATAGCCTTGTGTGTTTTTCATGTAATGTGATCCATATCTTCATAGAAAATCCATGTTGAATGTGTTGCCAACATTGTATTTTCCAGTTGTTTCTCCTTCTTGAGGGTTTTCTTTAACCTTTTCATCTTGTATTTGCATTGCATTCCAGTGAATGTTTTTCCATAAACTTGATTCAAAACATTTGTTATATTATCCCAATGTTTCTTGCCAAGTTTTCCACGGTTTAAATCTTCATACACCTCTTCATATTATAAAATAAATGTTTTTACAGCATATTTTGGCCAAAACTCTTCTTTGTATTCTTTCATCGCCTCCTCATTATTTCTATCTCTCTCGTATGCATGGGTTATTGAAAATATTTCTTCCAATTTTGAATCATCAACAATATATGGAGTATTTAGATCTATTTGTGAATTTCGAATGTAATGACCCAATTTTGGTGCACCCTTGTATTCTCTTGCAATTTTGAGACACTATTTCCATCAAATTTCTGCACACATAAGTCCTTTTCATGACATTTGCTTAGTTATGTTGAAAAATACATATTGTCTTCATAATTTTTTGGATTTGATTTGAGACCTTGGATTTGATACTTGAAAACAAGCAAAATGGTGATTTTTTCATGTCCTACAAATTTATTAGTTACTATAAACATTCACAAATGAAACAATTTTCTTACTACATATTTTATCTAAACTTCATTTCATTTTTCATTTTTAATAATATATATACAATGGGTGTTGCGTTCTGTAATTTCACAGAATCAAAACTTGTGGAGAAACATTGAAAATTGGTTAAGTACCTAATAGAAAATGTAATAATTACAATGATTGTGAAATGGGTGTACAAAGTGAAATTATTCAAAATGGAATAACAATGCTTTACCTCTATTAATTTTTCAGTAACTCTTTTCTTCCCCATTTGTTTATGTGCTCCTTGTTTTGGTGTTGTCACCTTCAAAATGAGTACGAAACAAGAAGTCGAGGAAAATGTTTTCTTCTTTTATCTTGTGAATGACACAATAGTTGGATATATCTTGAATGTGATCAATAAGAGAATGATATCCATTTCTATGGGAAAGCGGTAGGTTTTTTAGGTATTGTTTTGGGGATATCATCCCACCCGGGTACAACTGAAAATGGATCAAACTAAAATGAGATAATGGAAGAGATCTTTGGAGAGCCATGCAAGGAATGGAAAAAATAAGTGGAAAGGTAAAGGGAATGGTTTGTAGACTTGGAGAATGGGTTGTTTGAACAAGTGGAGTCGCCAGCTGTTTTTGATTAATGCATCCAAAGATTGGATATCACCAAAAACACATCAAACTTAGTGAAGTGAAGTTGTAAAGTGCTTCAATATTATTCCACTAGGCATGCCAAAATTGTTAACAAATAAAAGTAGCACCCTAGATTTGATCATGGAAGATCAATACTTTTGGCTAACATGGGATTGTCTCTAAGTGTGGGACTTGCATCTTGAGATAGACCTCCAGAGAAGGTTGGTTCCTCTACCTATCTAACCTAATGTTAACACTACTCCTAAGCTAACCTACACTAACACATCTAAGGAACCAAGGAGAGAGAGAGAGAGAGAGAGAGAGAGAGAGAACATTAAATCCCGATCTAAGTGGATGGAGACAAAGACAGAAAAGAAGAGGTGATCACTCTCCACAAGGGGAAGAAAGGGAAGAAAACACAGGAGGAGAGGGCATAAAGATATGCCACTGACCAAAACCACATAACCTAACCCCTTCCTCACATTGACAACACACAAATATGGAGAAACCTACAAATACGGCATGCACAACATGTTAAAGAGGGAAACGGAAAGGTAAGAATACAAAAACACAAGTATAGGGTGGAAAGAGAGCCAAAACATGAGATTTTATTGTTTAAAATATGCCAATTCAATTACATCTACATGACAAAAGGAAAAATATATTACATGGATCAAATATGAGGTTTGGAACTCATGGGAAGTTGGCCACAATTTTGGCATGGTGTCATTACAAGAAAAGAGGGATTCCCTTTACAATGGGCGAGTTCCATACTTATAGATAAATGAGAATAAGAAGAGAGAAGGAGATATGCGCCAACAAGAAATATTCAACCACCAAGGACCAATCACCATATATGTTTGCAGAGAAGTACGAGCACCTGACACAGATCAAATTGCATGCCATCAAATTTTTTAGGACAAGGAAATGGTGCCCATACTTCATTAAATTTTGATTGGTGGAGTTTTTAAACATTTATTTTGAAATTAGGCACGGATCCTCGTGCGCAATCCACATAATTTTGATGATTTCATGGTTTTTCACGACCTTCGTACCCTCAAGATGATATGCGTAATAATTTATGAACCCTACAATAAATTAAACTTCCCATACTCTTCTCCTTCATTGCACACAATTTCTAATTGTTAACATTTTTTTACGTTATGTGGCCTACAACATCATCTTGTTACTATTCCTTATTTTGAGGCTTAGATGTTTTATGGCTCTCGCCATGGTGTTGAAAACTTCCATACTTTGCCTTTGCACTTTACTACTATGTCATGAGGGTCTTATTTCTTCTTGTATGACACCTTAACATGTGACTATGTTTCTTTATTCCGCAGCTCCCTAAGAAACCGTGTAACACTTCAATTTGGGAAGCTCACGGAATAATGGAGAAGTATTTTGCATCTTCCAACCTTAGTCACTTTTCAACTTACTTTTCCTTTTCCATGTGGTTCCTCGCAACACCTTCTTCCTCTACATCATGACACTTTATCTTGGTGGACTTCATCCTTGGTTCCATGGAATTGACAAACTCCATAGAATGTTATGTGTTCTGAGTCCATGTGATATCGTGTTTCTCCACACCGTGAAATACTAAGTTTCTCATTCCTTTGCTCCATAATTCTTGTCTGTAGCCAATTTTCTAACTTTTTCACAGGCATGAAAACCCCAAAGTTGCTCTAACTTGCCTTTGACCTATGAGAGACTAATTTGTTATTCACAAAAGATTGACTGCCTCAATGCCACGAAGGTCTAATATATCTCCGCAAAACACCGTCTCCGTAAAAAAATTGCCTAAGTCTTTTCTTGATCTTTCCTTGTTCCGCGGGTTAGGAGAACCTATAGAACACTATAGACACTAAATCACATACTTTGGGT
Organism: Taxus wallichiana var. yunnanensis; assembly: GCA_018340775.1. Lineage (NCBI taxonomy): Eukaryota > Viridiplantae > Streptophyta > Pinopsida > Cupressales > Taxaceae > Taxus > Taxus wallichiana. The sequence goes on along the minus strand of CM031235.1, from coordinate 367,463,781 downwards.
ATTATTTAGTCCCGATCTCATAATACTATTCATATGGTTTTTGAGTGAAGAAAGTACTAATTAACCCGAGTCTTTTGGTCATTATACTTTTCTTTCTATCATCACTGTCCACCTCCCGCACATGCATGCCTAGTCTATTTTTGTCATTTTGTGTCATTTTAGTCCTGATTGAGGCACCCGAGCTTGTACATTAGGGCACCCACAGCACCCTAGTCCTAATCGGGGTGCCCTGGTCCTTTTCCCACGTTACTTCCATCTTTTGGGCACTTTCTAACCTTTTAGCATTCTCTATTTTTGGTGGTCGGCCTCTTGGGGTTAATTACAAAATTAGATCAAGAGAACCATATAAATATAAAGTTATGAGACCATAATGAGGGACCAAGCACTAAGAAATACTACCATCACCTAAGGTTACACTCCATCTAAGGCATCTAGAGCTCATTTACATCCATCTAGCTCCATCACAAGGTACAAGGTTTGTTCATCTACATCACACAACATAGGAGGGAAGTTTATTCTATTCCATCCACCATTTTATTACATTTCTATACATAGTTATTTCTCGCTACTTTCACAAAGTGTGACTGACATAAGAGCACCTAGGGCATGATTGCACACACACATATATAATTAGATTGGGTTTGAGATGAAGTGCGGTGCTCGGTTAGTAAATCCACGATTGTGGGTGTTGAGGATAGTCTCGACCCCCTTCATATGCATATTTATTTTTTAGGGACTTGATGCTCATCTTGTGGTTTTACAGGTGATTCATTATTGCGAGATATTGTAGCGACATCCGACGCAATTAAGAAAAGTTGGTGTGATAAAGAGAAAACACATGTGAACATTTTGTGACACCTCAAAAGAGGGTTTTAGGCTATTTCCACATACCAAGGTGCCTAGAACTTAGACTAAGTCACCTATGGGAGCACATGTTCCTCTCCAAGCACCCCAGTCCACCCAGATTGCTCAAATATACACTTCTCGTGAATTTGGCATAATCATTTCCTCCTCATGTTTCTCCATTCATCTCTGCGACACGATCTAACAAGTTCATCGAATCAACTAAGCTCTTTTAACCCTACTTGTTAATTAAGGTTTCACATTTTTCTCGTACTTAGTTGCTTGGGTCACTTTCCTTACTTAGTTTACCTTTTATCTACTGATGTACTTATTAGATTAACTCTAAAATAATCAGATTTTAGTTAATCATTTTGGTGAACTCGACTCTTGAATTTGATTTCCTTCTTCCATTTTTTTCTTCTTATGGCCATCACCTGTAGTGGTCGTTTTGGGTCTTTTCCATACCGTGAACTTCATCCATTTACCCATCAAATTTCTAAGGCAATGGTGGATACAACTACATCTATGTCTGCATTTGATAACCTCTTAGAGTATTTCCATTGTGTTCCTCTCCACGAAATAGAAGCGTATGATAGTGAGAAGTCCTACAATGAAGACACCAATGTAGACCAAGATCAACTTAACACTATTAATGACTTTCAAAAATATTTGCGCGATAATCCCACTCATCTTCCCCACTTCGCATGCATGCTCGATTATTGCTAAGAGAACTCGTGATGCGCCAACTTCTATAATTACTCATTCTTTGGCTCCCACAATCTCCACTCCACCCACCTATGTTTTCACTCCCATTCCTACCATTGTTGCTCCCATCATTCACCCTAGCACTCCTAATATGCAACTTGGATATTCTTCGAATACTCCTGATTTCACCTCTTTATATCAGGATTTGCAAACCCAAATTCGCCAGCTCCAATTTACTACTTCACAAGTATCACCATCTTTAGACTCTACATCATTGCTACATACTCCTTTTGCACCTACTATTTTTGCCTATCCATTGCCACCTAATTTTGTCTCTCCCAAGTTTCCCATCTTTAAAGGTCATGGTGACCCATAAGAGCATCTTTGCACTTTTCATGTAGCATGTCTTGACTATGCAAATGATCACACTATACTCGCTAAGATTTTTCCTCATAGTTTGCAAGATTATGTGATGCATTGGTTTTATGACCTACCTATCCATTCGGTAGTCTCCTTCACACATCTAGCTGATACTTTTCTTGCTCACTTCTCTATTAACATTGGCTCTAAGATCTCCTATGCTCAACTTGCACAACTCAAATAGGGGTCTAATGAACACTTGTCAGATTATGTCTTGCATTATAAAAACAACCTAGCTAAGATGTCTAATGTAATTGTGGATGTCGAGCTTCAAGACTTATTCATTCAGAGTCTCTTGCCACCTCTCTAGGAGAGTGTTCTCTTTGAGACTTCTCCTTCATTTGATCAACTTTGTCATACTCTCAAACTTCATGAAACCAAGCTCTTAGCTATAGGCAAACTTAAGTACCAAGAGCAAACATCATCATCCACATGTTTTCAAGGTAAGTCAACATTCAAGCCATCCACAACTAAATCCTTTGATACAAAGGTTACCGTCAACACAATATCTACTACTAAGGAGATGCAATCACAACCATTTAGGTATAGCTTTTCTAGGTTTAGCATCCCTCTCGTGAATTTTGTTACCACAACTGGTCGATAGTAACCTTATTACATTACCTTCCCCTCTACAAGTTGATCCATCTCGACCAAAAGGGCGTAACTTTGATGAAAATTCCCATTGTAATTATCATCAATGCATAGGACACTCCATCGATCATTATTACCGACTATGATATCTCATTCAGGATTTGATTGACAATGGTCAAATTGAGCTTCCAAAATCTGCAACATCTCCACCTATCAATGAAAATCATAAACTCAAAATATTTAATAACCCTCTACCCAAACATGATACAAAAGTAACTGACTCATCGGCTAAACATGTAAATCACGTCGTGCTTTCTCTTGCATTAGGAGTTCTTGACTTCTTAGTTACACATACTGACACTTCACCACTAATAATCTATTTCTCCAACCATTATTATCATGCAAATTTCCCATCTAAACATTTACATATCAATGCATATGTTGGCTTGATCTCCATAAATAATACTAAGGTTGACCCATCATGGCCCATTAGTGCATGTTCTATTCAAATTCTTAAGGCTATCGGTTAGCCTCTATCACAAGTTACATACCTTATGAACAAACCATATGGTGTTGTCAAATTATACGTAAGGATTGGTCCTCTTACTATGCTTGTGCCTTTCCTCATTGGAAACATAGTGGATGGGTGCGACATGCTTCTTGGTCTCAATTGGATTCCTAGGTCCTAATCTATCGTCTCTATGAATCACTTGCGACTTAAATTCATTCACAACAATCAGGTTATTTCTAGTTACAGTATTCCTCCATATAATCCATGGTAATCATCGCCTCGCACATTAGTTAGCACACCACCCACATCATCTAACACATCACATTACATGTTACTCAAAGTGCAATCTACTCCTAGTTCACCTACTCGCGCATCATCTACGTGACCTCACCACTCCGCTAGTCCTACACATCGATATAGGACCATTCCTATGACAGTTACTACATCTGAACATAGGACACCGCCTCAGTTTATTCCACACAGGTGTCCATCACCTTCACACTTGGCATCACATAGATCTCCATCACCAAAACATTTTTCTCCACCATGGGCTTCATCATATTTTCATCCATCACATGCACATAGACTTCATTCACTAAAGACAACGCCTCGTTTGCTATACCACCACTATTAGAGCATGGTTATATGATTTCATCACCACATGCATCAGATGAAGGACCTTCATCCTTCACTGTCATTGGATAGTTCATTCATTCATGCACACATGGCGGGCATAACATTCATAGATCTCCCCCCTTCATATTAACATCAACGTGTTTATCATCTTTACATTAACATACATCAATATCCTCGAGTAGGCATCTTCATCTACACTTTAATGTCATCATTACCGGATGACACACTCTTGTGCTTCAATTCACACTTGACTATTGAGGGCATACCACACATGAAGCCCACACACTTCACAATACTTACTACACGCTGCTTCTATTCACACATCGCACATATTACATTCTATAGTTATTTTACATCATTTTGACACTTACACATCTACACGTCATACATTGTACTAGTCTTCATCATACATGTGTCACACTTGCATCTAACATTACATACTACTCATCATGCCTACTACTTTTAGTCTACATACACATCTTGCATTGCATCTTATACATTGTACACTACATTCTACACATCATATGGTCATGTATTATCATCACACATACTACATCATCTTCTTGGTTGCATATCTTGGTTGCTTTTATCATTGCTTACATTTATTTGTTCATGTTCACTTATTACACATGCTAGCTACATCTCTTATATGTCATTATCTTTACCATACACACATGCATGTTCACATCCTTTTCTAGTTATGATCATAGATACATGTCTCTTACACACAACATGGATGCTCACCTCTGCCCGTCTCTACAATGGTTGTTGGGGGCATCCACATTCATCTCTTCTAGGTGTTATTGTTTCATTTTGTACTTAGTAGTTTACATTACTTGGTTATACACACTTTTGACATATTGGTTATCTTTCTAATATGCTAATGGGTGCTTCATGTGTAACATTTTTTTGCAGGATTACTTACTTCCATGGCTATCTTTTGTTTGTACTTTCTTGTCTTCAATTTCTATTATATGCGAGCCCTGCGCTTTGTTTGGTGTGCACACTTGTTTTTGTATGTGACCATTATGGCCTTGAGTTTCTTCTGACATCGTGAGTGGCGTCCCATGTTTGCAACCCACTTTGGTGGTCTATTTGTGTTTTTCCTTGCTTTTTAGCTTACACATTGTTTGGTAGCTTACACATGTTTTCTATATGCATACTTGTTCATACTAACACTTGTTTCTAGCCTCTTTTTAGTGCTTGCCTTGGTTTCTACCAAGCACATTCCCTTCTCCCTACAAGGCACATTTTATGTGATCGTTCCTCTTTGGGGCCAAATTCTCCTATTAGTGACATCGCATGCACCCCCAAAGAGGGGGCATCATTCGGGGTTTTACATATTACACAAAGACTTCTACACTTTGGTTTAGTTCGATTCGGCTTTCTACCCTTGGCATTATGGGTTATACAATGAGTGAGTTCAGACCAGTTTATGAACCCCATACACAATACATTTTATAGGACATGGTTGTCCTTAGCATTATGGGGAACAATTACAGTTTAGAGGATACAACAGACTTCCTCTCTACACTACATCATCCAGTGGTGTCAGATCGCCCAAAAAACCAGGCAGTACAGAGATCTCTTCATACATCTTCAGGGAAGCAATTACAAGTTGGAGAATAATGTAACTTTCTCCCTACACTTCTTCAATGAGGGTGGCATGAAATCACCCAAAAAACTCATAGTACAAGATATCCTTTTTCACCCTTTCTCTCATTATGGATCAGGTGCACATGTTCCTTTTCCTTTTCCATTTCCATTACATACTTTTTACTATATACATGTGTTTTTACATATATACATGCAGATTTGAATACTCGATTGTCTTCTCCTTATAGGTCCGACCGTATGAGAAGAAAGAAGTCAACAACAACAACATTTTACGGCAACACACACCATACTAACATGCAGGTACATCACACACATCGATAACTACACATGTGTTTCCACCCTAGGTTCACTCTCATCACTTTTTACTCTTTTGCATCTTTAGTTTCCATGCTCCATCATCTTTTTTCACTCCACGCTTTGTCTAGTCCTTCGGCGTGTTTCCTACATCACTCTACATGGACATTAGGTACGCATCTCTATCTACTTTATGTTACCAAGCATTCCACTCACCAACATAAAGTGGGGGAAAATGTAGACACTAAATCACGCACTTTGGGTATTATTTAGTCCTGGTCTCATACTACTATTCATATGGTTTTTAAGTGAAGAAAGTACTAATTAACCCCCGTCTTTTAGCCATCTTAATTTTCTTTCTATCGTCACTGTCCACCTCCCGCACATGCATTCCCAGTTTATTTTTATCGTTTACGTCATTTTAGTCATGATTGGGCCACCTAAGCTAGTACTCTTGGGGTGCCCACATGTGCCCCGGTCCCATTCGAGGTGTCATGATCCTTTTCCCACTTTACTCCCATCTTTTGGGCACTTTCTAACCATTTTAGCGTTCTCTATTTTTAGTGGTCGGCCTCTTCGGGTTAATTATGAAATTAGATCAAGAGAACCATATAAATATAAAGTTATGATGCCATAATGAGGGACCAAGCACTAAGAACTCCATCTAAGGCATCTAGAGCTCATTTTCATCCATCTACTCCATCATAAGGGACAAGGCTGGTCGTCTCGCATCACACAACATAAGAGGAAGTTTATTATATTCCATCCACCATTTTATTACATTTCTACACATTGTTATTGCTTGTTACTTTCACAAAGTGCGACTGACACAAGAACACCTAGGGCATGATTACACACACACACACACACACACACACACACACACAAAGAACTACATAAGGTCGAGATGTAGTGCAACGCTCAATTAGTAAGTCCACCATTGTGGCCACTGAGGACAGTCCAACCCCTTCATATGCATATTTATTTTTAGGGATTTGATGCTCATCTTGGGGTTTTGCAGGTGATTCCTTATTGCAGATATTATAGCGACATCTGATGTAGTTTAATGAAGTTGGTGCGATAAAGAGAGAACACATGTGAACATCCAACGATACCTTAGAGGAGGGTTTTAGGCTATTTCCAAAGACTAGGGCACCCCGAGAACTCAAACTAGGGTGCCCAGAATTCAGAATAAGGCACCCACGAGTGCCCCTGTTCCTCTCTAGGAACCCCAGTCCACCCAAATTGCTTAGATCTACACTTCTTGGGACTTTGGCATAGTCATTTCCTCCTCCCGTTTCTCCGGACATCCCTACAACACCATACATTAAGTTCTTCGAATCAGCTAAGATCTTTCTAACCCTACTTGTTAATTAGGGTTTCACATTTTTATGTACTTAGTTACTTGGGTCACTTTCCTTATTTAGTTTAGCTTTTATTTACTATTGTACTTATTAGATTAACTATAAAATAATAAGATTTTAGTTAATCAAACACTACGTGATTGCACTCCATAGAAGGCTAACTTAGTCTTTCACGACTTTCTTGAGAAAAAAATGGCTAAGTCCATTTTTGATGAGTTGTTCAAAATCACATGGGGGTGTAATTTTGGATAACATTTAGTGTTTGGGTTGAAGTTCCTATGTTTTTCCTAAGTCAACACTACTATGAATAAGCCTCAATCCATGAGTAGTTCTCCACCTTGTATGTGATATCTATATGGATGCAACTACTTTGACAACTTGAACACTTGAAAATGAGAAACATGGCTTAGGGTGATTAAACTTGGCTTGGCTTGCACTTGAAGGTATTTGGAATGAGAAACATGGCTCTTAAACCTAGTTTTGTTTACTTCAAACCTATGCTTTGGTTGTTCCTAGGTTGTGTTGTTACTTTGAAGGAATTTAAAAGAGAGATTAGAGTGCTTTATGAATCTATTTTGCAATGAGTTCTTGTGAAGATGATTGTCGTGTCCCTAAATAAGAGAGTTAGACTTATTTTTACAGTGTTCATAGGTTTAATTTTACATTAAGGTTGAGTTGTTAGATATGAATTGATTCATGAAAAATATAAAATTGGAAAATTGTTGGATGGTGAGAGATAAGACCATATGGGCCTAGACCAAAAATGTGCTATAGTTTGTTCCCAAACAAATAGTTCAAGGGATTTTATCGATTTTGGGTGAGATTATTGGGGATACTATACTACTATGGATTATTGAAAGTAGTTTTGTAAGTGATTGAGCAACATGAATAAATAAATCATAGAAGAGAGATAAGGATAAACACCTAGGTTTAGAATGTGCGCACAAGTCATGTTTTAGGTGCAAGGCCGAAGTTTTCATTACCAAATGATAAATTACCAATTTTAGATGTCTACGTCCCCCAAAGTATGAAATGAAAATTGCATGCTTAAAGGAAAAGATACCTAAGCGTGTATACACACTTTTTCTTCACTTAGAGTTGATAATTCCTCTTGAATGTTAGCACGTTCGTGACGAAACCTATAACACATGGTGTAGTCAATGTCCATAAAATAAAATTATAATGTAACTCAACTTTGACAAAATCATAAATTAAAGTGACAAAATCATGGAAGAAATTTTCATGTTCTTTGACAAAGGAGAATCTCTTGAATTTTTGTGCTTGGAGATTTGGATTAGCATAGAGTTGTTGAAGGATTGGGGGTGATCAGTCCCCAATTTTTTTTGAAGGAGATGTCAGAAGTGCATAGAAATTGAGTGTATCTTGAACCAATATGGAAGGGTGTCATTTTTGTCCTAAAAAAATCAAAATAAGGAAGGTTTCCACATGGTTTTCTAGTCACCTCGATATCTTCTAAAAAAAAAAGTGAGAAGCAAGTTACCACATGGTATTTTGGTCACCTCGATATATTCTAATCCCACGACTACACCACTTTTGCAGACGGATCTAGGTCCAACTGTAAACTAACATAAATTTGAAAGGGAATGATTTGTCTCATGCCCCCACTATGTGATGCCATACATAATGTTGAATGTAGAAAAAGATGAGAAGTGACATGCCCCCAACCTTGTATTAAAATTTCACTTGATTCCTATAGTGCCATAGATAAATGAAGTACCCAAACCTTTGACATTTTAAACCGAAAATGTAGTAAATCTTGTTATGAACTGTGTAATTACTTTTTGAACCTATATAAAAAAATTTGTAAGTGTCTACATGAGACTCTTAAAATTATGTATCTATGAGAATCTTCCCCCATGATGAAAATTTCCATCCTAGACCATAACATTTGGAGGTTTCATCCTTGTTAGACAATTTTGTACTTGTGTAACATTTGTTCTTGTTCTATATTTTGTTTTGTTAATAAGTATTTGTACCCTATGTCATTTTGTTCTTGAAATATGAATTCTATTTGTGTGCCTTATGTGCATATATATTTGTGTGATGATCCCAATTAAATACCCCTCCTTTGAGGTGAGTAAGATGTATAAATAGAATGTTGACTTAAAAGAAATGATGTATATCTATGTTGGATGTATTTGATATTCAACGTTAGATCACATGGATGCTTTGGGTGGTGACCGTTGAGATCTTGTTCCTACAAGGGTTTACATGGTAAAATCCACGACACATAAAGATAGTAAATAAACAATAAGTGTAAATGCTAGAATGTATAGAAGAGAACAAGTGTAAAGGAATTCAATAATACAATTAATTTATCATAAAATTACATAAACAATGTCACATTTTTTAGTCATATAAAATATAAGGAGCCACAAACAAGAGATACCAAAGTGTCACAAAGACAAGCATAGAAAATCCTAGAGGCCACATACATAAAATCAAGCAAGCAAGTGAATACAATGAGAAACAATACCCCTAACACATAGAGAAAGATAAACCACCCATGCACAAGACATATGTGTTAGTCATATTAGTTTGAAAAAATACCATATTACACAATATAAGAATTTGAGCATAATGAGGAAGCAAAAGTAACTATATTGAAACAAAAACACCTAAATAGTGTAGTCTATATGCCTTCATGTTAGTAAGGCCACTAGGAAAATCTTAGGCCAACACCTATCGTTGTGTATAATCACGTGTGTTTCCATGCATCAAGCTCAAGACAATTCAATACACATAATCAATTTTTTAGATCAACACACAAAGTTAATTTTTCATATCAACACAATCTCCAACAGTTTCTAAGAACATTTCTATAGTAGAAAGTACTTGCCTCAGTTACATAATTCACCTTATTAGTATATTTCGATTACAATCGGGACTAATTAGAACAATCGGAACAAATCAGGACGTGCCATCTCTAGTGGTGCTTATTCAAGAAGTGTCATAGAAGGAGAGAAAACTAGACCCTCTCTCCCATAGAACTACATAGAGTTTGAGATGTAGTGCAACAATTATTTGTAAGTTAACTCTTTGGGTGACCGTCGGGGTCAATCTGACTCCCCATTCTGCATTTTCCTTTTTAGGTTTGATGTGGTTTGCAGGTATGTGCAAGTGAAATCATTTCTTACAGGTTACATGAAAATTAGTAGATCGACAATGAATCCAAATCAAAAAAATAGAAAAGGACAACAAACATCATTTGGCCCTGAAAGAACCAAATCCACAACATCTATCCAATCACAAGTGCCCGGATCTAGACATTGGCGTCATGCACTCTGTCCTCTCCCAAGAACTTTTGTCCTATGTAGTTTTAGAGTCCGAACCCGCACCAAGCCTCTACGACACTCTTCTCGGTTTGTTTCAATAGTTCACTTGCCTAGGTCACTTCAGATCGCTTGGAAATAAGCTAAGTCACTCTATCTCCTCCTCTTTCTTAGGTTTGTGACATTGAATGTTCATTGCTTTTGTCATTATTGTATTTTATTATTTGTACATCATTTATTACAAAAGTAGTTACTTTGAAATTTATATTTAATTCTATTTATATTAAATTAGACATCTTATGTCTCCTATCATACATCTATGCACTTTCACTTAAAGTATTTTACCTCCCTCTACAATACCATCAAGGTTTTAGAATATAAGGCTTATAATTATCATTTAATTAATTTTATTTAAGTGTTAACTAATAAATGGTTGTAACCACTTCAACCATTTTTGTAACCAAATTTCACATAATAAAATGAAGTACACACAATGATAATGTGTGCATTCCAGCTTACTCGAATTCATTCTTTGTACATTTTATTCTTTATTTATTCTTTCAATCTCCACATATTCTAACATCGGTATTAGTGTAGGGAAAGAAAGGAGAAATATAAGGGAATAAGTTTAAAACAACCCCATTAGGGCATGAAAGAGAAAAGACCAGTTTGAATACTAGATGCAAAAGCAATATCATAGGGCAAAGAACAATAATGTAGGGAAGGAAAAAACATCATAACAAATGGCGAAAATGACCCAGTTTCTATTCGAGGCCACTTATAACGAACATAACCACAAAATATAGTTGATCTCATCACAAAGGTGCAAATAAAAGAATAAAATAAAGAACCATTAAAATATCATTCGAGGGCACAATTTTGGTTTTGTTTTCAGAAAATTTTATGGCACTTCAAAGTGTTAGGGAACAAAAATAGGAATTATTCATTTTTGAAGAATGCAACGGAGAAAAATGTGATTTACAAAAATTTTGGAACAAAAAACTATATATAATCACAAGGAAGAGGGAAAATTATGATTTCAAAGGTAGCTAGTGTAAAATAAATAAAATACAATCATGCATTTCCAGATATATAATTTTTTAAAGGTCATTCACTACTAAGGCACATAGTTTGTCAATTTTTTAGTCATAGCCAATATTGTAGGGCACAAACCTACATGGAATAGTTTCATATTTACGTTAAAAAAATTAAAAAACAATTTTAAAAATCTTGCTACATTAGTTTATGGGTCATTCTATATTTTGGGAAAAAGTTGTTTTATTAGGTATTTTTTCTAAGAATGGAAATTACATTAGATAAATATTCTAGCCTCAACTTTCATACTTGAAAAGTAAGAATACGAGATGAAAAACCAATTAATTGAAGTTAATGTAGTCATTGTTGAAAATTATTTAGATTTTGAAAGAGATGAACTCACCGATAAAGAATATGTATTTTAAAAGAATCCTCGCACTTTGCGCAGATAGTAAGGGATCCAACATAGGTAAAAATCGACATGGATGGCTACCCAGATAATTTGGGATTATATGGATCTTGGGAATTTACCCTTATAAGGGTCATGAAGCAACTTGATGAAACACTTGTTGAGTAACTCTGTATTGATGGTTATCGAACAATTTGGTAGATTTTGTAATTCAAGATTTCACGAAGGTAGAATTTGGGAACGCAAGAATTCAACTCAGGAACTACACCTTTACGAGGGTTGGGAGGAAACATAATGGAGTTCTACTTGGTTAAAGAAATATTTTTCAAAGATAAAATAGTTTGAAGAATGTGTCATCTTGTTTGGTTATGTTACTTTAATATTTTTCATTATGTTCCATAGTGTAAGACTTAAGATTGGGTATTAGAATATAAGGCTTACAATAGCATTTAGTTAATATTAGTTAAGTGTAAATAATAAATGTTTGTAACTTCTTCAATCATTTTATAACCATCTTTCACATAATAAAATGATGAACACGATGATAATGTGTGCATTCTAGTTACACTTCACTCATTTTTTTGTACATTCTATTCTTTCTTAATTCTTTCTCTCTCCACATATTCTAATACAAGGTTCAATAGAATCTAATATGTTGTTCATTAATCTAGTCATTTTTAATTATCGACCTAGGGACGTAAAATTTCAATATTGTCAGTGTTGTATGCACAATTACAAATGTTTGGGAGGTGTAAAGGTAAATTTTTGTCACTACAATTAGGAAATAACAATGTTGAAATGAACTAGACTATGACTGAAAAGTAAATACTATGGCTAATAACAAAGCATGTAAAAAAAAGCATAGATAAAGAAATGGACTGTTGTTAATCTAATCATACAATGAATTAAAAAAAAAAAAAAAAGGAGAGGGTTAAAAACCGCAAGTGGGCCCTGCCTTGGGTGTTAATCCCTCCTAAGGCTGTGTCTACAAAAAATTAACAGAACTCAGATTCTTATTTCATCAGCATGAAGATTACAAGTGAAAATACAAAAATCTCTACCTAGGATCGATCTATCTATGTATCTCTCTCTATCTCTACAACATTAATTTTTTTTTTATATCTTTCATTACAACAGAAGGCGTGAAGAGATAGAGTCCTACTAGGAGTTCTAGTTGGATTAAGTAAAATATCTTAACCAAACAATCCAGAAACTTACATGCATGCAACAAAAAACTATTCATTATAGATGTTCTCATACAATCACATAACTTAACTAATCGATCGATCAATCGATCAACCAATTATTAAATTATGAGTTAAATCAATTAGTTCTTTGTTTGAGTGAAACACATAATCAAGTGATGCGTTGAGTCTTCTTCTTGTTCTCATAATTATTCTTCTTCTATCAACATGTGTGAGCTTAGGTGTAGTGTCCATGTTGTGCAAGCTCCTCATAATCATGGTTTTATGTATGTGTGTGACCTCCTTTTGGCTGCAGATGCTTTGATGTAGATGAGTCCCTTTGGTTGCATGTCAGTTTTTATTGATGATGACCTCTTTTATGAATGAGTTCCTTTGGCATGCATGTTAGTTGTTGTGTATGGATCCTTTTTTGCATGTTAGTTGTTGCATATAACAACTTCTTTGCAAACAAGGCTGACATTTATACAAAGCATCATTTAACATCATATTGCAATCAAAAGAATAAATGCATACTCATAACCCACAAAATAAAGTAAGCTTTAGTAATAATTATATTAACTAATATCTATGCCATGAGTTCAAGTTATAATGGAAATGTTTCAATAGTATCACTGGGAAATACAAGTTAGGGGTACAATTGGCTAAAAAAAATACAATAGATGAGGTGTTTAAAAAGGAAATAAAATGACTCATCACACCCCCAGACTTAACATCTTGAATGTCCTCATTCATTCATTTTTCTTTGGCTCCTCCTTAGGTTTCTTTGGCTCCATCTGTATGATGTTGCATAAACATCTGAAATCAATTGGGGTAGATGTTCCTTCAGGCTCTTGGTGAAGAAGTATCCTCCATTCCTTTTGTATCTTTCCATGATCTTATGTCATGTATTTCCTCATCTAGTTCCTTGTTACCACTAGACAATGTGGTATAGGATAGTGGAATATTGGTGGATAATAACCAATGGGAAACCAAGTTTTTCCACATCCTTTAGAAAACTTCAATGTATGCATTTACCCTCCTGAAAGTTGGAATGATATTATGATAAGAGTGCATTTCTTTTCTTTTTTGCATCTCAGGGGACATCTCTTGCCAATGCATCTTGTAGGCATATGCTATCTCTCATGCATTGAATTTAATGTGGTCCCTAGCTTCTTCATGAGCTTCATTTCTCATCTGGTGTACTCGTTGTTTAATGTTCCATGTGTCCATGTATTTTCCATATTTTCAATAATTGCCCTTGTATTGGGAGCTTCACCTCTGATCATTAATGGTTGCACTTTTGACAAGTGCATGTATTCCTCCATCTTTTTCTCTATATAATTCATTGTTAAAATAAGAACACAATGCCTTAATTGGAACATCTCAATATAAAGTATTGGGATCCAGTCCTGTCATATTCAAGGCATAATTGTACATATACAACTCACATAATAACAATTGAATTTCATGAGGCATTTTTAGATATATTCTAAAGAAAGGTTTGGCTCCACTAATATCAAATGGAATATATGAGTTGATACAAGTATACTTTAACTGTAACATTTGTTCTTTTAAGAAAATGGCATAAATGTTAGAAGGTGGCTGCATTTAAGTATGTCATTGGTCACCTGAATTATATCTTCCTACTTTTTCTTGAGCCTTGCAATTTCCTTATCTTTAGCCTTAAGCTCCTTTTCCTTTTCCTCAATGTCTGTTGATGTTGGAAGATTAATTCTTCCTTCTCCCTTTCCCATTTTCCTATGTAACCTATTAACATAGTTTTCAAATTGTTGCACCCAGTAATCTAACAAGGTTTTTAAGTGGCCATGTTTCTACAAGCTGGTTTTGGAGGTTCTTTGAAAACTTCTCTGATGATAACTTGTGGTTGTAGGCTAGCTTGTGGAAACAATGGGGAAGCAGGCTCTAATATGGTCTCAATTGTATCTCCTTAGTAACTGTAGGAACATTCCCTTTATATTTCATCATCTAGGTGGTTGTTTTTTTCAACATATGAAACAATATTTTCAATAATTTCTTCAACAACATGGAGCATATCATCCCCAATTTTCATTCATCATCATTGTGTTTCAAGCACTTGTGTGGTCATGGACTTCCTCTATCTTATCTTCATCATTGGTGGCTTTATAAGTTGTGTCTTCAATTTCTTTCAAAATCTTCTCCTTCATGCTTCTCATGGGTTTCCACATGAAACTACCTCTTCTTGAACTTCAATTTGTTCAAAGAGGGCTTTCTTGAAAAGGTTTTCATCACCATTTTCCTCCTTATTCTCTTCATCTTCCATTCATATGTCCTCCATGGGCTCTTTTCATCAACATCAACACTTTTTTGATCTATTTCCATGGATGTGGCCTCAATATTCTCTTTTCCACTTCTTTATCACTATCAAGTGTTATGGTTTCAGTCTTTGTGCTTTTGATGTTTTTTGGTATTTTTAGTTCTTAGGTGATGAGAATGCCTAGGTGGTGTAGGAGTGGATTTGGAAGATGAAGGAGTAGACTTGGAAGATTTAGGAGTAGGCCTAGAACATTTTATCTTACTCCTTGAGGTGGATGATTCAGGGGTTGAAAATCCAAGTAGGGTTTTAGCAATTAGAATCCTCTCAGGGGATACAGGAACAAGGTTCTCTCTCAGAGAGATGTGTTTTTTAAAAGGGGGTTTTGTGGTTTGAAGAAGTGGAAGTGTGGGTTTGGGGTGAGAAGAATGGAAGTATGGGTTCAATATATGGGTTAAGAACTACTTACTTCTTCTTTCTTCTTCTTCTTTTCCCAATAACTCATCAATGTTTTTGACCCTTGAAAAATCTTCCCATTTCAATGTAGGGTGTTCTCTTTCTAGTGTATGTTTTACAATCAAAGTGATAAGACAATGGTGAGACAAAATTTGACCTCCCTCTTGTGACTCTCTACTCATCCTTTTCAAGCTTTCATTTAAGAAATTGGGAACATTAACATGTCTACCATTCTTCAAATGATTGAGTAACTTAAAATGGACAGTATTCAATCTAGAGTATCTACCCTCACAAGTAAAGTATTTGATAATGTAATTGGAAACATCAACCCAAAATGGTTTTAGAGAAGTGTGAAAAATGTACCTTGTCTATCAGTCACAAAAATTATCATCTGCATCACCAAATTCTCTTGTGAGTTGCATCTAGGTTTTCCTTCTAGGGAAAATCTCACCTTCTGCATAGGAAGCCCTATTACTGTAGCTAAAATATCATCATCCACTTTCATTACTAAACCCTTGATAGTAGCCTCTCCATCCTTGAATGTAGCAAAAATTCCTTTACCATGGGTTCATTGAAACCCTGGAACTTTATTGATATATTCCATCCATCCACTATTTTGAAAAAATATATGAATATTGTGGTTGGTTGTGGAGTTGTGAATGGTTTGTAGGCTCATGGTGAATTAGATCCCTCCCATTGAATTCTAAACTCCTTTAGCTCGAGAGGAAAAATATCATAGTTTGTAGTAATGATGCAAGAATTTGAGTGAGTGTAAATTTTTTGAGTACTTGTGTTTTTGAATTTTGTGACCTGACTCACACACAACACAAAAAGGAATGCATTAAATTGATTTGAGGGTGCAAATGTGTGAGGTGAGGTTGTGTGATGAAGTGGGGTGATGTGGAGTGACAACTCATAGGGTGAAAGGTGGTGTGACATATAATAGCTTATTTAAAGACATTCATGACATGGCATAAACATTAATTAAACATAATCATTATATCGATACTTTATTAAAGTGAAATGAGTGCACTTATCTGAGAAAATGTTGGATGATGATGACATGTGCATTGTTGTAATTTGTGCCTTTTTTGTAGGTGTAATTTATCATGATGTTGCATGTTGAGGTGCCATGATGTTGGATGATGTTTTTATAGTGTTGCAAGTGTATGCAACATCATGTTGAAGGCTCCTTAATGAAATCAATTAATTTCGGAGAGGGAATATTGATTTTTTTGGTGTCAGTCATCTTCATCACTATTCACATGTGTAGTTTGTTCCTTATTTTCTTCATGCAATCATAAGTTCTACAAAAAAAAAAAAAAAAGAAGAGCTTTTTGCATGTTTTTGTAAGTGGACATTTAGTCTTTGCACCATCTCCTTTTTTAGAGACCATGCACTTCTTGCAACAAATACACCAAATCCTACAAAAAATAGAAATTCTAAGAAAAAAAAACATGTTAGTTGAGTGGTGTTGATCACCAAGAGGGATGATCACATCACTTTTATTCACCCTTGGAGTATTCAACAAGATGAATATACCAAGGCCATTAAACATCTCATTCTTCAACAATTTAGAAGATGAACCAACAGAGTTCAACTTTTGACCTTAACTATGATGTTCTCATCTCCATCTACTTTGACCTCCTCTAAACTGTTGCATGAAGGTGCTCTCTATCAGTTGGATTTTTGTACAACCTCAACCTATGACCATTCACTAGTAGTTTGAATCTCACAAGATCTATGGTGGTGAGTTTTACAACTCCATTGGGAAATATTTTCTCAATCTCATATGGACCTAGCCACCTTGTCCTGAGTTTTCCCATGTGGTCTTTGTACTTGAGTCAAATAAGAGAGCCCAATCACCTTCTTGAAATTGTCTTGTTTTGATGAATATGTCATGCCATTTGATCCTTTTCTTTATACTACCTCTGTATTATGCACAACTTGTCTCCTCATTTCATCCAACTCATTGAGTTGGAGAATCCTCTGCCTTTGAGCTTCAAAAAAATCTATGCCTAGTTCAAGTGTAGTCCTTAGTGTCTTATGCTCAAATTCAATAGGAGAAAAAATTCTTACCATACAAAATCTTGAATGGTGTGAATCTTGTTGTTGTCTTCCAAGTTGTGTTGAATGCCCAAACTACCTCTGGAAGTCTATCTTCCCAATCTCTCTGGTGGAGTGCAATAGTTTTTGTCAAGATGGATTCTATTTCCTTTTTTTCACCTCAACTTGGCCATTAGATTGGGGATGATAAGGTGTAGACTTCCTATGTTTGATTTCATATTCCTTAGCTAGATCAAAAATAACTTCAGCAAGTAAAGTGTGTACCTTGATCAATAACAATTTCTCTTGGTACTCCATACCTTGTGAAGATGTGGTCATATAAGAATTTGGCAACTTTCTCACTCTTTTGATTTGGAAATGCTTTCACTTTTGTCCATTTAGTGAGGTAATATGTGCACACCAAAATGTACTCTTACTGAGATTTAGGATCTATAGGACCAATGAAGTCAAACCCCATTTGTCAAATGGCTGCAATACTAACTGAGGCTATAATGGCATCTCATCTGACTTGGTAGGCTTACCCATTCTTTGGCATTTATCACACCTCTCTTGTATATAATGTTGCATCCTTATGTAGTGTAGGCTAGTAATACCTATGTTGTCAACACTTTTTGTGTTGTTCTTTTTTAAAAAAGTGTCCTCCACATGGTTCACTATGGTAGGATTTGAGGACATCATATATTTTCTCATCATCTATGCATCTTCTCATAACATTATCATGCCTTGTGTGAAATAGAAAACCAACTATCAAGAAAAATTCACACTTTTCTCAACAATGTATTTCTTTTTAGAATATAAATAGTGTGGAGGTGTCTTACCGAGACCAAATAATTAGCTATATCAACATACCAGGGTGTTCTAGTGGAAATGGAAAACAGGTGCTCATCTGGGAAAGAGTCATCCACTACTTTTCTTCATTATTATTCTCCATTCTTGAAAGAAATTCAGCTACAACATTGTCCTTACCAGGCTTATCCAATGGTGACATCAAACTCTTGCAAGAGTAAGCAACCATCTGATTATTTTTTACTTACAACTGGTTTGTTGATCAAGTATTTAATTGTAGCATGGTCAATGTGAATAAACATTGGGTAGCCTGTGATGTAGTGTCTAAACTTGTTAATGGCATACACAACTGCTAAAAACTCTTTCTTTGTGATTGTATAGTTAAGTTCAACATGTTGTAGGTTCTTACTGACATAGTAGATTGTGTAGTTTAGAATTCCATCTTTTTGTCCTAAAACAACTCCAATGGCATGATCTGAGGCATCAATATGAATGTGAAATGGAAAAATCCAATCTGGTCCTCTTAACACAAGTGCAAAAGTCAACATTTGCTTCAAAGTTTGGAATGCAATCTCACATTTCTCAGTCCACTCAAAGGCAACATCCTTTCCCAAGGAAAAATAATGGTGTTGCAATCTTACTTGAAGTCATGTATAAATATTCTATAATACCCAACATGGCCTAAGAAGCTCCTCACATATTTTTTCTTCTTTGGTGTTGGAAGATTTAAAATCACATATATTTTTGTTGGATCTACCTGAATTCTAGATAGATGATAGATAATGCCCCAACACTATTCCTTTAGACATCATCATGTAGCATTTTTTTTTCATTTCTTAAGGATAGGTTATGCTCCTTGCATCTCTTAAGAAATTTTTCTAGATTCTTCATTGCTTCATCAAAAGTACTGCCATGTACTATAAAATCATCCATATATACCTCCATGTAGTCATTGGTTAGATATGAGAAAATGCTCAAAACTGCTCTCTGAAATGTAGCAGGTGCATTACACAAACCAAAAGGAAGAACAAAATATGCAAATGTTCCCCATGGGCATGTGAATGTGGTCTTGTCCTGGTCCTTTGGTGTAATCTGAATTTGGTTGTAGCCACTATAGCCATCAAGAAAAGAAAAATATTTCTTTCCAAAGCAAGAGTGTCAAGTACTTGATCAATGAAAGGAAGTGGAAAATGATCTTTTTTTTGTTGTTGCATTCAACTCTCTATAGTCCACAGATCCTCCATTTACCATTCTTCTTAGGTATAATGACAAGGGGTGACACCCATTGACTATCTGAAATTGGATATATGAATCAACATCAATAATTTTTTTAATTCTTCTTTCACTATATCCCTCACTATTGGGTTCATTCTTCTTTGTGGTTGTCTTATTGGCTTGCAACTATCTTTGATGTATATCTTATGTGTACAGAGCTTAGGGTGGATTCCATGCATGTCTCCATAGTCCCATGCAAAAAATGTTGTCTTGTGTTTTTTTTAAAGAAAGAGTAATTAATAGTTGCTCTTGTTGCATGCTCAACATTTTGTTCACATTAAGTGGCTTTCCTGGAGTAATTTCCACTTGCTTAGAGAGATCAGTCATGGAGCATATATTGCTACTTATAAATTCAATATACAATCATGTGGAAGAAGTTGGTGGAGGATGAAATTCTTACCTTGGAATGTTCATAGTGCTTTTTTGTGGTAGGATTTGATTCTCAGGACAACTTATACGTAATTTTCCATCTACTTCTTCATTCCTCCCATAATTATTTTGTAGGATGTTAGAAAGAACAACATCCTCTTCTTTCCTTCAATTGTGCATGACTTCTCAGCATCATGAGTTGTTGAATTGAGCTTTGGTCTTCTTTTGGCTCTTCAACCCAAATGGTTTGGTCTTCTTCATTGAATGGTTGTGCAAGGGGGTAAAGCATGAGATTTTTTTGGTGCCACTTCCATTAGAGATAATCATATTACAGATTTGCATCCTATGAATGCATCAATAATTTCCAACCATGGTCTTCCTAAGATGATAGGATATCCTCCCAAGCTTTCTTTTGGTTGAAGAACAATAAAATCAGTAGGGTACTCCCAAGAGTCTACCACTACTACTATGTCCTCCAGGACTCCTTTAAGTATTAACTATTGATTTTTTTGCAAGCTACAAGATTTTGGTTGTTGGTCTTAGTCCCTCTAACTTCAAATCATCCATAATTTTTTTTCATTACATTTATTATTTCCCCCAAGTCAATCAAAGTGTTCTTGATCATTGTGCCATTGATTGTGACATTTACCAAAGGACTTCCTGGATCTATGTATTTGGGAAATAATTGAGTTCCCAAGCATAATATTAGCTAGTTGTCCAATGACTATAAGTAGTTGGATCTTTCCTCTTCCTACCTAGTTTCTTTATTTATGCATAGGTCTTTAACCAATTTATTGTAGATGGGCACATCCTTAATAGCTTGAATCAATGGAATTTTGACACAAATGTCTTTTAATTGGTGAAAAAATCATAATCAGATTCTGATTTGAGGTCAATCTTCTTTTCTTGTAACCTTTTAGGAAATGGTGGCTCATTACCCTATGTTTTACCCTTTGTTTTTTCTTAGGTTTTTCATGGATCAACATGCAACGTTTTGGCTTTTTTTGTGGATCGGATATGCAACAATTGTGGTTCTTCTATAATTTTAGTAATGGTGGGTCCAAGTTGGTGGAGGAAGTGCTCTTCCTGAGAGAAGATGGATATTGTTGACATCAACAGAATAGGTAGGGTATTGAGTTGGTTAGTGGAATAGGTTGGTTGAGAAACTTTATTGTTAGGGTTAGGCGTTGGTTGAGTTGGTAGTTGGGTAGCTTTTGGTTGAGATCCTGCTTGGGGTTTGGCATCAGAGCTTGTTGTTATGGATAAGGAGGTTGTTGATAAGATTGTTGGTAATTTGGAGGTGGGTTATTCCATTGTTTCCCTCCTCTCCAAGGTTGTTGCCATGATTGAGGAGGTTGTTTCCATTTTTTTGTGGTTGGCCTTGGAATTGAGGTTTCCATTATTGTTGATATTGGTTAGGATATGGGGCCCAACCTTGAGGGTTAGCCCAAGGTGGGGCTATGCATATATGGATTATTAGACCAATTTTGAAATGAATGCATAGGGTCTTGTGTCATACCTCCTTGCCTCGGTGGCCATGGTTTTCTTTTGAGCAACATAGAAAACTTTCCCATCCTCTATCTCCAACATCTTGAACTCAGGTGAAGCCTCCCTTTCTTGAGAAATGTTGGCCAATTCTCTACATCTACATCTATAGTCAATATTTCTTCCTTCTACATGCATGAAGTACTCTGTGAGTGTTTCTTTTGCATCTTCCTTTTTATTTTTGGCATGTAGAGCATCTAATTGATTAGCCATGTCATTGAAATCTCTGCTTCATGTTTTTAAACATGTTGACAATATCTGACTTGGATATGTCCCCAATTGTTTTTGGTAGTTGATCCACCTCTTGATCTTACACTTCTTACCCTCTTCATAGTAGCTCTTGAGTAATTTTTGTAGGCTTCACAGATTTATACAAAAGTAGCTTTTGAAATGTCCCCCTCTCTATCAGATCTAGAGATCCATGTCCTCCTCATTGAGTCCCTTCAAAAAAAGAGTAATTTGAGAGATTAGGTGGTGGTAGTCGGTGTGCCTTGACTTTTGAACATAAAAAAGAACCTTTCCAAATAGTCTTCTAATGGTTCATCCTCTTTTTGTGCCATTTATGTAGATTTCATCACCTCCTCTACTTCTCTTGGTCTACAATAATCCTGGTACTTATGAGGAATTTCTCCTTCATTTGTGCCCACGTGGTTACAACATTTCTTCCCAATCCCATGAACCATCTCAAGGCTGCATCCTTGAGTGTAGTAGGAAATAGCTTCAATTTATGTGCATCAGTAGTATAATCATAACTCCTGCACAAAACATCAAACTCAAACAAAAAGGTGTTTGGGTCTTTATCATTGATCCATGAAAATTGGGAAAGGTTGAGGGAGAAATATTCTTCATAGCATAGTAGCATTGCATTATTGTCAAGTAATGGGGAACTCAAAAGTGGTTGCCCCATTTCAAATTCTTGATCTACTTCTTTGCCATCATCTTTGCTTGCTCAAGAGAGAACTTTCAAAACTATCACTTGGAGGATGATCTTCAAATAGTAAACCTTGTAATGAAAGGATGTCTTCTTCAGAATCCTCAGAGGTATATGAAGAGATTTGTGCTACTTGTGGATTAGGTAAAAATCTACCATGGGCATCCCTTGGGTGGTGCATGCATCAACTAACTCAACTCAATCAATGAAAAAATTAGTTGGGGGTTGGTTTGAAGTGAATTTCCTAAAACCTAAACTACTCTAAGAAATGAAAAACCTCTCAAAAACCTTATAACTTGGTAGTATCCCTGAAAAATGATGCCAAAAATGGTGGTGCAAATTAACTTACAACAATTAATATGTTGTTCATTAATCTACAATCATTTAATTATCAGACCTAGGGATGTAAAATTTCAATATTTCTAGTGTTGTATGCATAGTTATAGATGTTTGGGAGGTATAAAGGTAAATTTTTGTCACACTACATTAGGAAATAACAATGCTTGGAAATGAACTAGATTATGAATGAAAGTAAATACTATGGCTAACAAAAAAAGCATGTAAAAATAAAACATAGATAAAGAAAAATTGTTGCTAATCTAATCATGCAATGAATTAAAACAACAAAAAAAGGAGAGGGTTAAAAACCACAAGTGGGCCCTTGCCTTGGGTGTTAATCCCTCCTAAGGCCTGTGTCTACAAAAAATTAACAGAACTCAGATTCTTATTTCATTAGCATGAAGATTACAAGTGGAAAATACAACAAATTCTCTACCTAAGGATCGATCTATCTATGTATCTCTATCTCCTCTCTCTACAACATTAATCTTTCCTTTTTATATCTTTCATTACAAAGAGGTGTGAAGAGATAGAGTCCTACTAGGAGTTCTAGTTGGATTAAGTAAAATATCTTAACCAAACAATCTGGAAACTTACATGCATGCAACAAAACTATTCAATAGATGTTCTCATACAATCACATAACTTAACTACTTCGATCATTGATCAACAATTATTAAATTATGAGTTAAATCAATTAGTTCTTTGTTTGAGTTGCAACACATAATCAGGTGATGGCATTGAGTCTTCTTCTTGTTCTCATAATTCTTCTTCCATCAACACATGTGTGAGCTTAGGTGTAGTGTGTCTTGTTGTGCAAGCTCCTAGAATCATGGTTTTATGTATGTGTGTGACCTCCTTTGGCTGTGGATGCTTTGATGTGGATGAGTCCCTTTGGCTGCATGTCAAGTTGTTGTGGATGACCTCTTTTTGTGAATGAGTTCCTTTGGTTGCATGTCAGTTTTTGTGTATGGATCCTTTGTTGCATGTTAGTTGTTTTATATAACAACTTCTTTGCAAACAAGGTTGGCATTTATACAAAGCATCATTTAACATCATATTGCAATCAAAATAATAAATGCATACTCATAATCCACAAAATAAAGTAAGCTTTAGTAATAATTATATTACCATGAGTTCAAGTTATAATTATTATGTAACAAGAGAAAGTGTAGTAATAAATTAAAGAAAAAGATGAAGCAACCCAAATAAAAAAATTTGTATAGTAGTGCTTGTGACTAGTGTATAGTTGGACATCAACATTTCATGCTCATGTATGAATGTGATGCTAGTGTCAAGAGGGTTTTAACACTCCATTTTAGAGATGAAAAATATTCATCTTTGTAATAACATGTTTGACCCATTTTAACATCTACATCGACCTATGAAGTAGAAAAATAACTAAATACACTTATTTTCTTGTGTTTTAATATTTAACATATTCCCTAATTCAATGCAACTTCGACCATCATTTAACTTATATTATCAAATATGAATGGTGTAGACACAAAATCTATGCACTTGGGTACATTTCTAGGTCCTAGAACATACTAATATATGCATGATTCCTAAGCAAAAAAACTAGTAATTGACAATGTCTTTTGGGCATTTTGCTTTGTTTGTTATACTTTTATTGACCTTACACACCCTACAACCTTGTTGGTATTTAAATGATTTATCTTTTATGGCCTCAGACACTAGCACCTAGGTGCTTCATCCCTCATGGGCGCTCCTGACCCTTTCTCCCATTTCTCACTCTTTTGGGTCTCTTTTACTTCTTGGGCATATTTTATACTTTTGGGTTGGCCTTCCAGTTTTCAATTACAAAATTCAAACAAGGGAATCATATATATACATAGTTATAGCTCTCAAATAAGGGGCCAAGAACTAGCATTATCTATTATCACCTAAGTTTGCATCCAAAGGCACAAAGATCATTACAAAGCATCCATCTAGCACATTCACTCAAGGGACAAGGGCTGCATCACTCTGCATACACAACATAGGAGGGGAAGTTTATTATATTTCATCTCACACATTCTATACATTTTCTACATTCTAGATCTAGCCCACTATCATTGTGCAACTTTCATACGAGACATCATTACACAAACTTACACACAAAACTACATGGAGTCTGAAATGTAGTGCAGTGCTTGGTACTAATTCCACTCTTCGGGTGACCGCCGAGGTCAATATGACTCCACATTCTACATCTTTATTTTTATATTTGATGTGGTTTGTGGGCATGTGTAGCTATGTATCTTTCTTTGCAGGTTACAGGTACAATATTGTGCCATTGAAGCGAGATCAAAATGACAAATAGAGACTAATAATGTAGCTCCTCATGCATATAAAAGATCAAAACTTAAGCATCTAGGTAGAAACTAGTGGCCATATCCATCACTAGTACCGTGACGCTCCTATCCTCCCTTGGGTGCTTCTGTCCTACAAAATTTTGAGATCCAGAACCTCCAATGAGAATTGACAAAACTCTTATAATTCTATTTTAGAAGTTCCTCATGCCATAACACTTCCTGATCACTTTGAAATCAACTAAGTCATCTATCCCTCTCATTTTCTTAGGGTTTCATATGATTTCTTTCTTTTGCTTGTCCATTTACTATATTTTATCACTTGTATATCATATACAAAAATATTTACTCTAAAATTAAGATTTAATTTAATTTATATTAAATTCTTTTATGAGTCCCACTCGTGATCAAACCTTTGGATCCTTATTTTCCTATTCTATCTGATCTTCTTTCATGACTCTTAAAGTCCTCTTGCATCAATTACTTCAAATGCACCCACCTTGCAAATATGTTCTCCAAAATCCCTAGACACTATGTATCTCCCTTGTAATACGCCACCTACATAAGTAAGTGCCATATTTGATTGTCTCTCTAATGACCCTATTGGTCCGATACCACAACCAATAAATCCATTTACAAGTCAATTCAAGCTTTACATTGTTTATTTCAAGATAAAATTCAAGCTATGGAAACCATGATTACATCTCTCATAGCTAAAATCCAACATCTCAAGGATGCTTCTCAGGCCCATGCTAGTTCTTCTTCTACACCTCATCCTAATCATATGTCTTCTACATGTGCTCATATAAGTGAACCCCAAGTCTTACCGCTACCAACACCTCTCAAGTTTGATCTAAATGCTAAGCAACATGATGTTCTTCTGAGCTCCTAAATCACTAGTTGACTAGATTTTCACCTCCTCATTACTACCCTCCTTATTAGATTTCCAAATACGAAAATCTCTCAATTTGTAATTATCACTAACTTAATGGAAATCATGACAATTATTGTTATGCTTTAAAACGAATAATCAAGCACCTTTAACATCAGGGTTTTATTTCATTTTCTATACAACATTCTACTACATGTTCATCTCTAATTACTAAACCCCATTGGGCTCCCAAATTTGATCCCTCCATGTCTAATGAGTATCATGCCATAATTAATAATGTTCCTTCTCCAATCATTCAAGATCCGTCTATCCAACCCAATGTCATTACACCTTTACAAATTTTTTACCCATCACCTCCTCCTATCAAATCCCCTACCGCATTACCAATTCTAAATAAGCAACCACCTTAAAAAATTCATACCCCATCACCTCCTCCTCCTATCAAGTCCTCTACAATGTTACCCATTCCAATTAAGCAACCAAATTTAAAAATTTATACCCCATCACCTCATTCTATCAAGTCTTCTAAAACATTACCAATTCCAACCAAGAAATCACCTTTCAAAATACGTACCCCATTACCTCATCCTATCAACTTCGTTACAACGTTACCAATTCCAAATCAAAAACCACCAACTAAGCAAGACCAACCAATTCACCCTGTGATAACTAACCTCTTTAAACTTCCTCCTATCAACCCAAAATCCAACCCTGGTCCTACTCTTGCTCCTACCTACCATTATGATGACTCTATCTCTTCTCATGACACATCTCAAACTCTCCCACAATGGCATGGTCTCTCTCACGTCATCACATAGATGTCCACCACTTGCACACTTGGGGTTGTGATCATGCCAAATTTTGCAATAGCTAACTAAAAATACTAACACCTAGTAGTCTACTGACTAAGCTCAAATTTATCAATGAACCATCAAGATCATAGCTTATGAGAATGCATAATGAAAATTACATGAAATTACTCATATAATCTATAAAAATTCTTACTAAGTTAAATGATTGCTAATTAAAATGAACCTAATTAGATCTATGAGAAATCAAATTATGTTGTTCTCCAAAGAGAGGGAGAAGATCTCACCAAAGAATGGCTACAAGGCCAAGCTTGGATCTTCTTCTACTACTCAACAATGGTAGAATTGATGCAAAGTAGCTATGCCAAATTAATGGAGAAAGCTCTTGATCATATGTTTTATATGAGATACTATTCAAAGTATGGTGTAAGGTGTGAAGGTAGGATCTTGGTCCTTTTTATAGCTTTCTATTTGGGAAAGCTTGAATCACAATGAATGTGGGACAAAAGATAAAGGATAAAGTAACTCTAGGATAATTAACCATGATTAGATGATTTAACTAGTGAGTTAGCAACTCATGGGAGTTAGAGGTGCTTTAATTAATCAATTAGGATTAATTAATAGGCTAGAATAAGATTTTTAGGCTATTTGGAGGTGATTTAGGAGGAATTTGATAAGATTGGAAGAATTTGAAAGTGAGATTTATCCAATAAAAGGGTTTATTGATTAAATGCATGTTAAAAAGGCTTAATTAACTAATAATAGTTAATTAATTGATTCAAAGAGGATTATAACTAACGAAGTGTCATTAATTGGAATCAGAATGTGATAGAAGTTAGTTAATTAACGAAGTGTCATTAATTGACCAAAATAGAGGGAAACGTTAGTTAATTAGTGGAAATCACTAATTATAATGGAAATGATAGAAATAGAGGATAATTAGTACCACTTTAGCATTAAAATTATGGAAGCGGATTTTAGGTGTCTACATTTTTCCTCTTTTGAGGTGGCATGGCGTAAATGATGCCACACATGCAAAGAAAGTAAACAAGCATAAACAAGAAATTTTTGGAAGAAAAATTAGTAGAATGACAGATGCTCCCTCGAGTGTGATATGGGGTGATAGAAGAAGTCAATCGATGATTGAAAAATAGGAAGGAAACAGATAGAAGAATCTAGGTGGAAGAAAATTTGATAGTGAGAAGAAATGATAATGAAGAATATGGAAATATCCTTTGCATCCATCTCATTCAATAAACAACTTTGTTTCATCATTTTTCTCATATGATCTACATCATCAACCCTTATTAAAATGTACGCATACAACAAACATGTAAAATAACATGAAAAGCTATAATACTAACATTTGTTCATTGCTTAAAAATGCTTAACTCCATGCAACATACATAATGCAATGCAATACGAGAAAGTAAACAAGCTAACTGATAGGGAAACAAGTACAAACACACATACTCAAATAAACAACATTCAAGATAGTTGCACCAATGTTTTTGTTATCAAGCTTTAGTTCCTGAATGTTCGTGTTTAATGACAAGGGTTGAAAATGGTGCCCCAAGAAAGGATACATGCGAGGGGAATAACGAGAGGACACTTGGGTCCTATGAAAAAACATTATGTACACTATGAAAGAGTACCAACAAATCATTGTGCCAAGAAGGTGTACGAGACATGAAAGATTAACTTTGTTAATGGAGGTAGATCAAAATGAATCGTGAGTCGTTGTGTGAGAACAAGTGAAAACCTAAGAAAGATGTTCTTGTAAAAAAATTTAGAAGTTTGAGGACAATGTATTTGATACAGGATTCAATGGTGTGCATGTCATTTACCATTTTTTGAAATTTACAATTTTTAGGATTTTTAATGATTTTTACCACTTTTTGGATTTTTTATAAAATTTCCAATTTTTTGGGTGTTTTTTTTGATTTTTTGATTTTTAAATTTTCCAAGAAGAAAATAATCTAGAAGAATGAAAATATCATGGGACATCACCAAATAATGCTAGAAAGTAAAATTTTACCCTAAAAAGCAAAAAGGGTCGCGAGAAGCAAAAACATGCCCCTTGTAGTAGAGGAAAATGGCGAAAATGATTATTTTTAAAAATAATCATCACGAAGAGTGCTAGAAGAATTTGTAAGAATTACGGTGACCCCATAGTGCTTTAGGGGTGAGAAACATGATGCGGGGGGTCAAAACGGGTATATATACTAAGTAAAATATTAGGTGGTAAAAACCATCGAAAATGGCTAGTTATTTGTTACCCACCTTTACCACTTTTCTTGGTGCTTTATTTATGATGTATGAGAGGAATAGTGCAAGTTTAGGGACTTATTACACTATGTAAACATCAAATCAAAACGAGACTACATAAGGCAAGAGGATGGTCCGTAGGTAGGTACAAAGAATTGTTTTTCATTTTTGAGCTTATTTATTAGCAATTATGAAGCCTAGAAATTTATCATCGAGGGTATGAAAATGGTGGATGATTTGTAGAAGAAAAGAAAGAAAGGGAAGAAAGAACATCCATGTGTATGCAATACCTGATTGCAATGTTTGATCTTTGTACCTTTATTTTTTTAATGTTTTCTCATTTTTTTGTATTTTTGAAATTGGGACCAATAATGTCACTCGGTGTGATAAGATCCAACAACAATGTTTGATATTTCTTTGATAAGGAAGACTATGCATGTTTGCTTATCAAGAGTCATATTATCTCTCCGATCTTGATGATCGTGGTGATCTCATACTCAAAAAATGACTGCGATTTATCTTGAAACATGGATTTCGTATGTGGGAGCTTGAGTTCCCTATCTAGAGGTTTATGCACTTTGTGCCATACTTGATGGTTGTGTTGGTGTGAATTCTTGAATCATGTTTGATTCTGAACTTTATGATCGTTTGAATTGTTGGGAGATTTGGAGCTCTTGGAATTTTTATCTTAGCTTGATGAAGAAACCGTTTGGGTTTCCTATAAGCTAATACGTGACTTGTATGATCCCGAGAAGTGGGAGAAGAAAGTGGACAAAGAGGATTGATGTGAGAAATGATGGTGGGCTTTCCATAATCATTGATAGAAGGATAATGTGATGGATGAAAAGGATATGGTCCAAGAATTGAAGAGGATGGGCTACTAGGAGGTGTCCATAGACTAAAGATGAAGGGATACTAGGATGTGGCCCTAAGATGGAAGATGAAGGACTACCAGGAGGTGTCCCATATATAGAAGATGATGGAATACCTAAGGGTGGATCAAGAATAGAAGATGAGAGGTTACCTGGGACGTGCCCCAAGAATAGATGAAGATGGGCTATAAGCGGTAAGCAACATAGAATGAAGATAATGGGCTACTTGAAACAGGACGTGACCAGAGAGAAGATGAAGATGGGCTACTAAGAGGTGGCCCATATATAGAAGAAGATGATGGGCTACTAGGTGGTGACCCAAGGTGAGATTGTGATTGAGGAATCATGATAGATAAATATTGATTGAGTGATGAAAAGATAGGCCATGGATCAATGCTAGAACTAGAATCAAACAATGAAGAATGAGAAGATTGAAGAACAAGAGGAGTATCAATTTTGATGATCTTCGGATCTTCCTCTCGCTTTTTTGAAAAAAGGAATCAACCTCTTCCCTAAAATACGTGAGCATATCAAAGTCTAAAGAGAATCCTTGCTTGTAATCCCCAAGGGAATATCATCGTGTGTGTCCCCCATAAATTCTTTGATCACTTCTTCATTTCTCGAAAGAAATCGATCGGTATGGGTTATTTTTCTTCAACCATAGTAGGTTGATTAATAAGAAAGGGATCCAACTGGTGTGGAAGATTTAGAAGATGATGACTCAAGAGACAAAGTAGATTTGGATTTAGATGTCTCGTGAGTGGAAGAAGATGTAGATTTGAAATTGGTTGGTAATTGGCTTTCCTAGAAGATGACATAGTGTTAGGAAACAAATAGGATCACGTAGAAAGCCAATAGATTGTGATGTAAGAGTCAATTAGGATGATTTATTGGAAGAATTTAGAGTCACGATGATATTCAACAAGAGGAAGAGGTCATTAAGGCGTTGGATAAATGGGTCCCATGAAGAAAGGGAGGACCATGACTTAGGAGTTGAACTAGAGGAATAATTCAGATTAGACTCTTCAAAATATCGAGGGGAATTAAAAGAATAGTTTGGATTAGAGTCTTTAGAAGACCGAGGGGAATTAGAATAATTAGAATCATACCACCGACTATGAGATGAAGGTGGGGAAATGGGTAATTGAATAGTTTCCTTAGCGCGAAGAACTAAACGAGGTTTAATCATGATGGGAATCCTTTGATGGGAATGTTGAAACCTAGGTTCCCTATTTGGAATATTATATGGAACAATGTGATAATAATTCATTGTTGGCATCGTTAGATATAAATGTCTAGACCTAGATAATGTGATTGAACTCCTTCATGGTGAAGAAAGTTCTATGTCAATTGAGTAGCATAACGGAAACCAACTAGACATTTTGTAAATATGGGGATGCTTGTGTGATTTTCAAAGAGAATCTAAGGAAAACAGACATCGTAATGACATAATTTTGACAATCCAACAAGGTTTGGACAACAAGTTTGGAAGTGTAAACGTCAAAATGGTTGATCAAAATTTAACAACACAAAGGATACAAAGGAAAATTTTCCAATGTTCAATTTGATTTAAGAGTTGCTTGATAGGAAATGTTTTTGCTAAGGTTTGACAAGTGTGTACATGTACTAAAATGAACCTAGACAAAAAAATAAGGGATTGGACCTAATTTTTGATGCCCCATCCTTGTGATAGGAGGCATAATGAACTAGGTTTTTCTAAGGTTGATTTAAAATGGACCCTAGGACAAAACCAAGTAATGTAATGATGTCAAATTGTCACAAAGAATGTCAATCAAAGAATGGGAATAAGTCCAAAGGCAATATGCACTAAGGACACCAATGAATAAATAATGACACACTATTAAAAGGTATGTGTAACAACAAGTATCTAGGACACAAAAATATTATACAAGACTATGACCTAATCACAAGAATAGTTACTCCCTACGTTTTTCAAGTATAGGTTTAGTGTAAATAGTGACAACACAATATCACCACTTAGGTCAAGTTTAAAATAAACAAGACCTAAATACTAAGAAGGTGTTGACATGATCTCCCAACAAGGTATACTAAAACAAGTTTTAGAAACAAACAAATTCCAAGTTATGAAAAAGGAGGCTACAAAAATGCGAGCAACAACAACACTATTTGGACATGTTAATCAAGATTTATGGAAAAAGCAAGATTTTAGTATCAAAATGATGTTACCACAATGCGAGAAAGTAACGACGCTTTTCAAAACTCAAGGAAATGTTGGGATCAAAAACTAAGTCTAAGTATATCAAGAAGTTTTTATTTATGTGAGCAACGTAATAATACAACTTAGAGACTTAGATCAAGTTTCACAAAGGAAACAAGACGTAAGTATCAAAATTGTATGGCTATAATGTGGGCAATGTAACAACTCAAAGGAAGTCAATGATGAGACAACCTAACTATAATGAAATCTTGATATGGGTATCAAGATGATGGCTACCAAGATACAAAGATGTACCAACACACTTTCAATGCTTACTATCGTAGTCACAATAAGGAAGGATGTAAGTGGGTGTAAAAGTGGTGGACACAATCTTTGATAGCACTACGTATGTATGTTCTCTTTTGTCCCAAAATGGGAAATAAGACAACAAAGGAGTAGACCAAGTGGTGATGAAAAATACTTGGTGTAACTTTGGCAGAGTTTCACCTTGTCTTAAGACAAGTGAAAAACTAGGACAAAGTAACACTTTGTAAATTTTGTGATGAATAACACTGGTTTAAACTTTAATGGACTCTCCCCTTTTTCGAAATAACAAGGTTTTGACTCAAAAAAATTTTTCACTTTGTGAGAGCTCTGTAGAACATGATGGATAAAGTCTAGTTGGCTCCAAGCCACAAGCTTCCTATTGTTTCACTCTCTAGGTGTCACAAACTATCTCTATGAGCATGGTTTTCCAAGAAAGTCACACTGACTAAATCAAGGAGTATCCGACTTTACTTTACCCCCTTGATATAATGAGAAATAAATTACATTCAGTTGTATCTCACTGGGGTCGCGTGAAGATAATTTTGATGCTAATCTCACAAAGGCGTACTAGTCAATTGGGTAGCGGAGCACTTCCTATTTCGTTCACCATTTCTCTCAAGGTGTGAACTACTTTAGGGTTCTGGGGTAATCCTCATAATGAGTTTTATGGCTTATGCCAAGATACTTCCCCTAGTTTAAAGTGGACGATCCATAGCTCTTAACCAAAACTTGTAAATATAATGTGTTGAATAATGTGGTGTGTTTTTATCTTTCGGATTAAGAAATGAGGTTTAGAACACCATTGGAAACCTGCAACACATGTGTAGTTAGATTTTGTTTAGATCCCAAGTCTTTGAAAATTTAGGTCTGTGCACAAATGATTTTAGTAATTTCAATAGAAAGTGAATCAAAGTTGCTTTTGATTCTCAAGATCATCCAAGGATGCAAGAGAAGAGCATACACAATAATTTGATCCAACTAGATAAATGTAAAGGAAAAATTTAAACTCAAATGAAATTTTAAAAAAAACTTGATAATTTTTTCATTCCCTTAAGCCAAAAATGAAAGATTAAGTTTCCAATTTAACCAAAATGTTAGAAAATGAAAACTAAAAGCTTTTTTGATTCTCAAGATCACCCTAAGGTGCAAGAGAAGAGCATACACAAACTTTAGCCTAACTTGCATAAAGCATGGAAACAAAAGCATTCATCAAAACTTAAAGTAAATTTGTTTAGAAATATGATAAAAAAATGTTAAAACATGCAGAAAATAGTTAAGAAAAACATCAAACAACAAAAACAAAAAAATCAAAATTTCAAATCTCAAAGTTAGTGCCAAATTTCAAAAAAATCATGGTAAGCAGTAGCCCCTTTCAACATTTTACGACCCTTTGAACACCAACGCATCCCATGACAACACAAGTGAGATCTTAAACATAGTAGCGCACCTCTCGAAAAAACACAGTGTGTGAATAAACAATTCAACACCAAAATGCTAGAGAGACACCAGTAATGTGTGGCCACGATGAAAAAAATACGAGGGTCTAAGACAAAGAGTGAAAAATAGTGCAACATATACGTGGCAGAGAGAAACACAGTGAGGCCTTGGTAACATCAGTGCTGCCCTTATAACACTAGGAAAACCTTTGTAACATAAGCACATGACTTTTATAGGAGCAAGAGTAGAATAACACAGTAGCATGCGGGTTTCTATAGGTGATCAAAACATGAGAATTTTTTGAAAAAAATGTCAAAAATCTCAAAACTTTGTCAATTTGATTCAAATTTTGACAAGCACCTCACCTCCTTTGATCTGAAAAAGCACAAAAACAAATCAATCCTAACCAAACTAGTTAAGAAACTTCATATTTATCTAAAAATGCAAAAGAGGGTTAGTAAATAAAAAAATTTGAAACTAATCTAAAAAGCTTGAAAATGAATGCAAAGGACAATGGAGTAAGTCCCACCGGGCATGCCAAATGTGATCATGCTAAACTTTTGCAATAGCTAACTAAAAAGACTAACACCTAGTAGTCTAGAGCTAAGCTCAAATTTATCAATGAACCATCAAGATCATAGCTTATGAGAATGCATAATGAAAATTACATGAAATTACTCATCTAATCTATAAGCATTCTTACTAAGTTAAATGATTGCTAATTAAAATGAACCTAATTAGATCTATGAGCAATCAAATTATGTTTTTCTCCAAAGAGAGGGATAAGATCTCACCAAAGAATGGCTACAAGGCCAAGCTTGGATCTTCTTCTACTACTCAACAATGAAGAAATGGATGCAAAAGATGATGCAAGCTATTCCAAATTAATGGAGAAAGCTCTTGATCATATGTTTTATATGAGATACTATTCAAAGTATGGTGTAAGGTGTGAAGGTAGGAGCTTGGTCCTTTTTATAGCTTTCTATTTGGGGAAATCTTGAATCACAATGAATGTGGGACAAAAGATAAATGATAAAGTAACTCTAGGCTAATTAACCATGATTAGATGATTTAACTAGTGAGTTAGCAACTCATGGGAGTTGGAGGTGATTTAATTAATCAATTAGGATTAATTAATAGGCTAGAATAAACTTTTTAGGCTATTTGGAGGTGATTTAGGAGGAATTTGATAAGATTGGAAGCATTTGAAAGTGAGATTTAGCCAATAAAGGGTTTATTGATTAAATGCATGTTAAAAGGCTTAATTAACTAATAATAGTTAATTAATTGATTTGAAGAGGATTATAACTAATGAAGCACCGGAATGTGATAGAAGCTAGTTAATTGGCATAATTAGGAATGTGATAGAAATAGAGATAATTAGTACCACTTTAGCATTAAAAATGAAGTTTCAGTGTTAATTGACCAAAATAAGAGGTCCACTATCACACTTCAAACACTTTAGTTAATTAGCACTCCTACACCTTTGGTAAACACACTACCATCAAACGTACTCTTGTTCACACACTTCATCCTGACTATTGAGGCATTTCTAAATGAACCTCATCTCATACACATCCGCTAAGGGGAAACACTACTCCTACCATCTGCACACCTTGTATGTCACACCATCACACTTGCATAGAATTTTCATATCTTGGTTGCATTTTCTCTTGTTCACCCATACTATTTACATGTTCGCACTTTGCTTACTATGATAACCAGATCCTCGGTATGTTATTATCATTTTCTATATACACATACACGTTCACTTGGTCTCTTGAGGTGAATATAGGTGCTATCATAGATACATACATGATGTAGGATGCTCAACACATCCCTTTACCAGTCTCATTTGAGGCTCTGTGGGCATATACTTTTGCTACTATCATACTTTACACATTATATGTTCTATCATTTCAAGTACTTACTATTTCTAGTCACTATTACTCTACTTATCATTGATTTATACATGCTTTGACATATTATCTATCTTTCTAACATGCTAACAAGTGCTTCATACATAGCATTTGTCTTCCAAGATCAATATAACCATGGTTGTCTATCACTCTTTTATTGTTCTTGTTTGCTTTATTGTTTACTGTGCTATGCCATATGTTTTGTTTGATCATTGTATGATTTTGGCCACTTCGGTCCTTATTGTCTTGTGACATTATGAGTGATTTCCCATGTTTGAAACCCACTTTTCGTGGTCCATCTTGTCTTCACACTTGTTTGTTACATTGTCTTCTCTTGCATGCTAGCTATTTTTACTACTAACACTTGTTACTAGCCTACATTGTTTGCATGTTCCTTGGTTTCTACCATACACATCCCCTACCCCTTACAGGTATCAAATTCATATCGAGTATCGGGTCCTCTCCTTTAGGCCAAATTATCCTACAGTCGTCACATGCACCCCAAATGAGGGGGACATCTATTAGGTGAACAAATAACCCATATAACAGCTCAGAGCTACAGTAAAACACAACACAATACAAAAATGGCACGGGAAAATAGTTATAGATTTACCTAGAATCATACTTGAGTTGTGTTGGTGATCATCCTTGGTGGATTAGATTGTCAAAGTTGTGGGAATCCTTAGGTTAGTGGGATGTGTGCCCTAAGGAGACCTCTAGATTTTAAAGAAGTTGGCTCTTCTCTGTAGTATGAGATGAGGGTTAGAAAAATGAAACAAAACACGAATTTTAACAAGGGCGATGCACCAAACAAGCCTTTTAAGAGATCAATTGAGAACACAACTGTTTGAAAAAGGGAAATGGTGAGCACTGAAAAGGGTGGATGAAATGCACCATAGGTCAGAAAATATCACACAGAACACTACCTCAAACTACTCAAGCACAACTTCAAAGATATCAAACAACGTTGGAATATGCTTGATTTCTACATGAAAATAAAGGAGATAAGAGAAACAAAGATATGCAAATGATGAATAGAATGCACCACGGGGCATATATATTACTCAATAATTATGCAAACAAGCCTTCTAAGAGATCAATTGAGAACACAATTTGTTTGAAAAGGGAAATGGTGAGCAGTGAAAAGGGTGGATGAAATGCACCATAGGTTAGAAAATATCACACAGAACACTACCTCAAACTACTCAAGCACAACTTCAAAGATAGCAACAACATTGGAATATGCACTGATTTCTACATGAAAATAAAGGTGATCAGAGACAACAAAGATATGCAAATGATGAATAGAATGCACCCACAGGCATATATATTACTCCAATAATTATGCACAATATTACATTAGAAAAGAGGCAAGATTATTGTTACAAAACCTAGGAAGAAGGCTAGAGCTCCAGGCCCCTATCTTTTACAAAAGAGGGACTTGAGACAGAGAAGAAAACTAATTGACTCTCAAATTTTATCTCTACCTATATATATCTTTCTATCTCTTTTGCGTACAATATATATAGGAGGAGGAAGAGGAGATAAGAAGCCATCCTTTACTCCTTTCCAACTGCTTTTAATTATGATAAATGGAGTGAAGTGATAGGAATAGATTTTCGAGATATTTCTCACACTTTCCCATTATCTGCCCTTTCTAAAGAGTGAGAGCCATGCCTATTTAATGCATCTTTAACTATCCTACAACTGACTCCTTTGAGATGGAATCACCTTTTGAGGAACATCCCTTTGGCTCTTTATTACATAACTAGATATTTTGATCCCTTGTGCATTGGTTCTGGCCTCATGACTCAAGCGACACATATTTTGTCGCTATACTAAAACAAATCTTTGAATGCAGATGAATAACTTGAGTCTTCGTAGGTTGGCACTCTTCACACGGGGCTACGCATTAACTCACTACTTTGAATTGACAAGTTAAATGACCCTTTACCTCCGATCTTTTGAAAAAAGTCACTGAGTATTTAGATCTTACTGAGATAAGTTTGATAATTACTCATACGTGATACATGGCTTGTTGCCTTTTGTGATCTTCTTGAACTCGTAGTCCATTTTTACAAGATCCATATGGGAGGCCCGCACATCCTTAAGATTTATGCTACTCTTCGGGGTTTGGGAATGCATTATGCCGACACTAGGCATCATCCGCAAGCAAACCATTTCACTCCTTTGGGTGAGTAAAGGACCCCACTGCATATAATGTCAAAACCCCTTTTCGGGTGGGACCTTTGTAGCTAGCTCCACGTGGAAACCCTGTGGGCTTCGAGACTTTACTCCCTCCTTTGACTCTTGAAGTTATGTCGAGTTAGACACTTGGCATCATCCATGAGCCTACTAATTTCTTTGTGATTTGGCTAAGTCTTTACCGTTGGTGAAGATTCGACTCGAATGGGTTTCAAAAATATAGGAATCTTCTTGGTTGTAGAATTTAGATAATAGTTTGGTGACTCATTGGGACCATTAGCCTACTAAATGGAAAGAACCCACAATCTCCCACTATCAATTTGGTCTAGAACTGTGCTTTAAAGTTACTCCAAACCTGGGTTAGTAGCACTTTTGGATGTTGTGGAGCCTTCATAGTTGTTGACTGATCCTTGCACCTTCCTACTCTCATAATAAAAACTTTGTAATTTATTTTTGTGAGTAGAAAATTGAAAGAAAAGCGACCAACATAATCCCCGATTGATTTTAGTTGCTCTGCATTTGTTCGAAGTGAAGCTTGTAACCACCTCAGCCAACTGTGAATTCTCCAGCAAGTCGGAGTCTTCTTATAGGATTTGGTTCCTTTTAATGGAGTAATATAAGCATGGGCCTATACAAAAGACAAAACATACATGCCTCAAATGAGTCATGTAGAGTGTGCGCAAGCACTTATTTTGCTAAAAGAAATCTACTCCTACTCCTAATCTAATTGATTTGGTACAAGCTAAACAAAACCTGAAATAAGCAAGGAAAAATAGCTTCCTTTTCTTATAAAGTGTGGCCATACGATTAATTTAGCTATTGATATGCCTGTAATAAGAGTGAAAAATTACCTTTCACTCTTCCACCCATGGTATCAATGAACATAATGAATACCTCCTTTAGATGTTCCTCTCTTGGTTAGAGGTGTTGTAGCTAACCCTCGGGGTCTTGAAAATTATCCTCATGCCCTGAAGTGAGCATGACTAGTGTTGAATCTTTCCTTGGTCTTGAGGAGGACCATTCTTTGGTGGGAGTCGGTCTGACTCTCTGTTCTGCCTATTGTTCTGGATTGCATCTTTTGGAATGGGGCCTTTTTGCAGGCTTCTCTGAAGGGTGTCATCCCTATCCTTTCCCTCCTTGTTTTTAATAGCTTTTTTGGTGAATCCAGGCTCTTTGATTGAAAGCAAAAAGCTCTCAATAATACTTTTTCTAGAGCCCTTGGACTAATCCTAGGGGAGCTGCTATGAGCGGAAGACTTCCTTCATTGTGGGGTTGATGAAGTGGCGAAGGTTGTTATTTCCATAGGCCCTTCTTCATCGAGGCATCCCCCAAATTTGATAAGCACTTGAGCTTATCTTCTTCCTCCTCTGTCAAATCTTTATGCTTTTATATGATGGTTTTTGAGTCTGTAAATTCTCCATCAAGTGTGGCTTCATCTTGCAATATGAACCCCGTTGATAAAAAAATTTCCAGGGGAGCTAATTTGTGGGGAGGAAAAACAGAGGCAACTTCTACAACTTCTCTACTACTCAGCTTGTGATACAAACCTCCTAAGTTTGTATCACTTCTCACCATATGCTCCTCTTCTTTTGGATTTAGATCCATTACTTGTTGGTGCGAGGGGTATAGCGATCGAAGAAAGGGGAAGGGTGGAATGGGTGGCTTGGAGATGGACAAGGGACGATCCCTTGGTGGTAATGAATTCATGATTACACGACTCCATAGGATGAAGAGAAATGGAAGACATGGAAAGAAAGATGAGTGGAAATGGATGAGAGGGAGGTCTACGAGCCTTTGTAATGATTTTTCTAGACCATGTGGAGTCGTTGGATGTGCTCTGCAACTATCTTCATTGAAGTTTGAACTTTATCAAGAACAGACCAAGTTGATGCCATGATAAAATATCACTCGATTCGTACCCTTTCACCGGGCGTGCTTAGGAAAACCGTTGACGATCATCCTTGGCGGATTGGACCGTCAGAGTCATGGGAATCCTTAGGTTAGTGGGACGTGTGCCCTAAGGAGACCTCAAAATTTTAAAGAATATGGCTCTTCTCTATAGTGTGAGATGAGGGTTAGAAAAGTGAAACAAACATGAATTTTAACGGGGTGATGCACCGAACAAGCCTTCTAAGAGATCAATCGAGAACGCAACTATCTGAAAAAGGGAAATGGTGAACGACTGAAAAGGGTGGATGAAATGCACCACATGTCAGAAAAGATCACAGAACACTACCTCAAACTACTCAAGCACAACTTCAAAGATAACAACAACATTGGAAGATGCACAGTTTCTACGTGAAAATAAAGGTGATCAGAGACAACAAAGATATGCAAATGATGAACAGAATGCACCACAGGGCATATATATTACTCCAATAATTGTGCATAGTATTACATTAGAAAAGAGGCAATATTATTGTTACAAAACCTAGGAAGAAGGCTAGAGCTCCAAGCCCTGTCTTTTACAAAAGAGGGACTTGAGATAGAGAAGAAAATTGATTAACTCTCAATGGATGTGTATGTGTGATGATGATGGATAAGCTAATGAGGTAACCTTATATCTTCGACACGTAATAATGGGATATGCAAATCTAAGGAAAAGAATGCTCTCCTAACCTAAAGTGGCATGATGGATTGATCTGATATGATAGTTGCTTGGAGACTCCAGTCAATATCGAGCTCTGCCGAGATTCTATTCACTGGTTGTTGAACACATGGAAAGTGACTGCGGGTGCCGATATAGATTTCTAGATAAGGTCATGGAAGTAAGAACAAGAGGTGTAATGAAGCCACATGGACTATGGACGATTTTCTGGTCTAGTCCAGAAAGTCTTAGCCTGATCGGTTGCTATGTTCAATAATGAAAGTTGTGCAATGATATTAGGTGGAAGTGGTGATGATCTAAATACTGATGCATGTAAACTAATGTCGATATCTAATTGGTTAGCTAGGTTTGTTGGGTTGTGGGACCTAAGGATCACAACCAAAAACTCATGGAGGTTGTGGCCTGTTATGGTCATGCACATAATCAAACCCTGTTGCCAGGAGTAGTCTAATAATCATAGGCTTGATTAGATACGATGTTTAATGTGTTTAGTTGTTCTATTTTCTCAGAGAATGTAGCAGGTGTGCATAGGACTGTCAAACGTAAACTTGTATCAATTTCTGTTATCAACTCGGCTCGTTGGGTTATGGGACCAAAGGATCACAATTGTACGTCTTTTCTTGTTGTGGGCCAGTTGATGGTCATGCAAAATGAATTGAAATGATCTTGATAAAACAAACTAACTATCAAAGGAAATCTAATCTATGTTTTTGGCGTTTTCACAATATATCAAAGCAAAACAATGAAAGCAAACTAATCTAACAAAAGTAAATGTTTTTGATCTTTTCTAGTTTTTAAGCAATGCATTCTAATCTAATAAAAAAACTAAAGACAAGTAATCAGCCAGATGTAGTTGGTTACTTGTGCAAATATGTGAATCTAAATCTAAAACAAATAACCTAATTTAATCAAAACCCTTCAAACCCTACCTTAGAGGTGAAGAACAAATCATGACCCTAAAAGAGCTATTATTCCCCACAACTTCCCTAGTAATGTCAAAGAGCAAACTTTATAATGATTTGATCTACTTGTAATTGCCTAATCAATTGAAATGAAAAATTTTACTACTCTATTTGATATGCAATTGAAACTAATGATTCAAAATTGATAATTTGGAAAATGAAGCAAACAAACAAGTAATTCCAACCTAGATAAGCAAGAGCTTTGGCAAATCGATTGTATCGTGTCTATCCCCTCAATTTGTTCCTTTCTTTCTTTGTGTGTTCATATGAGTCCAAGGAATTGGGAATGCAAGAACAACAAAGAAGAAGATGCTTGAGCAATGGTATCTTGAAGGTAGTCTAGTTGCAATGCAAGTAGAAGAGAGATAACACAAGAGATTTGAGCTTGGCTATGTAATTCCTAGCAAGATTGTGGCAGCAATACTATGTAAGATACACAAAAATTCTTAGGCCTTTTGCTTGAACACAAGCATGGAATATATAATAATTGGGGTTGGGATGTGCCTTCATGCACAAGGCAAGAAGAGGCAGTTCTAACTAACTAAAGCACATGTAAAAATAGAAGAGGGAAGGAGAACCAAGCAATAAAAACTATTTTTAGACCAATCAGTTCACAAACGCATCCTAAAAGTGAAGTTAAGTGAATCGTCACATGTTAAAAACATGCATGAGAATCTGGAAAAATCGCTCAAGACCGCCGCCTCGCAGAAGGTGGCGATCCTGGCACTAAAGGCCAAAACATGCACAAAATGAAGCAGGAAGCTAGAAAAAGCATGGAAAAGCTAAATAAGGACGTCTAAGCTATAAATATACATTGCATATGGGTTTAGGAGCTCGAACATCTTCTGAAAGGACGTGAATCATCATTGGGGACTTTTGTAACCATTTTTTGACAATGTAGCACATGTAATTTTGGGTGTGTACAAGTACCATCTACAATGGTGATTATTCAGGAAGCATCACGCATGAAGGAGAGAAAAGCTAGACCTCTCTCTTTAACACTCTTATCTTGGCATGAGATCACACAAAAAACTCGCTCTTGGCATGAGATCACCCAAAAAACTCATTGTTGACGTGAGATCTCCCAAAAACCTCTCCATTCGACAACAACTCTAGTAACTCCAACAAAATCGGGACAATACTATCTCTTACACTCTTATATATCAGGTGCACACTTTCCTTGTACATACTTTCACACTTTTGCTTATACACATGTTAATTTGATTTATCATATATGGAACTTTGATTAATCTTTTGCTCTTATTTTGGAGGTCCATCCTTATACACAATAAGAAGCAATCCACATCAACGAGAAAAATCTCCAAGTATAGATGGATACGCATACAATTCACCACTAGGGTATACCTACCCTTCCTAGTTTCCACACTTCACATTACGATCACTTAACACTTCACTTTTCCACTTGACACGCTATCGGCTACACTTATCTTTGGATTATAAGGTACACATATTCTATCTACTTTACGCTATTAAGTGTTCACTCAACAAAATAAAAGCATGGGAAAAATGTAGACACAAAATCTATGCACTTGGGTACATTTATAGTCCTAGAGCATACTAATATATACATGATTCCTAAGTAAGAAAACTAGTAATTAACAATGTCTTTTAGGCCTTTTGCTTTGTTTGTTATACTTTTATTAACCTTACACACCCTACATCCCTATCGGTATTTGAATGATTTATCTTTTATGACCTCGAGACACTAGCACCTAGGCACTCCTATCCCTCCTGGGCGCTCCTGACCCTTTCTCCCCTTTTCTCACTCTTTTGGGTCTCTTTTACTTCTTGGGCATATTTTATACTTTTGGGTCATCCTTCCAATTTTCAATTACAAAATTCAAACAAGGGAATCATATATATACATAGTT